>VDFB02271358.1:995105131-995180779 GCA_007258455.2 Sequoia sempervirens | reverse complement strand
TCGACATCAATCTTCGAATCGACAGATATTCTAGAACAAGTTCTTTATGGTTTTGTGAATTTTAATTTGAAAGAGATATTTAATTATTATTGTATTGCAAATTGGAAAAGTTTAGAAGAGGATTTCTTTTATTTTAGATGCTTTTGTTTTTTAAAGAAATTGTCGTGATTATTACAACCTCTGTAGAAAATAATTTAGATCCTCTATTTAAATTGAGTATTTGAAATATATTTATACAAAAGGAAATTATAGTGGAATTATTGAACCTCTGTTGAATTTAAATCAAAACTTAGAAACCTCTTCCTGTGAAAATAGAATTTATTCTTCTGTAGAAAATGGTAAATTACCGTGGAAAATTTAGATCCCTGTAGGGAATGATTTTAACGCAATAGAAAATTCAAAGGAAAGTATTTGATGATTTAGGAAACCTTTGTAAAATATTTCTACATAATTCCTGTAGAAAACTTCTTCTGTGAAAATTAAAAATATTCTCTTGTAGGAAATGTTTTTTAAACTCTGTTGAAATTGAAACCTCTGTGAAATTTTCTAAATGCTTCCTGTAGATAAATATCATTTTGTTTTGCTTTCCCCAGTTTATTCTATTTGTTTGGAAAAATAAAACCTCTGATAAATATAATAATCTTCATGTTGAAAGAGTGATAACCTGCTCGATGAAAAAAAATGAGTTGTTTAATATATATATATACCTATCATGATGAGTTTTTTGTTATAACGGAATAGAAGATGTAATATGATTGAGGACAACTAAGATAGAATTCTATTAAATAGAGTTTTTTTTTTTTATCTTGCTACTAATAAGATGAGGAATAGTATAAGATTAGGTATAATATACTTCACTTTCATAATTTTCATTGAAGAATAATAATTTCAATTCTTAATACCTAATTGAAATTTCTATTACTAGAATATTCTTACCTTTTTTCTCTTAATTATTTTGTATTAAAATACATTAAAAAAAAATGAGAAGTGAACCTAACCCATTAACTGATTAATATATCAGTTATTCTGATATTGAAAATTGAGGTAGATTTTGAAAGTGAACCTTTCAATTCAATCACTTTAAATGATTCAAATAATTGAATATTTGCTTGTTAATTGGATATTCTGGTGAATGATTTTTTTCTTTCCGAAAAAATGGATATATAAGTCCGAATTCTAGATGGAATTATTTTCCTTTTATCTTTAATATCTAATTTGATTATGATGCACCAAACATTCTTATATTAATGTACTAGACATTTTACTTTGGTCGTTCTACCGGTGGAAAATAGATAGGAATTCAGATATAAAAAAAAGATAAGAAAAGGTAAATGGAAAACAAAGGAACTGTTCATTTTTCATTATACTCAAATAGTATCACTTTTTTTTACTTATGAATTGGAAAAATGGAAAGGAATGAATAGAGTTCTTTCCTCTAGCTCTATGAGCTATAGAAATATTTCCTTCTTGTTGTTCCTATTTATTCGTAGAAATAATGTAGTAGTAAAAAAGCATAGAGATTCATAAAATAGTTAGAAATATTACTATGAGTAAGGTTCAAGACGTAATAATATTCAATAGAATAGATTTTGTGAACAGTCTTTAGTGAGGAGCAGGGAGGAAGAAAAGCTTACTTTCTTTTCTGACAATTGTTCTGTTTCCATTTATTACATTTAGAAGATAATTTTAGGATAAGAAAAAATGGAATAGAAACAACTTTGGGTTATCATGCATTTACTTATATTGTATTAGTTGAGTTTAACGGAATAAAATTTGTGCCAATAAGGAATCTTCAGAACCCGATTTGTTGAAAGGGATGATGGATGAAAATTTGTCCATAAATATACAAATCAACGTATACCCTTTGATTCTATCACATAGGATGCTCAGAAAAGGTTGGAATAGTTAAATAGGAGGATCACTATGACTATAGCCCTTGGAAAGTCTTCCAAAGAGGAACAAACTTTATTTGATATTATGGATGACTGGCTATGCAGAGACCATTTTGTCTTTGTGGGTTGGTCCGGTCTATTGCTTTTTCCTTGTGCTTATTTTGTGCTAGATGGATGGTTCACGGGTACAAATTTTGTGACTTCATGGTATACTCACAGATTGGCTAGCTCCTATTTGGAAGGTTGTAATTTTTTAACTGCTGCAGTTTCTACGCCTGCTAATAGTTTAGCACATTCTTTGTTGCTATTATGGGGTCCTGAAGCACAAGGAGATTTTACTCGTTGGTGTCAATTAGGTGGTCTATGGACTTTCGTTGCTCTTCATGGTGCTTTTGGTCTAATAGGCTATATATATATGTACATATTTGAATATATACATATACACATACAATTATAAATATATATATTTTTTATGAATGATCTATAGAAATAATTATGGAGGAATTTTATTGGAAATCTATTAAAATTTCCGTACGGAGAATCTTTTATAAATTCGCAGTTTAAAAAATAAATATGAAACATAAAAATTAATTTATGGGAGGCTGGGGGCTTACCCCACAGCCGCCCCATAGGGAGTAACTGTGGAGGCAACATCGTTGCCTTCACAAGCAAACAGTGTTGCCTACCACAGTGACCCCTCATTGGGGTTGGTTGCATGGGCAGCGCCCACAACCATGTAAATGGCTTCCTTGAATTCTTTCGTCGGTGAATAATTGCGATTTAGAATTTTATTATATCTTTTTTTTAATATATAAATGTTTATATATATATATGTTATATATATTATATAATATATATTATTTATAATATGTATTTTATATATATATATATATATATATATATATATATATATATATATATATATATATTGGAAATTTATTATTTTAATGGTTAAATAATAAATAAATATGTTTTTAAATATATTTATTTAAAATGGATGATTTGTTATGTAATTGTTTTTAAATTATTTTTTTGGAAAAGAATAATTGGATTATGTAATTAGAAAATATATATATATTTAAATATATATATATATATATATATATATAAGATATTATTTAAATGAATATTATGTTGTTAATTAGTGCATGCAATACACAAGTAGGTGTTTTATAATAAGATGATTTTATTAGAAGGATTGAGATTTTTATTTATATTTGTTTGTAAAATTTGAGTTAACTAGTTTTAATTTCCTTATGGTTTGTAAACAGAAGTATATATACTTTAATAAAAGCATGCAAATGCATGGGCTAGTATATCTTAAAATAAAATGACTTAAGAGAGAAAGTTGATTTATATTTAAATAGATATTGTGTTATTAAAACGTTTAATGTGCAAGTAGAGGATTTTATAATGCAATGATTGTAATAGAGAAATTGAGTTTGTTATTATTATACGAAACTGTGGAATTGAAGTTAAATAAATAGTTTTATTTTATTTCCTTATTATTGCAAATGGAATTATATTTACTTTGAATAATTGCATGTGATGAGATATTGATTCAATTTGGATTTAGGAAATCAGAATATTAGATTATTTAAATGCCTGAATTGTTTTAAGTTGTGTTCTTTTCTGTTCACGTTTGTGGGCAATTTGAGTTGAATATTATGAGTAATCGTCAAACTAAAAGTTAAGAAATTGGTTTAATTCATTGTTGATTTATTGGATTTAGGAAATCCTAATGGTCATTTATTTAATTACTTGAGTGGCTTATTGTAATTGTGTGTTTGTGAATTGTGGGGGATATTTTTTGTCGAGAAAATATAAGTCTTCCAGAGATTGTAAAATTGTGAAAGGGTTATTGTATCTTTTGTTCACCCTTTGAGATTTCCTTGGGTAGTGCACGTATTTGGGATTCAGTGTTTGACATCTGTAGGGATGTGTGAATTAGTTTGAACACCCAATTACTATGAATGGGTTGTGTGATTTAATTTGAGCACTCGGTTACTACGAATGAGATGTGTTGTTCTTTGCTGAATGGTTGATATTTGTTATCATATTTTGTGCACTATCTACCCTTGGGTTGTGGAATATGTTTTTGTGTAGTCAATAGGGGAGTGGATTTCAATGGGGGTCAAGACACAAAGGGGTCCTAGGACAACTCATGTGAAAGTCAGTTTAATCAAGTGGAAATTAAATAACCTATATTAGGGGAAATAGTAGCTTAATACATTTAATCAGATAATTTAGCCTCGCTCATTGGCTCAAGGGCTTGTGTGAGACTTGAGATGAGTTGGGAAGGTCTGGAATGGCAAGATCGTTATCTTATCTTCTCGAAAGATAATCGATTCCGCACTAGTGTGCATGTGGGGCCAGGTTCGTGAGAGGTTACCAAGATAACCCAAGATGGAGGTTGGGACCTAGGAAGATCTCCTTTGGATAACCAATGCAACCTTTATGATGACACTCCTCCTATGTCAACAGTCGGTTTGTATTGTACAGTGGATGTATTTGATTCGGTGGTTTTGGAAGCAATGTAACCTTATGTTTTGTGCTTACTGGTACAATGTTGTTATGTGAACTAGTACAATGTTGTTTTGTATATTTCCTGTGTCGAGAGATAGTAGGTTTGTCTTGGTTACCTTTTACTATCTCCTAGCACGGGGGTTGGGCCTACGGGTACCACATGGCTAGGTGGCATGCACCTTACACTGTTGGGCTTTCTCTTCATGTTCGTGATGGCGGGATCTTCTAGTTCGAGGAGCTCGTGTGTTCTATGGATTTGTACTTCTCTTGTATTCATTGTAACAAAGGGACACTATGTATTTGTATTCCTTATTTGTAATCAAGGAGGATTCCTTGTGTTGTAAATTGTAACATTATGTATGATCTATTCATTATTGGATTAAATTGTATATATCATTTTAAGTGGTGTTGTATTTGTGGAAATATGTTCATTACATTTCCATGTTTAATTATTTTGCAATGGGTGAATGCTTTGTTGTATGTTGTTATCATGAGTAAATTCCATATGCTATGTTTTAGAATAATTTTATAAGTTTTGAAATTCACATGTAGACACGTTCTGTGGCCTAGAGGATGTATGTGTTAGAGTAGTTTACTTCACTCGTCATTGTTACTCTTTTTAAGGAAAAAAATTAGTTGTGCTTCTGCAGTGTTGCTTCATCCTCTAGGTTGTGGGATGGGGTTTTACATTATAAGTCCAACAAGAATCAAAGACATAGCGAAACATAACGTAAAGAAAGTTTCGGCAGTATACATGCCTTTGGCAGTATGTCGACACAGTATGTTGATATTATATAATATGTAAATTATATATATATATGTATGTATGTATGTATGTATGTATGTATGTATGTATGTATGTATGTATGTATGTATATATATTGTGTATTTACATACGTATTGAGAAAGGAACAAGAGAAATAAGGGTTTTATAGCCATGGTTCCTAATTTTAAACTCATACAGTAAATAGATAATTTAGACTTTCAACAGTTGATAAATTCAATGGGAAATCTGAAGGGGGATTTAAGCTTTCACAAAACAATCAACTAGAAATAATTTCTTTATTCACACAGATTGATCTAAAATACAGATTATACAGCCGTCATGTTGAATCACATACAATAAACAAAACATTTGAAGACACTCAACTAAATTTGCATTTATTTCATAATTTGAAATTTGAAATGCAATGGGAAAGATCTAAAAACATGAAAATTGCTTCCAATTTGAGTTTCCCTTCTTGATTCTTCTCCTTTCAATTCTTGATCTTCTGGAAATCACTTTTGAAGATTTTTCCTCTACTTCTTCTTGTTTTTCCCTGTATTTTCCCTTCTCCTTCTTACCACCATTTAATTTTCTATGCCTCTGAAAACTCTACCCGACACCCATTCTTTTTCAGTTATTCTTCTTTGTAGAGAAAGATTAAGTTCAATAAACCATATTGTGTTTTCGTTATTCTCTTCTCCTCTTTTAAAGGCTTCTTTTAGTTTTCCCCAAAAACCTAATCTTGAAAATGAAAATAATAAAGTTTATTTTTTTTTCCATGCACAAGCCTCCGCTACTCATGCACAATATTTATTTTTCCATTTTCTAATTGCAAATTGAATATCTATTCCAAGTTAATATTAATGAACTATCTTTTATTTGAAATTTAAATATTTAATCCAAATACTTGGCAAAGAGGTAACATTTAATTGCAATTAAAAATAATTATTCTAAATAACAACTCCTTATCATTTATTTGCATTTAATAAATTCTCTAATTAAAATATAATTAATTCTTTTTATTTCTTAGTACTTTTATTTCACCACAAATTAATTTAACTAAACATTGTAAAATACGAACAATAAAAATAAGGGTCATGAAATCCTTCCCCCCTTTAAGAATCATCGTCTCGATGATCAACTTAACTAAAAGATAGAAGAAAAATTTCATACCTTCTTACTCTGTTTTACCTTAATGTCACAGTCAGCCCACCTAACAAGGATATCATCTTTTCAAGCACCCATTTGTTTAGAACAACAAAATTTCCTATGGCTATCATTCATAAACTTGCACATCTTGTTAGCACATCACAACTTCATTAAATTCACTATATTTACTTAAATAATAAAAGCATGTAAACTGATTTATTTCTTTCATACAATCTTCCATATCTTATTCAAATCTTTTCATATTGATAGATGGAAAACAATTATGTTCATTTTGTCAACACACCTACTCGTATGAGATGTTATAATAATTTCCTATATGATGATAAACAAGCACCCCATACTACTTGTTATCATCATTAGCGAATTAAAATACTAACAAAAGAAAAATCTCAATGATCTAAAGATGTCAATCAATTACAACAAAGTCTTTATTTTGATCATCAACATAAAAGTTAAGAAGATCAACAAGTTACAAAAGATGATTAGAAACATCAAAGATAAGAAGATCACTTACTAATACAAAAGGTTCAAGTTGATTACCATAGCAACCCATAATACCAGATGGCAGGAAGATCATCAAAAGCTCAATATTGATTCAACCAGCTACTAAATTTCACAACAAAAGTAAAACCTCAATTTATAATTGGAAAAAAAAAGTAAATTTTATTAACAAAGGTATCCATAAATGTGTGATATGTATAATCCTTTACTTTTTTACAAATGAAACAAGAGTGCATCCAAGAGAAGTGCATTACATCAATTGACTAAACAAGCCATGCAATGACACATATCCAGTTTCTGAATTACATAAAGAAAATAAAACATTTAATCAATCTCCAGCTACCATAACCTAGTGGTCTTCCACAAGCTGAAGGTCAAGAGCATGGTTAAGGTGCTTTTCCCACCCAACCATGAAGCATAACACTTCCCCGGGATTCTTCCTAACTTGAAGAATGCATGGCCTTGCATGGGGCGCCTAGAAACCAATAATAATAGGGTAGGAGGGAAACTCTCGATGCATGCCTGATGTTTTATATGCACTCTTATACTAGAATGAACATATTTCTTGCATACATGATGTGGTAGAGAAACATATAAAAATTCCAGGCTTTCATTATCCATCTATTTCAAAGGTACAACTCACTTTGGCCAAAGCATATATATATAATTTTGGTTGATCTTGGAAAAGAAGATCACCTTCTCTATTAATCCACATTCGACATCCTGTCCTGGAAGGTAAGCTTAAAATTTATCACACAACACATTAAACAAGAAAAATCAAATTACATAGAATAAGGACCAGATGATATAATAGTGCATAACATGCTCAAGTGCACATAGAATGAATAACAAACAAGAATACATAACCCCTAGTGCCTAACTCACATAGGGTATGAATACATAATTTACTTGTAGTGCCTCACTTGCACAAATATGAAACATGTCTTGTATAAATGTGCATTACTCATTGAAGTTTTCATACAATGATTATGGTAAGTGCATCTCTCACACAAGTGCATTACTCACAAAAAAGGTGAAAAATGCATAAATTACAGTAGTGTAGTTATAGTGATCATTACTCAATCCAATAAACACAATGAGTATCAAAAGTATATCTCACACCCAAATATAAAATGCTATAATTAGTCAAGTGATTTATCCATACGAAGGAATCAAGAACTTACTCTAGTGCATTACTCACACAAGAACATCAATAATATGAAATATGCATCACTCACATTAGTATAGTGAGAGTTTCTCATTCAATTATAGATATAAGTACAATTATGACAACAATTTTCTATGATATGAATACAATCATTCGTATAGATGTGTCATTCACATAGAGCATGAGAAGTGCATTATTACACAAGTATCATTCTCATATAGTACATATGTATACATACTTTCACTAATAACGACCAGGCATACATGATTCATTACATCAATCACCTCTGTCTTTGCCTATTAAACAGATCAAGATACTTATTTAATCAATCTTCTATCATGAATTACCTATGGAGATTCTTAAGACATCAGAGCCTTGCATTTCAAAAGATCTCGAGGATTCTTCTAGATCCAATCCTGTAAGAATAAGGTGTTGCTCAACAATCAACTTGCCCAAAGCCTGGTGCTGATACAATCATTCTCAACTTTTAAACATCCTTCTTAGGTTTCCTACCTCGACCAATATTTATCCATTATTATCAACTTTATTTACTTCACAGGTGTTTTTCCTTCTTCCTCTTATCATAAATTTCTTTTTTTCTTCTTCCCTTATATCTTATCAACTCATTCATCTTTTACATCATCAGAGAGATCTCTCTTCATAATATACTTCTCTTATCATTCATGGGTTGGCACCATTTACTATCCAAGTTGGCTCTCTTCAAGTAACACTATATACTACCCATCTTGACTTATTTCAAATAGTCATTATCACTCTTATTAACAATTCTTACGAAAATTCCACTAAGGCGAAGAGGTCTCACACCTCTAGATTTCTTGAACAATCAAACTACATCTAAACTTCTAATCGGTTCCAATTAAAACCATCTAAGGATCACCCATAACTAGGGTTCTCTATTCAATACAACAGGTGCACATACCATAATGCAACCTAAGCATAGAAGACTCAATGCCCGAGCGTTGAACTTGAGTGCTCTGATACCAAAATGTAACGTTAGGAAAATCTCACTTACCAATTATAACCCTTAATTTCCAAATTAATTTAATAGTATAAAATTATTATAAAACGATGCGAAAAAAGAGTAATAATTTAATTACTTCCATCACTATATTTAAATGGAATAACATACATCCATGAATCAAAGTGTATCAAAACAAGGTTATGACATTACAAGATATAGCCATAGAGGCTTACACAAGATTTATCGTATCAGCAATGCATGTAAATTCAAATACTATAATGCAATTACTTAAGGATATAGCAAAATCATAAATGCAACCACCATAGAACCATAACACAGAATTTTCATGAGTGGAAAACCCTCATAGGGATGAAAAACCACTAGTAAAAGTTCCTTACTGGCTTAATGAAATGCCTTTATGGTAGTGTCTTACTGGCTACAAATTTTCAATGGTTATAAGATGCCTCATTGGCAATGATTGTAATGTCACACTAACATCAACATTCATTATACAATTCTGGATATCATATATCGCACTTAACAAAGGACTTACTAGAGTTCTTATACAAGTCACAAAAATCTTCAAGCAACATTTTCAAGTTTTACCAAAGCATCATCCTTGCATATGAGACTAAGGTAATGTCACCACTATCATGTATCACTCCCAAGTATTTGCTAATAAGAAAATTTACCTCCAATGACCTTTCAAATATCACACAAGTATACTAAAAACCATAAATCAATCAAATAAAGCTTGATGCAAGTAATCCTAGCACTGCTAAATGCACACATGCCTACGCAATTATAACTAGAATATTTACTATTGATTCATAGAGAGTTCAACAATAAGAGAATAAGGCTATAAGAGAGTTAAGAGTGTATAATAAACCATAATGCATGAGAAAAGTGTCATCATTGAAACTAGCTATAATAAAGTAAGGTATGATTCAACATTTATTTATCTTTTTAGTCATGATGCAACATCTGCATTATCATTAAACTAAATTCTACTAAGTATACAAATTACTATCTAATTATCTCCACAACCTATTTTACCCATTGCTTTGAAAGAGATAGCGTTACTTGCTTGCTAACTTAATGATCCCATAAGGTAAATAAATACAGGGTTTAATTCTTTCTAAAAGTAATTCTCTACCCAAGAGTTATTCTATGTCATATTCAATAATTTTAAAGACAAAAATCACCCATTCCTTTTTATTCACTATATATATATATACATCTCCCATTACTAGTTTCCATAATATAATCTTAAAAACCAAGTCCCTGTTTAAAGTACAATTTATTCTCTTGAATTTCTCTTAACCACTATGCAAGAAACACCAAAGAAACTCACATACTAACAAAATATTTCCAAGAACATTTGCACAATCCAAGTAAGGTAAAAGTAAATCTTGTATATAACATTAACTAGCCATAAGAGCTCAAAAGCAATCCAATGGCTAGAAGCAATTAAATGCATATATGTAGGTATTTCTATTTGCTCACAAAGAATCCAATAATTTTATTTCTAATTTTAATGGTTTAACTAAAATTTACATGTTTATATACAATCGAATGACACACTTTCAGATCAGAAATATATTCACATTTTAGAAAATAAAACTTGCCCATTCCGAAAAGCATATGTATATATATTCAGTATTGCATCAATTGCAAACAAAAATACATCACTCTAAGTCATTTTTAATTCCATCTCTTACACATAATGTATATGTAAATATATATATAGGAACATAAAATCACATTTACAAATTGAAGTAATCCCTTTTGTAACAAAATGGTATATCTAATTAAATATATATGTGTTTATATTTATATAATTATGTATATATATATATATGTTTATATATACATTTTATATAGAATACACTTGCAAACTAAATAGAATATCCATCTTCAGTCTTATATATATACCTTTAAATTTTATAGTGATGAATTGCACTAAATACTCATATAAATGTGTGTGTGTATATATATATTTATACATGTATATATACATATATATACACAGCTGAAATTTCCCAATAGTCGGTATCTTAAACATAGTAGCAAACTCACACTAACAGAGGGTATCCAAGAAAGTCCACTGCAAACCATCATATGTTTTTAATTGCTATATACATAGGGAACTATGGAGAGGCATCCCTCATGGGATGCACTGCCCGTGGAGGGGGCGGCTACCTCCACAGGAAGCCCTCCCTATAGAGGGGCATGGTTGTAAGCCCCATGGTCCACCATACTATTAAATTTTGAGTCCAACAAGAATCAAAGACACAACAAAACATAATGTAAAGAAATTTTGGCAGTATACATGCCTTTAGCAATATGTCGACACAATATGTTGATATTATATAATATGTAAATTATATTTATATATATATATATATATATTATACTTACATACGTATTGAGAAAGGAACAGGAGAAATTAGGGTTTTACAACCATGGTTCCTAATTTTAAACTCACATAGTAAATAGATAATTTAGACTTTCAACAGTTGATAGATTCAATGAGAAATATGAAAGGGGATTTAAGCTTTCATAAAACAATCTACTAGAAATAATTTCTTTATTCACACAGACTAATCTAAAATACAGATTATAAAACCGTCATGTTGAATCACATACAATAAATAGAAAATTTAAAGACACTCAGCTAAATTTACATTTATTGCAATGGGAAAGATCTAAAAACCTGGAAATTGCTTCCAATTTGAGCTTCCCTTCTTGATTCTTCTCCTTTCAATTCTTGGTCTTCTAGAAATCACTTTCTAAAGATTTTTCCTCTACTTCTTTTTTTTCCCTGTATTTTCTTACCACCATTTAATTTTCTATGCCTCTGAAAACTCTACCCAACACCCATTCTTTTTCAATTATTGTTCTTTGTAGAGAAAGATTATGTTCAAGAAACCATATTGTGTTTCCGTTATTCTTTTCTCCTCTTTCAAAGACTTCTTTTAGTTTTCCCCAAAAACCTAATCTTGAGAATGAAAATAATAAAGTTTATTTTTTTTCCATGCACAATTCTCCGCTACTCATGCACAATATTTATTTTTCCATTTTCTAATTGCAAATTGAATATCTATTCCAAGTAAATATTAACGAACTATCTTTTATTTGAAATTTAAATATTTAATCCAAATAGTTAGCAAAGAGGTAACATTTAATTGCAATTAAAAATAATTATTCTAAATAACAACTCCTTATCATTTATTTGCAAAATAAATTCTCTAATTAAAATATAATTAATTCTTCTTATTTCTTTATACTTTTATTTCACCACAAATAAATTTAACTAAACATTGTAAAATACGAACAATAAAAATAAGGGTCGTGACATTACCGAAAGAATAAGAAGATCACATAAGTTCTAAGAATGTTTCTTTGTATTAAGAGTATTAGGTTCTATCTGAAGACATTAAGGAAGCCTTGTCATTTCATGACTTTTTATAGGTGTCAAGAACAATTATTACAAAAGAAGATTTTGAGGATAAAATAATTAAAGATGAACCAAAAAAATATTTTTGCAAGAAGATTTAATGGGTATATTATAACAACAAAAGATCAAGGAAGAAATTATGATGGTGGAGCATAAAGAAAAATCAAATTTGCAAGAGATGAAAAGGAAGGAACCCTTGGAGGAATTCATAGAGCATATGGAAGGTATGAATTTTTATTTTGAAAAGAATGTTCCAATGCAAATAACATATGAGGTACCACATGAAGGAAATGTTTGTTATAATTAATTCAATGAGAAATGAACTTTTCATATTGAAGATAAAGATTTGAAAATGGAAGAAAATGGTCTAATAATTTTTAATGTTGTGCACAAAACGCCTATCAACATTTTGCACACTATAAATATGGAACCATCAGTATGTGAGAATGGTTAAAAAATTAACTATGTTGGGGGCATGATTATGTTGAGGATGTTTTAGTTGATTTTTATTCTATTAATGACCTTCATTTTAAAATTGGTAATAGTGCTGAAAATATTTCAAGTATTTCTAAATCAACAATAGAATGTAAAAGTATTGATTATTTATTTGTTCATAGTTCAAGGAATAAAGAGGATAATAGTAGAGAAGAGTTATTGCATCAATTTGATTCCATTTTATTACATAGTATTTATCATCATGAGAAGCATTCTAACAATCATGAAAAGATTAAAGGTGTAAAGTTGAAGGGAAATCCTTTCTCTCAACTTCAAAATGTCACATGGATGATGTTGTGGGATCTTGGTGTTTTAACCAAATCCAACATAGAGACTGTAGGAAAAAAAATTGAATGGTAATGAAAGATGTTCTATTGATTTCTAATGATTGCATGTGTGAGCAAAATAGTGGAGAAAGGGATTTACTTGTTGGATGTGAGGAGTTCAAGATGAAGGAAAATGAACTATCATCTATACCTTCAATGGGTGATTCATTTATTTTTTTTAAGTAGCATGGTGGATGGATATGCATTTGAAGAAAAAAAATTGAGTTGCAAGAATATAAGTTTTGAGGGTATCTCCACAATTCCAACCTCAGCAAAGAAGGATGAGCTCATTGTTTAAAGCCTAAGGTATGAAAATAATGACAATATTTTGCATTTGTTGCTTCCTCTTATGTCACTGAAAAATTCTAGTCATTAGGGAAAGCATGCTAACAAGGGTGATAGAGTAAGGGATATAATTTGCAGTATAAGGAATGAAGGCTCTTTGATTGAAGTTCAAGATTGCTTTTGAAAATGGAATCCAAGTAATAGTTTGAGAGTCAAAATGAATAGAGGCATTGATATTATTATTGAGTTCATCATCACATGTATTTTGATTGAAAGGAATTTTATGAGGAATTATAAAGGGTTTGTTGTACATTCTAACCATATTGTGAAGGATCAATGCTCACAGTTCATAGAACATTCCTTGGAGCTAAGCCCCATAATTGAAGATAATACTTCAAGTAATTGTTAAATGAAGATAAATACAATAAGATGCTTATTGTTTGGAAAATAGTAAGTGTTGACGATGATTTCACTCGTAGCAATAGTGGAGATAAAATCATCACATGAAAACTGTGAAGAACCTATCTTTACTTGAAAGACTGAACCAGGGAAACCTAAGGTGTCTGTGTTATAGGAAAAGGTTAACTTAGCATAATCCCAAGGCTCAGGTAGTCAATTCTTGACCATGTACTAGGTTCACTTCAGGGTATGATGTGATATTGTTGTTAATCTCAAGGGGTCTATGGTTAATTGGAATCATAAGAATTCGATACCAGGTTTCCAGTTCAATCATAAAATAATATCATGAAATCGAAAGATTTACAATAATATTTCATGAACATTAACAATTTTGCTATCACTTAAGTAGATTTAGCTTTAAGAATTCAACAATTTCATAGAAAATGAAATATTTTCAATAAATTTCCATCTATTCATCTATTTTTTGAAACATTTTCAAGAATTTAAACATCTAATCTAAAATAAAGCATAAAAATACTGAAAATTAAAATTTCTCCCGATTATTCTCCACACATGCCCCAAGAGTTAATCAAATCAAAGCAAACTGATTTATAATTTACCAGATTGCTTCACAGCTACATATAAAATGGTGCGAGCTTTTAAAGAAGGGGGTTTTAGTTTGGACATCGAGTAAGTTCTACATGCACCCTTAAGATATGCAACACGCGTCTTGTTCGGTTGAACTAACAAAACCAACTACAAAAATACATGAGATAGGTAGTTATCAAATTAGCTTCGATATTGATTAAATTCTATGTGCATACAATTTTTTAGTCCATAATGATTCAAAAAATAGGAAAAAAGAACAAAACTTAGAGAAGTTTTGGCTCTTCCGACATCCACAAATTCTGAACTTAACTTAAAAAAAAGGTATCCCCTGGCCTTTTATAGAGATAAGAGATAGGTAGGATAAGAAAAATACATGAGAGGAAATCCAAGGGATGAATCACATCAATGCATGTGGAATGTGGTGACTGGTAAGAGAATTGCAAATGAAGTCAACAAAGGTCGACCTTCATCTGCATGTTGAAGTCCTTCAGGTTTTTCATCTTCTTATTATCGTTGGGATAATAATTTGAATTAAGATAGTGTGTAGGAGCTTCCCATATATTTAGAACGATTGGTTCATCATTTTGTTCCTACACTTTTGTTCTTCCTCAAGCTTTCTACTCTCGAGAATAGGATTCCTCGGAGGTTGGCACTTTCTGTTGCCATATGTGAAATACCGGGATCCCTAGTATTCTGATGGATTCAAAACCCTCTACATATAACTTCCCAAAATATGCAACCCAATCTAGATATGATTCTATCCATGATTCAAATTTGCTTGACCGTCCATACCTGAACTCTGCATCGCAATCTGCTTCTCCTGCAATCACAAATCCCACTCATTAAATCCCTTTAAAAAAAAACATTTATAAGAATCCCATGTAAATAAAACCATCATTAAATTGTTATCATATAAATCCATCATAAATAACATGCTTTCCAAAAAAATCACAAATTCTTGTGTAGTTATCTTTTATATACCAGATTACCGGACTATCAGACTTCTTGGATAACCTTAAAATTTTAAAAAATTTCTTAGCATCGTTACCCGGTACTCGAAACCTGGTATTTAGCTTTACCCATGATATCCACAGACTTCGGTTTTACCAGAACTTCCATCTTTACCAAACCTCAACTATCAAACCAGAACACTTTGCTCAACATTTATATTACCTTTTGTCTTTCTAACATTCTTGGTTCCCGATATCCAGTAACTAGAACACTTTGCTTTATGAAGTACTCTTTTTTATTAAAAATTTATCTTTTCTCTTCAATTCCAGTGATCTTCCCAACTAGCCAACACCTGCCATAAGCTCATTAGTTTTTACTTGGGGTCCCCAAGTCTTACAATCTTGGGGTGTGTTGTGAGACCACACAACAGTAAGGAAAATAGATATCATTTTGATGTATTTTATGACGAAGCATGGCATCGTATTTCTAGAATCAAGTTACCATCAAATTTTTGTTTGCAAGGAACATGTGCACAAGACATATTTCAAAAGATTCATGGGTTGCTTTGAGTTTTTGGTCATATCATTTGTTGCACTAGTAGTTTATAAGGAGGATATCCAAGATGGCCTTATTGAGAAGCATGCACATGAAAAAGGTACCTTATTGGGTATTAATGTTGGTTTTGAACTTGCTAAAAAATTTAAACCAGCAACTTATGGTAAGATAATTTATATCAATTTAGTTGTCTTTAGATGTGATGTTTGGAGTAAGAATGCAATTATGAAAACCTTGGGTACATTGGAAAATGTTTATGACATGGTGATTTGTGGGAAAATGAAAAATGGTAGTCTTCTATACAAGGACAAGGGTATGAAAGATAGGACAATAACAAATCTTTAATTCTATATTGTTATTGATTCAATTGTTAGTATTACTAATTTACCACTTAACATTGACATGAAATCTTTCTTATGTAATGAGATTATTTTTTGTGGAAATTATTTGGCTTCAAAGAGATGATTGCTTAATATATTTAAGGATAAATAAGGCACTTGGATTAAAAGAATTAAATATAACCTTGGATGAACATGATGCACATGCTATGAATATTAATAAGATCATGGAATTTTGGTGTTGACAATTCATAAAGCAACATCTTAGACTTAAGGATATAGTATTGATGAGAGAAAGCACAAATACAAGAACTTCATAGAAGTAAATAATTGGGGCCCAACTATGAACTATATTGTCATCATTTATGTTATCACCACATTTATCTAGCACATTACTTTATTTACACTCATATGGATGGATTTGAAAGTGTTTTTAGTCATGAGTAATAAAGTTGAGAGATGTTGTACTTGTTAGACTAAGTTGTTTTACCTCACAGGTATGGAATCCAAAATCTATAGGTTCATGGGAGTTTCCAACTATTAGAAAGAAGCATCATTTATCATCACTTCAAAGAGGATCTTAAAAAGAGTAGGTTTGCTTCATTGATTGTTCCAAGCCAAATATAGAAAGGTTTAGTCATGCATTGCATTGTGGATTTCTTAAAGGAGTGCACATATGATGATGTGAGTTATGCACATTACTTTGATATTTATGCTCATGAAATCATTTTTTTCTTGAAAGAGGTGATAAAATTAAATTATTTGTACACGAATATTATGGATGATAGAGAGAGTATATTTTACAATGCTCTTTGGCAAGAGATATCTCTCTTGATAGGAAAGGATTTCAAAATTGTTTAGATATTTGTGGATGGATTTTCTATCATTGTATGATTAATTATAGCTTCTATATTACTTACATTATTGGTTTACTATTTTTCCCTTTTGATATTGTTGATTAGATAATATTTCTTGACTTTGGATGGTTGGTTGCAATCATGTGCACTTGCATACAAGATTATTTGTAAGCATTCATGAGTATTGCAACCTATAGTATAGTGGGAATTCCAATCATGGGAAAGAGTACTCCAATTTGTGACTAGTAATGAAGATTTTTCAGTCCTTACATGGCTACCCACCAATTTTTTTGATTGGTTAAGTAGGGAGAGAGCCCTGAACCAAAAAAATTAGTACAACAGGTGGTAAGAAACAACAAAAACAGGAAGCCCACCACACTTCCCCCCTCCCACAAACAAAATGCTTAACCAATTCCCATACGATTAAACATAGCAGTTCTATCATAGGATTCAAAATACCTTAACCTAACATTAGTAGCATCCTTCCCTATCCATCTAAAATACTTATTAACATATATCATAGAGTCCCTACTTAAAATATAAACAACATTATAGATATTTAAGTTCCGGCCCCAACGGCCATTACCAATAATAACAGTCCTCGAAAACATAACATAAATAACCATTAGAACAAAAAGAAAAAATAACATAGCGAAGGAACCATGTTATGCTTCCTCAATCAACTTTCATGCATTCATCAGGTCTTCAACAGTGCCATTCACTATTGCCTTTAGCTCCATCTTGTCTTCCAAATCTATGCCATCACCCATTGCTTTTTTCTTTTGTTTCTTTTTGATTTTGCCTATGCCAGAAAAAGTAGCCAGAACAGTCTTCTTCATAACAACATCAACCACCAAGCACACACTCTTTATTGCTTCTTCCAAGGTTTTAATTCTACTGTCACTTCCTTGTTCTTGCATACCTTTCTCTAGAACCTGTAGTCTTTCCTGAATTATACTCATCAACACATTTTTGAGGGATTGAATTTTCTGGTTCTCCACCTTCTCATGTATCCTTTTTTCCAAGATTTGCATCCTCTCCTCTAGTCTTTTAATCCTCTCAATCCTGTCATCCTTGGCCTTGTCTTCCTCTTTGCCTATTTTTTCTTCCTTCTCTTTATTTTCTATAACATTTCCTTCCTCCTCCCGAGCCATCTCATGCTACGACTCCCCCACCTTATCTTCATTGCCATTACCATCCTCACTTTCCGCTTTCGAGTCCTCCTCAGCCAAGTCACCACCCAGACTATCAAGAATCTCTTCAGTTGAGGAGTCATTATCTTCTTCTTCTTTCTTTTCCACACTATCTTGCAGACTGTGGGTACTTTTCTCCTCAAGACTCTGCAATTTTTTGTTACTTTCATGTCCCTTTGACACCACCATAGCCAATCCCTTTGACCTCCTCCCGCCAAGGTTTGAGCCTTCCATCTCGTTATCATCAGGTATGGTAATTGTGTCAACCTCTTCCCCAAGTTCACACAAAATTAATTTCCTCCTCTTTTTAGCCCCCATCTCCATCGAAACATCTTTTCTTTTCTCAGGTGTAATCATAAGCAAGTCCTTCCACATAGCAATATTAGGGCTTTGGGATTTCTTACTGGATTTTTTACGCTTGGGGTGGGGAAGGTCTTCAAGGAGCTTGATTTTCATCGAGCTTTGGAGTTTTGGGTCTTCAATCAAATTGAGAACGAGGTTTTTCTGTGGGGTCTTAGATAGCACAAATTTGCATATGGCTCTTATGAGACCCTAGTGTAATGGTGGATTGGCACCATGTGTAAGACTCTGGCTCAGGGAAGAAAATAAAAAGAAAGGTAGATTGATTTTTTCCTGATGTCTTATGTGGTTGAGGATGGGAAAGTGGTATCCATGGACGGACTGGTAGTGCCCTTCGAGGGT
This sequence comes from Sequoia sempervirens, assembly GCA_007258455.2. Lineage (NCBI taxonomy): Eukaryota > Viridiplantae > Streptophyta > Pinopsida > Cupressales > Cupressaceae > Sequoia > Sequoia sempervirens. The sequence continues at coordinate 995,161,604 of VDFB02271358.1, read as the reverse complement.
AAAATATTTCATAACAATAAAACATAAATTATGATATAGAGGTGACAGTTTAACCCTAGAGTAACCATTATGAAATCTTTCAGGTTTTTCTTTTCCTTCGAAAAACTTCTCAAAATAGTCCTAATACTTACCATTGCTAACCTTAGCAACCTTCGTTCCTTCATAATCCAAACCCGTCGCTTCCACAATCAACTTCACATCCACCTTAAACTGGAGCCCGCCTAGATTTACTTCACCATCTTTCCATGCGTTAGAAAACTTGTAGCTGAGTTTTTCGTTGTATCCCTCCATTGCAGTGAAATATAGAGTGAAACCCACCTGCTCAAATACACCCCAGAGCTCCTCATTGTTGCAAAGTGAATCATATTTGTGAGGTTTGGTATGCTTCCTTGGGCCTCCCATTATGCTATCTGGGCTATGGAAATTTTTAGGAATGAGAAGGAAATCACTTCTATTACCTTCAGCGTCCTCAACACTAGCAATAGGTAATTCCACACTCTCAGTTCTAATGGTGATTTTGTGACTATTCATTTGAAATGCATACGAATTAGGGTTTTTTCTATGATGTATAGAAGAGCTCACTTCTCGATTATCATCTTTTTTCCTATCATCATTATTGTTGCGACAGCTCCGCCTCCCTTTCTTGCAATGATAACACTTATTTTATTCCTTCTTTTATTATTGTTACAAACACAAGTCCATCTGTCACATCGAAGATTGAGCTTAAGATTTTTTCTCATGTGATTTATTTCCCTAATTAAATCTTTCATGTCAAGGTACAAAATTCTATTGTTCGGTCGTCCTTTCCATCTTTGGCTTTTCCTTTTATGAAGACTTGGCAATCCTTTTACAACGTGCCTCCACCGACATCCAGTTATCTTGCCAGCTTGCATTCACAGGGTCCACATCCTCGTAAGCCATCTCACCCCAACACTCTTATTAATAATTAAAATTCCCAACCTCATACTTTAAGTATTTTTCTCTATGTAAGTTTTCCGCTAAAACTTCTTTAATTTGATTAGGCAGATTAGAGAAGTCCCAATTTATTAAAATTTCCTGATTTACTCCTAGGTTGGCCATCCCATCCATCGCCTTATTTCCTTCCCTCAAGGAGTGGCTAATTTTAACACATTGAATCTCTTGCAACATACTTTTGCAATCTTCCAACAAATCTCTAATTTCCCAAGGAATATTTGCCATGTTGTTGAGATAATCAATTATTAGGTTTGAGTCTCCTTCTATAATTACCTTTTTGTACCGCTCCTCTCTGAGAAGTCTAACTCTGATCCAAACAACAGACGCCTCAGTGAAGTTGTTTGTTTCTATTCCTAAGCCTTTGTTGTATCTAGTCAGATAGGCACCCTTATCATCCCTTATTATTCCACCAACATCAGTCTATCTAGGACTCCCTTTTGAGCAACCATCAAAGTTACATTTCACCCATCTTGGATTCAGGGGGATCTAGACAGTACTCCTAATAAGTTGTTTTAGCCAATTTACATTATTTAAGTCATGGGAAAGCTCCCATTGTTGTTTTATGCTTAACTCTTACTGTGTTGGCTTTTTCTTAGCCTGATTATACATGCAGCTTTCCACATTTTCTTGAATTTGTCTTTTAACAATTAAACATAGCTCCTTACTAGTCCTTGCAGTATCCCTAAATGCCCTATTATTTCTCTCTTTCCATAAGCCCCAAGCTAGAAACAGGGGAATCTGTCCCCATAGATCACTAATTATATTGTGGGAATAAGCGCAAAAGCTCCATCCTTCCATAAACATTTGAACATTGGCTGGAAAAACCAAATCTACCTTCAAAATATTGAGAAAAAAACCCCAAACTTCTTGAGCATAAGAACATTGAAAAAATAGATGCATGATAGTTTTCTCTTCTACATTACAAAGACTACATCTATTGACAAGGTACCAACCTCTTTTCTTTAGGTTGTCTATAGTGAGGATCTTACCATGTGTAGACATGGAAAATATACCGATTGACATTACACATCTGATCTTGACTACTAACACCGTTTCATCCTAAATCATCCCTCGGTCTAACCATTTGATCAAATACCCTTATTTGATTAAATTAATCAATTTTCCTCCCTTAATTAATTAAATCATTTATTTTATTAAGTCATTCTCTCTTGATTAACTAAATCAATCAATCTGATCTAATTATCTCTATTTAATTAAATAATTCATTTTATTTGATTAAATCTCTAAAGTCATCTTATTAAATTAAAACCTTATTTGATTCAATCTAACATCATCCCTTTTAATTAAATAAATCAAAAATATTTATTTAATTAATCCTTTTATCATATTCTTCTCATATTTGATTTAAATTAATCCATAAATCTAAGTGAAATTTGTCATATCATCTAATTCTTCATTAAATTAATTAACCTTTGATTAATTTAATCTTCATTCATGTCCCATCCTCTAGCTTTTGCCACTTGCACATGAAAATAGATTTGATTCATTTATTAAATCTCTATTTTCTCTCAACATGGCATAATAGAGAATATTCCCTCAAATTTGAATTCAAATCCAAGTGGACTTAGTCCTTCCAACAAGGCATTTATTTCATCTTACAAGTCCTTTTGCATTGATCCAAGTGGCCATAACTCCATTTGACTCTCCCTCCACCTTATCATTTTACTATTTTCAAATTTCAAATTTATGCATTTATGGGCACATTCATCAAAATGTGCACATCCTCCATCCATTCACATTTGGACAAGTGGCACCTTGCCATTGGTTGAATGTTAGTCCCACATTGCTCCATTTTGGGCATTTCTCCAACTTTTCATTCTATAAATAAGAGGCTTCATTCCTCATTTGAGCATCCACAATTTGAGCAAAGTTATTATACTCAAATCCATAGCAATTATCATTCATTCTTATCAAATTGTAGCTAGGTTATGCAGATTTTCATCTTGGAGCACACTTCAATCATCAACAAAGTGGATCACTCTTCATCACCAATCAACATTGCATCATTAGAGTTGGGAAAGGGCCAATTTTCACATCAAATTGGCACCAATTCCCCCATGGGATCAAGAGTTTGCTTGTTTAATTAGGATTCAATCTCTTTTATTGCTTTCTTATTGTGTTCTTCATCTCATTTCCTAATTTAAGCTTTGTGAATGGATTTCATGGGGAACTTAGATTCTAACTTGCATTTCAATATTCTAATGTGTGTGTTCTTTGTGTTTTGTAGGTACTAGGATCTTGGATCTACACCATGTATAACCGTCCACCAAAAGCAGTTAATTTTTGGGATTATATTCTTCTTTCAGACCTTGAGCCAGTCAAAAGATCCTAAAACCTGAGTTTGTTGCATCATGAAGCCATAGGCTAATTTAACCAAGAACCTACCAGTATCATTTTTTGTCCAGATCCATTCATCCTTTTTGTTTCTTGAGAAGAGGTCAGGATTTCCTATTTATTTCATAAGCAGGTCAATAGTAGCATCCCAATTTTGTTGTTTGCTTCCCATGAGAACATCATTGTTTAGGTAGTCTTTGAAGCCTTTCCACCTGGGTCGCATCAGAGGCCAACAGTGGGGTCGGTGTGGACTAGGAGTCTTCCGAAAAATCAGTATTTAGCCCATTACCAATCCTCATTTTTACACCTCTCATCAAAACTCCTCTAGTTTTAAGAAGATTATTCCAAAACACAAAACCATGCGGAAGCTCCTTCTTCCTTAGAAAACAGCTAGCATCCTTATTTTTAAGATACTCTTCCCTTAGGATTTTAGCCCAATCTTTTTCATTTTCTAGGAGAAACCAACCCATTTTCGCCACTAGAGCCTTGTTGAACAATTTTAATCTTTTGATTCCCAAACCTCCTTCTTTCTTTGAGGCACACACCTTATCCCATTTGATGAGTGCCATTCTTTTCCTTTCCTCCACTCCTGACAATAAAAATATTCTTTGAATAGTTTCAATTCTCTCAGCAATATATGTCGGTATATTAAACATTGAAAGATAATAGACTGGAATGTTCTGTAGAGAAGCCTTTAAAAGCTGAATTTTTCCTCCCAAGCTCAACAATTTTCCTTTCCAACCAGCCATTTTTTTCTAGACTTTATCCACTATATAGTTCCAATAGTTGCTATTCGGCTTTCGAGAGAAAAGAGGTAGGCCCAGGTAAGTAGCAGGTAACTCCGCTTCCTGACACCCCAAAATCCTTATCACTTTATTTTTCATGAGTAGGCTAGTATTAAAAAAATATTTTTTTCTTTTTTGGTAATTTATACACTATCCTAACATTTTAGCATATTTATCCAGAATAGTTTTCCACTATTTAGATTCAACCACCAAAGCCTCACCCATAAGAATGGTATCATCAACAAATTTTTGATGTGATGCCGGGGTTAAAGAAGAAGCAACACAAAAACCTTTCAGAGACTTATTATTAAGTTGTTTCTGTATGTTGCGGCCAAGAGCCTTTGCCACAATGACAAATAGATAGGGAGATAAGGGGTCTTCCTATCTCAGCCCCCTACCAGGTGAGAAAAAACCATGGGTAGTACCATTAACTAGGACTGAGTACTTCAAGGTAGTGACACAAGCTTTTATCAAATTGAGGAATTTACTAGTGAAGCCAAATTTTTCCAAAACAATAAATAAAAAATTCCAGGAAACCCTATCATAGGCTTTGGAGATGTCTAATTTCAATACCATACTTGGATTTTTACTGTAATCCATAGAGTGCAGGATTTCATGAGTGTAGATTGTTGCATCCAATATTTGTCTACCCTTAACAAAACCCTTTTGATTAATAGAAATCAGTTTTCCTAAGACTAGTTTCAACCTATTAACAATGATTTTGGAGCAAATCTTATAAGTTGTGCTGCATAGACTTATTGTTCTATAATCATTCATTGAAGCAACTTCATTGGTCTTAGGAACAAGGGCCAAAAAGGTGGTATTCATTTGATTCAAGGTCTTCCCGATCTAAAAAAATCTTTAACAACATTAAAGAGGTTCGTAGACACAATCTCCTAGTAGACTTAGAAGAAGCTGGGAGGGAATCCATCAGGTCTAGGAGCTTTGAAAGCTCCAAAAGAGAAAACATCGACCTCTTTCACTTCTTTCATAGTGATAGTCTTAGTTAATTCTTTCAGGTCTTCCTTTGTGATAACATTAGGTATAACCTGCAACAACTCCCCCAATTCCAAATTGTCGACCCTTGAAAGCTCTGGATAATTTGAAAAGAAGGAAACAACTTCATTTGCTATTTCTTCTTCCCCTTCAAGTTTGATTCCATTAGAGGTGGTAAGAGATTTGATCATATTTCCTCCTCTATGCTTCATAGTAGATTGGTGAAAAAACTTAGTGTTCCTATCTCCTTCCTTAAGCCACTGAATCCTTGATTTTTGTTTCCAGAAAATTTCCTCCTTACTTATTTTGTGCCATTGGGCTCTGAGCTCCCTTTCTTTGATGTAGATCTTATCATTACAATTTCCTGCCTCCATTTGATCTTGGACTTCCTTAATTTTCAAATTTAGGTCCCTCTTAGTAGTAAAGATGTTCCCAAAAGTTTATTTGTTCCATCCTTTAACCTTTTCCTTAATTCCTTTTAATTTATGTGTTAGCCTAAACATCGGGGTGCCAACACAAGGTAGGTCCTAGCATTCCTCAATTAGAGATTTGAAGTCTGGGTGAAGGGACCACATGATTTCATACCTGAAGGGGTAAGGTTTTTTAATCACCCTATCATCCCATTCCAAAAGAAGAGCATTATGGTCAAAACCCATTCTAGGAGAGGCAGTAAGAGAGATATTTTGCATAATGTTCCAGTTAGAGGAGATAATAAATCTATCCAACTTAACTTGGATGAGTTGATTGCCTTGCCTTCTATTAGTCCAAGTAAAGTGGGAACCAATAAGAGGGACATCCATTAGTCCCACCGAATCAAGAAAAATTGAAAGATCCATCACACTCTTAGAGTAGTTAGTTAGACCTCCTTTTTTCTCAGATGGGTACAATGAGGAATTAAAATCACCTCCAAGCATCCATAGTTCATCTTGGTTGTTTGTCATAACTCCACCAATGTTACTTTGATCAGATTGATGATTTTTTCTTAAGTGTATCATTTTTGTAACTATTACATCATTGGTATATTATTGATTTTGATGATGAACAATTTAGATTGGTGTATTTAAAGGTAGTTTCCTTGCATGATGATGTTAGCATAAGGTATTCACTATTAATGAAAATTACTCAAGCTATCAAAATATTATTTTGGAGGAGATTTAGGGAGGTTTGTGACTATTATGATTTGTTTTCAACTTACATGCAAGTTAATTTATATCATGCTTTAGAGAGACCAATCTATAGTAAAATATTATGACACCCATTGGAGAAGAACATAGAGAAAGTGGTGATGGTCATGGTAGATTCCATGATTATTGTAGGTAGAGGTTAAATTCTATTCAATAGTTATGGGATTTATATGTTATGATCGTTATAGTAAGTTTCTTACATGGATTAGATGGTTGTATATTGGATATTGTTGTTACAATGATGTGCATCATATGTTCACATGTATAATATCACTTAACACATTGTGTGTTTATGGTGCACTATTTTTTATTGGTTTGATGCATAGCTAAAAGGATGGATCTTACATGTCCCCTCATAACCATGAGTATTCCAAATCCTAGAAGTACTAGAATTTTATAGAGGAAGTTGGATAAATAAACATTTGAAGAGTTTACAAAAGCTCTATAGGTTGATGTTGGTCGACTTGAGAATTGGGAAGAAGTGGAAAAATTCGAGCTTGTATTGCTTAAGGAAAAGAAATTTAGGGAAGGGCAAAGTTGTCATGTCCCATTTTTAATTTAATTTAATTTCATGAAAATATAATCATTCCAATATTTCCATGGACTAAGGTAGGGTTTAATAAAATAATATATTTAATATTGACTTCTCGAGCCCATTGGAATTTATACTTTCAAAGAATATTAATTGGGGTTGGATTATATTTTATTATTTTATGATGATAGAAACCCAAAATGGGGTGTGGGGTTTTCTTATGAGGAGGCTCGTAGCCTCCAGGTTTAGGTGGTAGTCAATTATTGGTAGCAATTTTTATGGCAACTTGCATATGGAAGGTTATTGTCTAAATTTGGTCAAGAATTTTGTAACAAGAAAAATAGTTGAGATTCTTTAGAGGTAAAATGATTAAAATAATAGTATTTTATTTATTTTTCCAAGAGAGGGGCATTTGGATTTGGTTCTCTATTTATTTACAAGAAGAATCACATTTCAAAATCTTTTATCATTTCTACCTCAAATTTGCATTATATGAACTTCCAATTTTGTAATATTCTTTTACATGGATGAAAACCCATAGAGGGATTTGGCTTGTGGAAAAAACCTCATGAGCTACAGGAGTCAAATGATGAAAACCATTTGGTTCAAAATGGCACTCTCATCCAAGGAGTGCAAATGAGCTTCACAAGTTATTGTAGTTCAACTAGTGGTGGTGAGTATTGTTTGCAATTTTTTGGAGTGTTGTTTGTTCTCAATTTTTGTATGTGTTTCTATTTTCATGTGGAGTGCTTTTGTGTGATATTTCATGCCTTTCATCATGTCCAAGTGCTGAAAAATTATCTTTCCAATTGGGTATTGTTTGGAAATGTTGCTAGTGAGATACCCATTTTGTATGTTTTCATTTTGAGATAGTTTTTATTGTTGTTCTAAAAATTTCGTAGCAGTTACAAGGGATTCCTCTCATGGTTTCCAATGCCAGTTATTAGTTCTGAGTTATTTAGTTTCATTTGATTCTTTATGGGCAAAATTCTAGCAATGTATTATTGAAATAATCACTATTTTATGCACTTGAATTATGTTAAATATTGCAATTTGTGTTTGACTGTTATGAAAATCTTCTTTGATTTAATAATTAGATTTATATCAGAAATATAAGTTGCAAGAGTTTTCTAGATCATTTGGTGCAATTGCAATGATGACTACCTTGCTAGTTAGTGTTGATTTTGTATAAAAATTGTATTTTATGTTGAAAAATAATTTCATGAGGGTTTAAGCATCATACTTTTATTTATTTTTGTTATAGTTTATGTTATAAATAATTTGGAAAAATATTCTATCCAAGATATTAAATCATGTTATACATCAAATATATAGTGATGGATAATAATGAAAATGGGATATAAAAATGTATCTAAAAAATTGGGTGTACCTAAGGTATCTAATAAAATAGATAGTTTTATTGGAAATGTATAACTAGAGAAGTTTGAAATAGAGAATTAAGGTGTATATTAAATTAGGTTAATTATGTATTTCTGTATGAACAAAGGTGATATAAGATAGGGATATTGATTGAATCCCATGTGGTAAGAAAAAGGTTAAAATCAAGATAATATGATACTTAGTATTTTATCAATGTATTCACAATTAACCAAAATATATAAATATTTATGTATATTACAAATTTTAATATGGTTCTCAACCCTAGGTCTTTATTCATTGTAGTGATAATTACAACCATTAGACATTATCGTAATATTATTTTCATAAATGTTGGTACCAATGCATATGAATGTGCATTATTCACATCATGAGTACACATTTGGCCCATGATATAAATATTATTGTTATATCTAATGAAATTCTCATCAAAGATTTTTCTCCCCATATTCCTTGATCATAATTATACATGAGTGTCCACATCTATTGAATCATTATTGTGATATCAAGATAATATGATAATAAATACTTTACAACAATGTTCACAAGAAACAAAAATATATAAATACTTGAGCATATTTTAATTTTTCTATGGTTATCAATCCTAGGTCTTGATTCATGATATTGATAATTACTACCACTATACTTTAACATAATGTAGTGCCCCTTCGTACTTGGCATTTCCTGACATTTGAGTAAGTTTGTTTGGATGTTTGGTGATGTCACGTTGTTGTTCATTATTATATTGTTTAATTTGATTTTGAAATTATGTGGTAAATTAAATATTATGAATGGCCTTGTCTAATCAATTAAATTAAATTAAATTGATTATAAGGTAATTTAAATTGATTAAGAATTAAAATAATAATTAAATATATTATGTTTGTGAAAATGTATTATGAGGATATTGATTATTAATTATTAAATTAAATAATGCGATTGAATGTTTTAATGAAAACAAATAAATAAAGATAAATATTATTAGCATTATAGTTTAATTAGTTATATTTGGAAAGTAATATAATTTTAAATTAAATAAATGAGATAAGATTTTCAAACTAATTGCAAAAGCAAATAAAAGATGGAAAAGGAGGAGTGCGTGCACATGCACAACTCCAAAATGATTTTCGAATTGGAAACTTGTCTTTTTTGTTGATTTTTGGATTCGAAAACTTATCTTTTATTTGGATTTTTTATATTGGTGATTTTGGAGAGATTAGGGGAAGAATGTTTTTTTTTAATTTTTAACAAGCAATTGTGTTATGCAATTATTCTCTTTGTCAAGTAAAAAAATACAACTTTGAGTAGATTGGAAATTGTTTATGGAGAACAGATTGGTGGTTGCGAGAGAGTTCGATTCAACACACCTTCTCCATTTTTGAAGCGTTGCATTCCAGGTTGGTGTTGCATTTTGATTTCTATTTCTCCATTTGATTTTGAATAGAAATCATTGGTAGAGGAAAATAAATTCTTGAGGAAATTGCTTAGTTTCCCAGTAAATTGTCTTGTGCCTATATCGTTTTCTTTGTGGATCGTTTGCATTGGTTTTCATATTTCATATAGGTTGTTGGAAATCTTATTTTGTGGTATGTATAGACAATTCACATGTCTAGCCGCAGCCTTAACTATTATGAAAAATTGATTTCAGTTATTCCTATCATTGTTTAAGTCACAGCCTAGTTTAAGAAATTTGATTTTAGTTGTTATCCTAGTGCTGCCTTATCTTGTATACTTTGCATTATGCCTTATATGTTGTTTTCCTTGAAATTGTAGTGGTAAATTGATGCTAATATTTACAAACTTTGATCCAATAAACCAACCGATTGCATATATATTTTTATGGCTTTCATCTATGTTTTACCGCTGCCTTACCTCTATCATTGTTTAAGTCACAACCTAGTTTAAGAAATTTGGTTTTAGTTGTTATCCTAGTGCTGCCTTATCTTGTATACTTTGAATTCTGCCTTATATGTTATTTTCCTTGAAATATTAGTGGTAAATCGATGCTAATACATACAAACTTTGATCCAGTAAACCAATCAATTGCATATATATTTTTATGGCTTTCATGCCTTTATAATTGTGATGCCTTATATCTTTGAATGGTTTGATCCCTTCCTCCAACGCAACTTTGTTTTACCCTAAGTCTTAGAATATATTTGATTGTATTCTGCCTAATAGTTTATATTAGATGAAATTATGTGGACATCAACGTTAGTTTCTTTAAGCTTTTGATTCATTTAAGCAGATCGCTATTTGACTTTAGATAAATAAGTTATTAGCTAGAAGCTGTTGTTTGAAGCATTCGATATCTCCTTATTACCTGGTAATTGCAAGGTATTGGTCTGTACATGCTTAGTATTTATGTCATCCTGTATCATTATGAGGTTCAATCCTTTTAAAAGGAGTAGAGTTTGGTTTGTATGCATTTCATAGACATGTGTATCACTTATGATGGTAGATTCACTTGTGCCTGCTATTCAAATCTGTTTTCATGCAAAGAAGAATCAAATTTTCCGTGATTTAAAAATAAGACATGCATTATGCAAAGCGGCCTTTTGGCTACAATGTGTATCTTTAGGTTAAGTTTGGCTATTAGGGAAATATTTTATAGTGGCCAACACATAATATGGCCTTTTAGATTTTTATTTCAGCTTAAAACGATTATATATACATATATATGTATGTGGGAGTTTGACTATCTTTGTGCTTAAATAGAGGTGTGATATGCTATTTCAGACAACGAGTTTCCTTAATTTAAACATATTTAAATATTGCTATAACAACAGAGTCTTCTTAATTATATATATATATATGTAATTGTATGTATATCATGAATTACAATTAAAGGTAATCCGTTTATATGCGTATATAGATATCTATATTATAAGCTTGCATAATTTCTTTAATTATTTAAATAATATTATCATGGATGTGTAAATAAGTGTAGTGAGTATTTAAAATATTCGTTAAAATTATTACATCAAAGGTGTTAGAGAATTTAAAAGATTTATTTGTTTTATGGTTCCATGATGTGGGTTTTTTCCCTTGTATTAATTTGGAAATGAGGAGATTGTATGTGTGATTTTCTTGTAGTCATTTTCGGAGATTTTGTGGGAACCTATAGTGTTTGAGTTACTCTCAACTGGGAGTTTATGGGTAGTTGGTTTATTAGGCTTCTAGAGGCTAAGGGGAAAGTTGGTTCCATGTTGGATTTTCATATGTGGTTCTTGTAATGCTCTTGATTTTCATTCTTGTTTTGAGCTCATATGGGTTGTTACCTTGCACCATTGCTTTACTTTTGATGTGGTCTTTGTGTGAGAAGGTTCATGCCTCACGTATGTATATGGTTTTGGTGATTTTGGTGATTTTGGTGCTTTATGCGAGTGGCACCCTAGATGTTATGTGGATGGTCTTGTTGTTAGTAGGGGGAGTGGCTCCCAATGGGGGTCGGCGCACAAAGGGGCATCAGGGTAACCCATTGGAGAGTTCGTTAACTCAGAGATAACCTAAATAATTAACTGGGGGAAAGGGTAATTGACACATTAATTAAGATAAGTAGATGTCTCACCTATGCATATAGTGCTTTTGTAGGCTAAGGATGGGCTAAGAAGGTCTGGTTGGCAAGATCACTACCTTGTCCTCATGAAAGGTAAGTGATTTTGCATGTGTCACCCTATGGGGCCGGCGCCTAATGAGAGGTTGTCAGGGTAACCATAGATGGGGGCCAACATCTAGACTATCAGGGTAACTCAGGGATGGGGGCCTACGTCTAGACTATCAAGGTAACCCATGTTAGGACCATGCGATGACACTCCTCCCTAAAGCAACTTTGTATGATTGTTGTTTCCCTTGTTGTTCATGTACATCTGGAAGTGGTTGTACTTTGTATTTGTTGTTGCATTTGTTGTGGATTCTTGTTAGCCTTGTTCACTTGATTGTTTTATGTTGTGGGTCCTTCTTGTCATCTCCTAGCACGGGGGGTGGGCCTTCGGGTCCACATGGTCGAGTGGAAGGTGCTATGCACCCCATTGGGTTCCTAGCCAAAGATCGTGATGCACGGAGTTGCACCGTTGCAGTGACTCTAGAGCTTCACTAGAGTTGGATCCAATAATACTATTATGTATACATTCAATTCAGTTGTATCACTTTATGTCATTGATGTATCATTCCCATTCATGTTTGGAAGCACTAATTGTACCTTTGTAATCTTTGAAACGACGTAAACTCATATAATAAATGTAATGTATATAGATTCTTGGTTATTATGTGTTTATTGGTTCATAATATATGATCTTTAATGGTGTTGTATCTGTGGAAATATTTATATTTAAATTCATAAATGTGATGGATGGTTTTCATTTATGTAATGTTATGGATGTACGTACGTTGTTTATTAATTCTATATAATGGTTAAGATGTATACTTGTGATTAGTTAATCGTCGTTGTGGGATTGGGATTATGTTAGGAAGTTTCGCAAGTAATGCAGTCATGTTACCCTAGAGGACTAGTTAGATGATGTGTATGTATAGTTTTATTATAAGTGTTGTATGCTAACTTACACTTCCTATTAGTTTACTTTAAAAAAAAATTGTGCTATAATTGTTAGTTATAAGTTATCCTTTGGGGTTTGCATGGTAAGGCGTTACAACTTGGTATCAGAGCTAGGTTATCAAACACTGGGTACTCTAGGTTAATTAAGCCCATTATGTTAACCTTGTGCTTAACTCTTGAACTTATGTGTTCCCCTCTAATGTTGCGTAGGAATATGCCTAGGGGTCGAGGTCGCAGCCATGGTAGAGGTTGTGGTGGTGGCCACAGAGCCAATTGTTAAAGCTCTTCATCTCAAAGTTCCCATGAGTCTGAATGTGAGGAACAACAGGGTTTCTAGAACAACCCCAGAGGTGGAGGTCAAAATCCAAAGCAGTCGGGGTTAGAGGGAGTGCAGTCGCTAGAGGAGGCTCTTGTCCATTTAGGCCCTAGGTAGGAGGAGGAGTAGCGGGTGGTCAGGGAGAGAGAGATCACCGAGGAGAAGAGATGTTTTAGCGGATCAGTATGCCATTGTGCTAGGTCACATGAGAGACCTTTTGAGAGCACGTTCTCCCACATTTTATGCTATCGGTGGAGGACTGGAGGCAAAAACTTGGCTGATTGATTTGGATTGGTGCTTTGCTATGCATCCTTATGGTAGTAATACTAAGGCTAGGTGCACCATCATGCACCTCAGAGGCTTTGCATCCACATGGTGGCGATTAGAAGAGCATAAATTGCACCTAGACATTGGCTTAGTGACGTGGGAGTTATTTATGGAGAGATTTAGGGCTTGTTTCCTATCAGATCACTTGAAGCAGTGTCAAGCAAATGAATTCCATGAACTGAGACAAATGGAAATGTCTGTAGAGCAGTACGAGTGCTGGATCTATGAACTCAAGCAGTATGTTGGGATCGGTGATGATGAGGGTATGCTAGTGCAACACTTTGTTAGGGGCTTGAATGCTCGAATAAATGGATTTTAGGTCTTCGAGCCGAAAACCATGAAGGTAGCTGTAGAAAAGGCTCGTCTTGTGGAGGATAATTTGGCCATGGCTTTAGGAGGCCACACCAGTGTTCATATTGGCAATGCACCTTCATCTAGAGTTGGTTCTCAAGGTGGTTAGTCTCTAGATGCAAGGTCCTCTAAGGGCCATCTAGCACCCACTAAGGGTGAGCAGCAACAACATTCCTAGTCGAGACCTGAGAACTCCCAGGCTCAACATGGTAGTAGGCTTCAAAAAAGGAAGGATTGGAGTTGGCAGAGAAATAAACATGATCATTATGATCAACCAGCTCAGAGTTCGCAGTTTGCGGTTAGTGGTGGTAGTATTTTGCAATCCAGTGTCCCCTCAGGTGGCTGGGGGTATGGTAGAGGTGCAGGTTGTTTCTCTTGTGGACAATAGGGTCATATTGCTAGATAATGTTCGTAGAGGAACTCTATAGGTTTCAGTCAGAGGCCAGCCACTTCTGAGCCGATAGTGGGTGATGCAGGTAGGTCACACCGATTATTTGTTGTGGTTGATGACCGCCAGGCTAGGCACTAGGGTGAAATTGTTGAGGCTACCGGTAGAGGATATACGGTTGACTTGGGAGCCCATGGGTGAGCCCAAGAAGGTTCAATACGGTCCTAACATTGAGATTTCAGTTACATGGGAGGATGTAGTGCCTCTCGTGTTGCTTTACCTACACTGATACTTATTATGTTATGTTATGTACTTTGAGACCTTGTTGGTGCTTGTTTCACCATTCTGATTTGGTTTAGATGATAGTTTATCAGATTTTGATGATTATGACACTATTGACTGATGTTTATGTTATGATGATATATGTAGTTAGTTATGTATTTGGATTAAATTGGTTATGTTTATCATGTGGACTTATGATTGTGCTTGTTGTGCATCTGGTTAGTGATTGTTATATGATGTGATTATGATGTAATTATTGTTACTCGATGATATGGGTATTGTTTGAGGTCTTGGTGAGAGGGAGGGTGTAGCATCACTTGTTTGCGAGCACCTTGTTACATTGTGATTTCCTCTCACGGTGTGTTTTTTGTTTGATATATATACATGTTGTTCGACAGTGTGTTTGATGCAATTTGTAGGTACCAAGCATCGACTCCACCTTCATTTCCAGGTTTGAGTGTGCCTTAAAAGCCCAATGAAAATGATGTGGACAAATGAGTTGACAAAGGTCCCTAACCCTTGCCCTCATCCTCGATGAGGATGACTACCCACCTTGTTTCCCCTATCCGTCTGGTTTGTATTCTTTGTTAGTTGTCTCGCTTGGTGTCTACTGTTATTTGATTAAATTGTGATGTCTTGTGGTTCTTTGTGATGATGTTGCTTATAGTTGCGTAAGTTTTATTTTACTTTGCGGCTTCCAGGAGTAAGTTGAAGCTTAGGGGGTGAGGATGTAGTGCCCCTCCGTACTTGGCATTTATTGACATTTGAGTAAGTTTGTTTGGATGTTTGGCGATGTCATGTTGTTGTCGTTATTATATTATTTAATTTGATTTTGAAATTATGTGGTAAATTAAATATTATGAATGGCTTTGTCTAATCAATTTAATTAAATTAAATTGATTATAAGGTAATTTAAATTGATTAAGAATTAAAATAATAATTAAATATATTATATTTGTGAAAAGGTATTATGAGGATATTGATTATTAATTATTAAATTAAATAATGCGATTAAATGTTTTAATGAAAAAATAAATAAAGATAAATAATATTATCATTATAGTTTAATTAGTTATATGTGGAAAGTAATATAATTTTAAATTAAATAAATGAGATAAGATTTTTGAACTGATTGTAAAAGAAATAAAAGATGGAAAAGGAGGAGTGCGTGCACATGCACAACTCCAAACTAATTTTTGAATTGGAAATTGTGAACCATGGTTCCCAACCTACAAAAACACAAGAGACAATTAATAAATTAGATCAAATGCATAGTTAGAAACATGATTCCTCAAGAAATTCATTTAAATTGCAAGAGAGAAAGGAAATGAGATGAAGAACACCAAGAAAATCAAAACAAATCAAATCCTATTCTAATGCAATATAAACTCCTAATCTCTTGAGGGAATTGGTGCCAATTTTGATGTGAAAATTGGCCCTTTCCCAACTCCAATTATGCAATGTTGATTTGATGAAGAGATTTGATCCACTTTGATGAAGATTGATGAATGCTCCAAGCTAAAATCTGCAAAAACCTAGCTATGATTCAATGAGATGGATAAAAATTGCTATGAATTTGAGTATAGTAAGTTTACTCAAGTTGTGGATGATCTAATGAGGAGAGGAGCATTTTATTTATAGGACTTCAAGATAGATGAATGTCCAAATTTGAGCAATGTGGGACTAACATTCATCCAATGATATGATGCCACTTGTCAAGCCATGAATGGATGAAGGATGTGCAAGATTTGGGGAATGTGCCAATAAATGCATGAATTTGAAATTCAAATTTGTTGAAATGACATGTAAGAGGGAAGGGAAAATGCAATAAATGCCACTTGGCTCAAGGCAAAGGACATGTAAGAGATTTAAAATGCCTTGTTGGATGTACATGTTGACTTGGAATTTTTGAATTCAAATTGAAAGAATATTCCAAAAGATGCCATGTGAGGAAAATAGGGATTTAATAAATGAATTAAATCTATTTTCATGTGCAACTTGCATTATCTAGAGGATGGGACATGAGATGAAATTAAATTGATCAAGGGTTAATTAATTTAATGAGAGAGATTTGATGATGTGACTTATTTGACTTAGATTTTAGGATTTATTTAAATCAAATAATGAGAAGAATGTGATAAGATATTAATCAAATAAAGATTTTGATTTATTTAATTAAAATGGATGGTGTTAGATTAAATCAAATAAGGTTTTAATTTATTTAATTTAATGGATAGACTTTAGAGATTTAATCAAATAAATTGATTATTTAATTAAATAGGGATAATTAGATCAAGATGATTAATTTAATTATCGAGAAGAGGTGACTTAATTAGATAAAGTGATTTATTTAATTAAGAGAGGAATATTGATGAATTTAATCAGATAGGGGGATTTGATTAAATGGTTAGACCGAGGGATGATTCAGGATGAAACAATGTTAGTAGATCAGAGTGTGATATCAATCTGTATATTTTCGATGTCTACATTTTTCCCCTCTTTGAAGCAATGCACTTGTTGCGTTGGTTCAAAGAATAACCTTACCATGATCAAAAGTCAAAATTTCTCTATTTTTTTTGAATGCCCCACTGCGGCCCCAGTGAATGAAGAATTACGCTGGTATACTGCCCCATCGAGAGATCGGGCGAAGAGGTTTGATTTGAGGGTCGATCTCTCGAAAAAGAGCTTCAAGATCAGTTCAACTCGAATACCTGATGTAGATAGATTTGATGATGTAGACAGTCATCAGCCATGGGTAGCCTTATGCCTATTTTTGATATATTACACCCACTTGATCCTAATTTGTACCATGACAATGACATTATTGATGATGCGATGATTATGATGTTTATATGTAATGGATGATATGATGATGCATGGATGATATGATGGATGCACATGATTTGATATGATGATGCTTTATGATTATGCATATGGGTGATAGATGTATGGTTTATGAGATGCCTAAAATAACCAATCTATATTATGTAATGATGGGGATGAATGCATGTGGTATGATTAATGTTTTCTATATGGTATTATATGCATTATGCAGTATGTTGATGGTTTGTGGATGCAAGATGGATGCAATGGTGATGATTTATGATTAACTGTCATGGTACCATGTTAGCTCAAAAAACAAGAGATAGAAGAAAATAAGAGATTCCAACAAGACATGAGATGATGATGATTACTTGCCGAGGAGTTGGGATTTTCAAAGGGCCAATTACCTTATGTTTGATAACACATGTAGGCATGATACATCAGGGTATAAAGAACCAGGATGGCGTTGTACCTAGTGTGATGGACTTTGACTCAACAAACAGATAAGAGTATTCTTGTTCACACCTAACATACGGAAACCTTGCTAGGATGGACTTTGGAAGTTTCAGACACCTCGGACCAAAACACTGAAAGGTATAACTGATCAATGCAATAGTCAACAAGTTGTCCTAGACTTCTTCTGTACATAGCTAACAAAGCAAGTATTCGCCAAGGTTATATTACAAGAACGTCCAACAAGCATAGCAGACAAAAGATAATGATCGTTGCCCCATTTCTATTTCTTTAAATCCTCTATTTTAGGATATCATCGAGACGCCCTTGGAATGAGCGCAAATAAGATAAGTCAAAAGATAAGGAACAAGTAAACAAACAAATTGATGCTCTTCAATACCGCTAACGGAAAGAGGATGTGTTTTCTAAGGATGATAACCGAAACTTATTGCCAAAAGATAATGCCCATTGTAGGAAGGATTCATCCTAGGACATGTTAGTGGATGACGGCACGCCATTTCGTTTATCCAAAGTGTTCTCAAGGATGATTGATATGGGACCGACAGGATGATAAGTTACCAATACGAAGAGATGACCAACTTGCTTACGCACTAACTTAGACTTAAGACTTGACGCTTTTGAGTTTTACTTTTAATCTGCTAGACTTGTTTCCAATTGTTTCACCAAAGGTTGAGGGTGATGATTAGTTTATTATGGATGGTGTTTATTGCGGGTGCAAGGGAGATGAGACAGATAGATTTTTTTCAAATATTTGGATGTTTTTGATGTTTTGCAATGTTTTGAGGTTGTTTTGGTATTTTTCAAAGTTTTACAAATGTTTTGTTTTTTGATTTTTCAAATGTTTTTGGGATTTTCTGATATTTTGACCAAGAAACTAACCTAAAGACCTATCCTAGGGGCCTCGGGGGCTAATCACCAGATTAGCCTTGCCTATGTTATACACGCAGAGACCACGTAGTTCGACTGACGACTCGAACGATTTACAAATGATGATATACATAATGAATTGTTAGTTTATTATGACGGACTCCTATAGGACTAACCTAAATGTCTCGGGGGATGATCAAAGATCAACCTTGCCTACGTTCAAGCTCAGAGATGACGTAGTTCAACAAGACGACTCTGTTTTTGACTTTTTGAATGACTTTTTGACTTGTTTTTGGATTTTGATATGTTTTGAATGTTTTTGGATTTTCTAATTATTTGATGTTTTTTGATTTTTTGATTTGAGGACTTTAAGAATATACACGAATCCGATCTGATGAGAACGTGCCCCCAGCGTGATGCAATAGACTACTCTGATAAAGGCAAGAAAAATTGACCTTGAGGATGGGTCGAGTAGTACTAGGAGGGATCATGATATGAACACAGGACCAAGCTATGGTGCAGTGCGAGTGGATGTGTGATGGATGGAGACCTGAATGTGATGGATGATGGAAGCAAAATGGATGGATGATGTAGATCAAGCCATAAAGATCCCGGTGGATGGAAATTGCTTATTTACAAAAGGTGCCTATTTGCCAGGTTTTCATCGAGGTACTTGCCCAAAGTGCCACCAAAGTGGTTTTCATTATAGGACGATTTTTTTTTTTTTGATCCATTTTCGATTTTTGGATTTTTTGCTTTTTTTGCTTTTTATTTTTGATTTTTTGTTGTTGTTACCAAGACGCCTGTTTGCCGGTTTTGCCGAAGTAACCATTTTTCAGGACTTTTTCTAATTTTTTTGGATTTTTTGGTTCTATACCTTGAAAGAATTAGGCATAAAACTTTTTGAGATGGGAGCTATTTATTGGCTCCTGCAGAGGTTCCCCTTCGGGTGTTGATAGCTGATACACCCCTGATTTATAACTTGTTGTTATGACAAATGGTCCTAACCAATTAGGTTCGAAATTGCCTTTGCCACTTGGGTTTGGGACATTCTTTTGATTTTCTTTTAAGACCAGTTCTCCGACTTGGAAAGTCCTGCTTCTAATTTTCTCGTTGTAGTTTTGTTTGAGTCTATTCTGATAGACTTGCAAGTGATTTAAAGCGTCTATTTGTTTCTCATCCAGTAACTCCAGCTCATTTAGTCTTGATACCCGATATTCTTCATCCGTGATAAGGTTTTGCAGTGATATCCTGAGAGATGGGAGCTTGATCTCAATGGGGAGTACGGATTCTAATACGTAGACCAAGGAGAATGGGGTGGCACCAGTGGGTGTGCGAATGCTAGTTTGATAATCCCAGAGGGTAGGATTAAGCTGCAAGTGCCAGTCACGACCTGCATCATTGACTATTTTCTTGAGGATTTTGAGGATGGTTTTGTTCGTGGCTTCTGCTTGGCCATTGCCTTGGGGATAGTACAGGGTGGAGAAGCGATGCTGGATTTTGAATTTCTCGCACAAGTCGCGAACCTCCTGGTTCTTGAATGGTGTCCCATTATCTGAGATAATGGCTTGTGGGACACCGTAACGACAGATGAGATAGTTCATGACGAATTTTGTGATTTTCTTCCCAGTGATATATGTCATGGGTATGGCTTCCACCCACTTTGTGAAGTACTCAGTTGCAGTTATGATGAATTTATGGCCATTGGATGAGGTGGGTAGGATTTTCCCAATGAGATCGAGTCCCCACTGTGAAAAGGGCCATGGTGTGATAATCGGATGAAGCTCTTAAGCTGGAGCATGGATGAGATCCCCATGCTGCTGACATTGTAAACACCTCTTAGCATGATCATGTGCTTCTCTTTCCATTGTGGGTCAGTAATACCCCATCCTCAGTAGTTTCTTGGCGATGGTCATTCCACTCGAGTGTGAGCCACATATACCGTTATGAACCTTGGTTAGAGTGGTTAATGCCTCCTCAGCGTTTAAACAGCGTAGCAAGGTACCTTCTATGCTTCTACGGTATAAGGTATCACCTAGGATCACAAATCTAGATGCCTTTTTGACAAAGGTTCATTTTAGGCTGGATGGTAGGTCAGCGGGTATGACTCCTATTCGAAGATATGTATAGATGTCATGATACCAAGGATTGCCAGGACCAATGATTTCACACACATATTCTAATTCTGGTACCTTGAATGTGGGGACAAGAAGTTGCTCGATTAGAAATTCATATTTCGGCACGTTATGTAGGATGTCTAATAGGGACCCAATTGTAGTCATGTCGTCAACTGCTCTATTGTTGGTTCTTGGAATCTGCTCAAATGTTATGTCAATGAAGGATTCCTTGAGAGTCTCCACAAATTTCTTGTATGGAGTTAGCTTGTCATCCTTAGTCTGATATTCGTTATTGACCTAATTTATGATCAATTGAGAGTCTCCATACACCTTGAGAGCTATGATGTTCCATTGCACTGCTATCCTGAGACCTATAGTCAAAGCTTCGTATTCTGCTATGTTGTTGGTGCATGGAAATGCCAATTTGTATGACTTCGGTATGTAGTCCCCTTGTGGGGTGATGAAGAAGACACCAGCCCCTGATCCATGTTGTGTGTATGAACCATCGAAGTATAGTTTCCAATGGTCAGTTACATTGAGGTTAAAAATGGATTCATCTGGGAATTATGAGACAAGAGGATTCTCAAAGTAAATAGGTGCTTCTGCTAGTTGATCCGCAATAACCTGTCCCTTGATTGCTTTCGTCTCTACATACTCGATGTCATACTCTGACAGTATCATCACCCATTTTTCCATTCTGCCCGTGAGCATTGCCTTGGATAAGAGATACTTGAGGGGATCAATTTTCACGATGAGCTTTATCTTGTGTGCCAACATGTAATGTCTAAATTTTTTGGATGAAAACACTACTGCGAGGCAAGCTTTCTTAATAAATGAGTAATTTAGTTCATGACTGACCATTGTTCTGCTGATATAGTAGATAGCCCTCTCTATTCCGTTTTCATCATGTTGAGCAAGAAGAGCTCCAAAGGCTACTGTTGTTGTTGACACATATAAGATCAATGGCTTTCTCGGGATAGGTGGCATTAACACTAGTGGTTTCAGTAGGTATTCCTTGATTTTGTTAAATGCCTCTTCACACTTTTTATCCCATTTATATGCCACCCCCTTGTGGAGTAGGTGAGAATATGGATTCTGCTTGTCTGCTAGTTGTGCTATGAATCGTCGGATGGATTGAAGTTGGCCTTGGAGGCCTCTCAATTGTTTTAATGTCTTTGGTGCTTCCATCTCAAGGATTTCCTTCACTTTTATTGTGTCCACTTCGATACCCCTCATGGACACTATGTATCCTAGCAATTTACTTGATTGTACGCCGAAGATGCACTTCTTGGGATTTAGTCTGACTTTGTATTCCTCCAATCTGTCAAAGATAGCACTTAAGGTTGCTATATGATCTTTTCTTTTTCTTGATTTGGCTAGGATGTCTTTAACATAGTCTTCAACTATTTTGTGAATCATGTCATGGAAGATTAATGTCATGGCCCTTTGATATGTTGCTCCTACATTCTTTAGGCGAATGGCATCATGTTCTAGCAGGTTCCCCATGGGCAAGTGAAATCCATCTTATGTTGATCCTCTTTTGCTATCATGATCTGGTTGTATCTTGAAAATCCGTCCATTAGTGATAGCATCTCATGTCCTGCTGTCATGTCTACTATCATGTCGATGTTAGGAAGTGCAAAATCATCCTTTGGACATGCCTTGTTCAAATCTCTGAAGTCTGTGCAAATTCTAATGGCTCTGTCAGGATTTGAAACAAGTACCAAGTTTGATACCCATTCTGGATAGTCTATTGGTCGTATGAATCCTACGTCTAACAACTTTTTGAGCTCCATTTTGACTAACAAAGCGATTTGAGGATGCATTTTTCAAAGCTTTTGTCTGACAGGTTTTGCATCTGGATACACTGCTAAGTGATGAACCACAGTCTCTGGATCAAGCCCTGGCATGTCGGCATAACTCCATGCAAAGTTTATTTGTCTTTCCTTTAGGAATGCTGTTAGGAGTTCTTGCTCTTGATAATAGTGATTCTGCATAAAATGTAATATGCGGGGTCTCCTCTATTCCTAGGTTGACCGGATTGCATTTTTCGGCCAAGATCTGACTTCTCGATGAATAGCTCTTAGAGGAAGATTGAATCCTTCATCCTCGGGCACCTCAGAGGTTTTCACCCTTGGATACATCCTTTCTTTTTACTTTTTTCTTGTCGAGAGTGCCACAATGTGGTTTTCACTCAAGGACTTGGATATGATTCTTAGTTTCTCACTTTTGCGACTAAAGGATTCAATCATTTCCCCGTAATAGGCATGTGTGTCCAACTCCATTATAAACCCTACCTTATGATCCCCATCTGGAATGTTATCCCTCAATCCCATAAATTCTGAGAGTGCCTCATCATTTTTGAATGTATCGAGAACTGGTGGTCCTCGTTGGTCATAGTCGATCAGTTGGGGGTACACTAAACGAATCTCATGATTTGGATGGTCTGTTTCAAAGGAGAGGGTGCTAATCATACACAGGGTGGTGTCCTCAAATAACCTAGGTAGATTGGATATGGTGTCTTCATCATTGCTACTAATATAGGGCTCAGTGATAAAATTATGTGTTTCTCTACCTGTGATGATTGGTGAGTGTAATTGTACTAGCACCGGCTGAGGAGAAATATTAACCGTTCTAACCAGAGGACCTCGGCCACGTATGGTTATTCTCAGAGGGGTACATCCAAGACCAAGATTTGTTATGGGTCGTGTCTCTGGCATGATAGGTATTATGAGCCCATTGTCATTTTGTCCCAGTCTTTGATTTTTGTCGTAGCCCATTGCAAGCATCATTTGTAGGCCCTTGGTTGTCTCATCCATTGGTAATTCAGGTGTCAGTCTTTCATCTTGATACAACATGTGTGATGGATCTGCTTCAATAACCTCATGGCCCAGGTCTCCCCATCTTGTGAATTCGGGATAATCTTCAGGATATGTTTGTGATGTGGAAGCTTGATTTTCTCGTGGGTGTCCTCGTGTTCTAGGAGATTGTGGTAACTCTCCTATCACAAAAGCATTATTAGGGAGTTTGTAGCTTCCACAACCATCCTCTTGGATGATGAGCTTGATGTCAGATATGGTGGGAATTGCGGGTGTCTATGTCACAGAAGTGGATGTGAGGGTGGCAGGATTGATGTATTGTGTGGATGGGCCCTCATCGTTTCTTGGCACTTGGGAGATTTTGTAATATTTGGCTTCAAGATTTTTGCAATATGAAAACGGTTTGGGATCTTCGTGGATGGTGACCTCTTGTCCATTATGTGTAAATTTCATAAATTGGTGGAAGGTTGGTGCTATGGCTTTCATCGCATGGATCCATGGGCGTCCCAGGAGGATATTATATGGTAATTCGAGGTCCAAGACCTGACATGTGGTTTCCATGAGCATTGGCCCTACTTGAATAGGGAGTTTAATCGTGCCCTGAGACACTCTTTCTTGATCATCATATGCTCTGATTGTGATGCCCTTTCCTTTGTCAATGGAATCTTCTGATATTTTCAACTGCTTGATAAGACTGAGAGAACAAATGTTCAAACCTGCACCTCCATCCACCAAGACCCTTTTGATTTTGCTCTTATTTACAATGGCTTCCAAGTGAAGTGCAGGGTTGTGAGATGGTTGGGCGGGGAAATCTTGGTCAAAGAATGTAAGGATATTAGGTGTTATGATATTTCCGACCATGGCTTGGAATTGCTCTACATCGAGATCTGCGGGGACAATGGATGAGGCTAATGCTTGCTCAAGGATCTTTTTATGTGTTGATGAGATTTTTAACAACTCCATGATGGAGATGTGTGCTGGCATTCTCTTGAGTTGTTCTACAACATTGTAGCTATGCGGCAGGGATCTAGATGAAGGGATTCTATTAGGTTGGGATGATCCTGCAAGGGTGACTTTGCCGCCTCTTGTGGTGACTCCACAATCTTCAGCATAGGCACCCTTGGTGGTGATGATCATGCAGTCTTCATTTAGGGAGGCAACAACCATTTCATACACATGATTTACACTACCCTTCCCTTTATCATTTTTATTTCCTTTGTTACCATGATTCGGCATCGGATTCGTGTAGATTTTAAGATCCTGATTTCTCGTAGGTTGTTCCACATTTATGATTTTCTTGTGAATGAGATCTTGGATGATGTTTTTGAGTCTCATGTAATTGTTTGTGGTGTGGCCTTTGATTTTATGGAATTCTCAAAGTTGATTTTCGTTATACCAAGGGGGTTTGACATCGGGTTCTTGGTAGTTCTCGAATGTAGGAGGCTTGATAAGTTTTTTGTCAATCAACTTTTTCATTATGTCCTCCAATGGTTCCCCCAAAATAGTGTACTTTCATTTAGGATAACTTTTGCGTTGGGGTGGTCCTCTTTGATCATTGAGGTTATTGATGGTTGGATTGTTGTTGGGTTGGTATGTTGTGTGATGAGTGTTTTGGCGTGGACCACTAATGACCACCTTGACATCAACGATACCATTATTAGTAACGTTCTTGTTCCTTGCCCATGTGCGAGGTTTATCATTGTAATTAGATGATGGGCAGTTGTTTTGTGGTTCATGATATGATGTTGATTCTACAGGTTGAGTCACAAGAGCTCTTTCGATGTTGAGTGCCTTGGAGATCAATTGTTCATATGTAGTGATACCCTGAACCTTGAGATGAAATGCTAAGCAACTTTCAAGGTTGGCGATGATGGTGCAAACTTTTTGTTCTTCTGGCATGGTCCACTTACTCTGATTGGCCTTGGATTGCCATCGTTGAAGGAATGAAGCAAAAGATTCATTCTTTCCTTGTTTTAGATCGTATAGTTCTTCGAGACTGACATCCATTGCAATGTTACATGCGTAGTTCCTAATGAATGCATCCCTAATTTCTTGGAATGTTCTAATGCCTGAAGGTAAGCGAGAGAACCATTCTATAGTAGGGCCTACCAAGCTCCTAGGGAATAGCCACATCAGATAAGTATCGTCATATACGACCTCCATGCAATGAACCTGGAATTCCCTGATATGATCTTTAGGGTTTCCCATCCCTCGTTATTTGTCAAATTTGGGGATTTCAAATCCCTTGGGGAATGGTTTCATGTCTAGGCTCCTATCAAATGGATAGGGACACAAGTTGCTTGGTGTTTTGGTTGTTTGCCTTGATTGAAGGTCGAGCACTTGTTGCAAGAGCAACCTGAGTTGTGTTGTCACATCATTTTGCGGATTAGGGGGTGGGATGAAGGTGTTTTGAGGTGTTTCAATCATTGGTTGGGTGGATGGGTTGGTCGATGCATTGTTCGATGGTATCAGTATGTTGTGGCGGGTGAAGTAGGCTTCTACTTGCTTTTGGATGAACAATGCTTGTTGTTGATCTTGTTGTTGTTGTGCTAGGATTTGTGCTTCTTGTTGTGCTTGCTGTTGTTCCCACAATGCTTGTTGTTGGGCTGCCAATTCTTCTGCTTCTTGTTGCTCTTGGTATTACTTTAGTGCTTGCTGATATGCTTGCACTTGCGCTGCTTGTGCAAGAAGTTGTGCTTGAGCTTGTGCTTGCTATGCTTGATATTGAGATTTCTCTCGAGCTTGGGCTTGCCCTTGCGCTGCTTGCGCCTGTGCGGCTTGTTACTGCAATAATAGTTGTGCTTGAGCAACTCTTTGTGCTTGCAATTCTTGTGCGGCTTGTGCAGCTTGTTGTTGTTGTTGTTGCAATAAAGCTTGGGCTTGTTGTGCTTGTTGTACTTGTAATGCAGCTTGTGCAACTTGGGCAGCTTGTGCGGCTTGAGCAGCTTGTTGTACGGCTTTTTATTTTTGAACTTGTTGGTATCCTCTTTGAAAAGCAGCTTGCAATGTTGCGTCGTATTGGCTTGATGTGGTGAAAGTTGGTGGTGGTGGGGGTGGTGGTGGATTTGGAATGGTGGTAGGTGATGATGTTGTGTTGATGTTTTGGGTATTGGATAGTGGTATTGATGTGATTGGTCCTTGAGAGACCATGCTTTGTGATGTTAGGGGTGTGTTTGATGATGTTGCCATTGCTTATGTGTTTGCCGTTTGTTGTTGCGATATCAACGACAGATTTTCGTGTTTGGTGCAATGCTTTGATTGATGGTTGGGATATAGGTTTGATTGATACTTGGTAGGGGAGGAAGCCCTAAACCAAGGAGTGGTGTGGATGATAATGGCAATGGTGGAAGAGGTGGAAATGTGAGGGGTGTGAGTTGTTGTGAAAATGTTGTGGTGTCGAATAGGCCCCCTAATCCGAACACATCTCCCTCTTCTTGTGAATTTGTGAGAAGAGGTGTTTGTGGTGTTGCATGAAAAAATGATGATGATGGATCGTGATGGAATGTGAGAGGAACATTCTTGTGCAATGGGTTTTGGGGGATATTTTGTTCCAATGTGTTTGTGTCCAAGTTTTGATTATTGACAAGGGGATGTGATTGAAGAGCATTGAGAAATGTGTTTCCCTTGTTGACATTAGGTTGGATTGGAGAAAACGATGTTGTGATTTGAGGAATGTTTTGTGTGATGTTTTGGGATGGGGGTGTAGATGAAATGGGGATGGTGGATGAAATAGGTGTAAAGGATGTCTCCACTATAGTACTTACATCAAAATCCGAAGGCAACTTGGCCCCTTGTTTTGCTAGTTCAATCATGTATAACGAAGGGTTGAGTCTCATCATGATGTTGATGATTTTATGATTCTCCAGATTTTGGAGCATTTGAGTCATTTCCTTGTGAGACATTCCAAAAGTAGGGTCCTCTCCTTGGTTTTCTTCTTGCGGATTTTGCGATGATGAGAGGGTCAATGGATTACTTGATTCAACTGGATTCATTTTTGCATTCGTTTGGCTAAGATCGCTTGAAGCGGGTGTTTCTTTGTTGGCTTCCATACTCTTCTTGTATTGAGATCTCGTTTGAACCATAAAACAAGGATCAATCTTTGGGAATATGAAAAATGAATCTCTTGATTCTTTGGATTGATCTCTATTTTATGTCCCAAAGTATAAAGTTTTAGGATGCCTTGAGGATCAAAGGTGATGATATGATGATGATGTTTAGGGATGGATGATATGGATGTTTTTGGCTTTTGATAAATCTTGAATGAGACACTAGACTTTTAGGACTTGCGGATTTTGATTCTTGATTTTAGATTTTGAGATTTGAGATTTTGTCCTTGATTTTGATTTGCTTTTGATTTGGATTTTGAACAAAAAAACCCTAAGATGTCGGATGATGATCTAAGGGATAGTTTTGTTCAAGGGATGATAATTTGAATATGTGTGAGGAGAAGGATGCATCTACCCACATCTATTCAAACAAAGTGATTGTTTCACTAAGCATATGGAGAAGGATTCATCTACATATACTAAGCTAGACAAGATGGTTTTGATAACTTTGACTAAGTATATGCAAAAGGATGCATTTACACATATCTAGCCAAAGGTGCTTTGATAAATGTTTTCAAGGATTTTGTCTCAATGATATTGATGGATTTGATTTTGCCACAAAGCCTAGTATCAAGGATGATTTCAAGATTTTCCAAAAGGTGATGATGAGGTGGATTTTGTTTTGATGTTTTGATGGATGGATGAAAAGGATTTTGATGTGTTTTTATCCTAAGATGAACCTAAGAAGGACACTTTGTTTGCCTAGATCTAGGTATTGAAGAGCATGCATATGCTTCCTAATGACCTTTGTAACCAAGAAATTATTTCATTTGAACATTCATTTTCGGATTTTCAATCAATGATTGGTGCTTTGGGATTTGAAGTCTTCAACACATATGAAAGTTCATTTTGCTTAGCTTTGCTTAATGTCTTTATTTTACCAAAAACACTTTCTTCAATTAGGTTTTCAACCTAAGATGTCCAATGTCTTAATTTCTTCAAAACCCCACAAGATATGTTATGTGGAAATTTAATGAACTTAAGGCAAGGGTTTTCCTATTGTTTACTTAAGAAGACAAATTGAGATATAATCTAATGCTTAGAAACCTCTAAGGATGTGAATCCCAAGGGAAAGCAATAACATATGGATTGAGTCAATTGTATTTTCCCTCAAAAGAGTTTGAAATTTGGATGATGTTTAGTGTTTTTTTTTTTAGATGTTTTCGAGCAAGAAATGCATTTTGTAACCCAAGAATAAGTACAATCCTATGGATGTGTAAGACAATATTTGTTGGATTCCCACTTGGACAAGTCCAGCTACGCTTATCTCTAGCGAATGGTTAGATGCTTGACCCCACTGGCTCCCCTCCACAACACTCACTTATACGAGGCAACCAAGCATCAACACCCATGAAACTCACATGACATGATTTCCATCTCTACTAGAAGACCGTAAAAGTGTGGGGTGGCTTCAGAACGACTGTTCTTGCACCAACAAATAGATAAAGGATTATGGAAAATTCTAGCACATGGGTTTTAGTAAGGACTTTCCGTTCATAGGAGTTGACCCAACGTGGCAAGAATCCCCTTTTGGATCCATCTTGTCGGACTCAACCGCGTGATATTGGCGTTTTGTCCAATATCCACATTTATATCCTAGCTGGAAATACTCTTGGCTTTAGAGTGTTACCAATTGAGTCATTCCCTTGGGTGACTACTTTTTCCCCAAGGCAGGCCCTTTAGGATAAAAAAAAGTGAATGAAGAACAATATTCATAACTCGATCAATCCTTGTTGGCAACAAGGAAAAAGAATATACGCAACAATGCCTCCACTCACACTCGCACAAGATGTTCAATTTTAAGCCCAAATCGAAGTGTGGAGGTGATTGCTTTATCTTAACCCAAAGTCATGAAAAAGGCCTTTTGATTCTCAAGATCGCTATAAAGCATGAGAGAAGCGCATACGTCATTTTTTAATGGCTTTAGTCTAAGTAAGCTCTCACGAAAAACAAAGCTACACTTATTCTTTTTTGATCCTCAAAGCAAAATGTGAGTTTGTTTTAGAGCACCAAATGAAGTGTGAGAAATTGCCTTGTTCAATTGTTAATCCAATAAACCAAATCTAGTAAGTTGTGATCCTAAAGTTCATTTTAGCCTTTGCAAGAAATGGAAAAGGTTATTTTTAAGCCCAAACAAAAACTAGTGTCCTAAGAAAGAGAAGGTAACAAATTCTTAAAGAAGTGTTAAACAAACACTAAAGTGTTTAAAAACACTTTGATTGAACGAAATATCCTTCTCATGCTTCTCTTTCTTTTGATTTCGATTTCCAACCTATAAAAGTGATTAAAACATTAGATGAGATCAAAAACAAAAGGATATAGGGGTTAGATGAATCATTAACCAAAACACCCTAAAACTTTAGCCAAGTTATCATGTGTTTTGACTTTAGATGCAAATTTGAAAATTTAAACTCATTAATAATTAAGAAACACCTACACCATTGGATAGCTTACAAAATTTTACCCTATTTAAAAAAAAAAAGTATCAAAAAAGATCTTTGTATGACAAAGATATGATCATTTTAAAACTGACTCTAAAAGCGCTAAAATAGTGATCATGGGCGCTAAAAGAACACTCAAGAGCACTAAAAGAACATTAAAGAGCGCTAAAAGAACATTAAAGAGCGCTTAAAGAACATTAAACAACGCTAAAAGAACCTTCTAGAGCGCTAAAATAACCTTCAAGAGTGCTAAAAGAACCTGTAAGAGCGCTAAAACAATGCAAATAAGTGCTAAAAGAACCTAGAAGAGCGCTAGAACAGTGCAAATAAGTGCTAAAACGACAAAATTTTAAAAAGCATGTTAGATTTGTAATTCAAGCCCTCCTTCTAGCGCCAAAATGTGAACCATGGTTCCCAACTTGCAAAAACACAAGAGACAATTAATAAATTAGATCAAATGCATAGTTAGAAACATGATTCCTCAAGAAATTCATTTAAATTGCAAGAGAGAAAGGAAATGAGATGAAGAACACCAAGAAACTCAAAACAAATCAAATCCTATTCTAATGCAATATAAACTCCTAATCTCTTGAGGGAATTGGTGCCAATTTGATGTGAAAATTGGCCCTTTCCCAACTCAAATGATGCAATGTTGATTTGATGAAGAGATTTGATCCACTTTGATGAAGATTGATGAATGCTCCAAGCTAAAATCTGCAAAAACCTAGCTATGATTCAATGAGATGGATGAAAATTGCTATGAATTTGAGTATAGTAAGTTTACTCAAGTTGTGGATGATCTAATGAGGAGAGGAGCATTTTATTTATAGGATTTCAAGATAGATGAATGTCCAAATTTGAGCAATGTGGGACTAACATTCATCCAATGATATGATGCCACTTGTCAAGCCATGAATGGATGAAGGATGTGCAAGATTTGGGGAATGTGCCAATAAATGCATGAATTTGAAATTCAAATTTGTTGAAATGACATGTAAGAGGGAAGGGAAAATACAATAAATGCCACTTGGCTCAAGGCAAAGGACATGTAAGAGATTTAAAATGCCTTGTTGGATGTACATGTTGACTTGGAATTTTTGAATTCAAATTGAAAGAATATTCCAAAAGATGCCATGTGAGGAAAATAGGGATTTAATAAATGAATTAAATCTATTTTCATGTGCAACTTGCATTATCTAGAGGATGGGACATGAGATGAGATTAAATTGATCAAGGGTTAATTAATTTAATGAGATTTGATGATGTGACTTATTTGACTTAGATTTTAGGATTTATTTAAATCAAATAATGAGAAGAATGTGATAAAATATTAATCAAATAAAGATTTTGATTTATTTAATTAAAATGGATGGTGTTAGATTAAATCAAATAAGGTTTTAATTTATTTAATTTAATGAATAGACTTTAGAGATTTAATCAAATAAATTGATTATTTAATTAAATAGGGATAATTAGATCAAGATGATTAATTTAATTATCGAGAAGAGGTGACTTAATTAGATAAAGTGATTTATTTAATTAAGAGAGGAATATTGATGAATTTAATCAGATAGGGGGATTTGATTAAATGGTTAGACCAAGGGATGATTCGGGATGAAACGATGTTAGTAAATCAGAGTGTGATATCAATCTGTATATTTTCGATGTCTACATAAATTTATCTTTTTTGTTGATTTTTGGATTCAAAAACTTATCTTTTATTTGGATTTTTTATATTGGTGCTTTTTTAGAGATTAGGGGGAGAAAGTTATTTTGATTTTTAACAAGCAATTGTGCTATGCAATTATTCTTTCTCAAGTAAAAATAATACAGCTTTGAGTAGATTGGAAATTGTTTATGGAGAATGGATTGGTGGCTACGAGAGAGTTCGATTTAGCACACCTTCTCCATTTTCAAAGTGTTGCATTCCAAGTTGGTGTTGTGTTTTGATTTCTCTTTCTTTGTTTGATTTCGAATAAAAATGATTGGTAGAGGAAAATAAATTCTTAAGGAAATTTCTTAGTTTCCCAGTAAATCGTCTTGTGCGTATACAGTTTTCTTTGCAGATCGTTTAAATTAGTTTTCATATTTCATATAGGTTGTTGTAAATCTTCTTTTGTATGCATAGGCAATTCACATGTCTAGCCACAACCTTAACTATTATGAAATTTTGATTTTAGTTATTCCTATCATTGTTTAAGCTGCAGCCTAGTTTAAGAAATTCGATTTTAGTTGTTATCCTAGTGTTGCCTTATCTTGTATACTTTGCATTCTACCTTATATGTTATTTTCCCTAAAATTACAGTGGGAAATCGATGCTAATATTTACAAACTTTGATCCAGTAAACTAGTTGATTGCATATATATTTTTATGGCTTTCATCTCTGTTTTACCGCCGCCTTACCTCTATGTTTCAGTTGAGATTCAATTTATTTCTATTTGTTCTTGTTTTTTACATGCTATCTACATGGTATTCGCTATTTTCATGCCTTTATAATTGTGATGCCTTATATCTTTGAATGGTTCGATCCCTTCCTCCAGCGCAGCTTTGTTTTACCCTAAGTCATAGAATATATTTGATTGTATTTTGCCTAATAGTTTATATTAGATGAAATTATGTGGACATCGATGTCACTTTCTTTAATCTTTTTATTCATTTAACAAATCGCTATTTGACTTTAGATCAATAAGTTATTAGCTGGAAGTTGTTGTTTGAAGCATTTGATATCCCTTTATTACTTGGTAATTGCAAGGTATTGGTTTGTACATGCTTAGTATTTATGTCGCCCTGTATCATTATTGTTGAGATTATGGATGCACAAGGTCCCTAAAGTTGCAGTCTTCAATGGAGGACCTTTTCCATGAAAGATAATCAACCACATAGAAAGTGTTTGAACTTAGGCATGCACAATGGAGATTCTATATTGATAATATGATATGAGATTGGATGATTACAAATGTGCAAAATGTCTGATTATATAGGCAAAAGAGAAATCCTAAGATGCATGAGATGTTTCCATGTGTCATGATCTAACAACATGTGACGACATGTGAACCCTATCTAGAAAATTATTAAATGTTGAGATAAGTTCTAGAAGGACAACTCATCTTCTATAAGGAATATTATCCCTACAAACAAGGAAGGGGGAATTACCCCATTATTAAATGATTTATTAAAATGCAACCTAGGACTAAATGATATATGACCTAAGTTAACTTATGCTAGCATGTAATAATTAATTTAATTACACTAACACCCCCCATAAGTTCAACTTAGGGAGGAAAATGCAATGATTATGCAAGATGATGATGATGATGGGTCCTGGCTACGAGGCCATGTTAGGTACCCATTTACATGAAGATGCAGAAAATCTCCCACAACTGGAGAAAAGGGGAAAACCCAGTGGGAATAAAACCCCTCTTCAAAAAGGAGATGAAAAAGGCAAAAAAGTGAGAATGGGAAGGATGGAGGACTCCCAAATACCCCCCAAGTACACCATCCGTCACATGGATACAATACAATATCCCCCCTATCGGATGGAAAGAGAGAGACTATATAGCCCCCCCAGAAGATGTGATCACCTGCAAAGATGGTAAGTATCTGAAGATAGAACATGATCCAATGTCGACAAACAATTTGTCTCCCTTTCAGAAGAAACAGAACCAAGTGCAAGTGCAGAGATGCTTCCCATTCCGAATAGGAATTGAAGGAAGGAAGGATGAATGTGGATGTCGATGATGTCTTTGAACTTTTCTCAAATGTCTCCTTGCCTGAAGATGAAGATGCCACAATCAATGATGAAGATGACAAATCAGGATGATGTAGAAACTGATGCTAAACAATATCCAAAGACTAAGATGTAATGAATATGATGGAGACTTGATTGCCCCTCCTGAATGAAGTGTCCTCAAAACCACTAAAAGAAGTCTAAAGCCAATCCAATGGTAGATGTTCAAGAAACCTCAAATCCTGAATGGAATGACAAGGAAGAAGTCTCAGACATGAAATCTCTGAAGAGAGACCAAGTGTCTCCAAGATAGTCTCAGGATCCCTAAGCATGGTTGAGACAAAGGGATGAGGAGACTCAAGAAAACTCTTCAAAGGTAGATCTGAATAGAGGAGTGATATCCCCTCAAGAATGTCCTCCAAACCTGTAGAAGTAGCCAAGTCAGTGATACCTGAAACGAAGCCATCCTATGATGTCAAGTATGGAAAACTAAATGTGTCCTGACGAGTGATAATGGTAGAGGCCGTAATCAATGACTCTGGACAAGGAATCACTGAATGCGAAGGGATACCAATAGTCTCTGATGGAGAAGAAGCACTTGAAGCAACCTTGTCAACCTCTTCGAAAAGATCAAGGCAATCAACCTCCTGCACAACAAAATCATCATGGGGTACCTGATCTGAAGAATGATATTCTGAATCATGATCATTGGGAAATGGGGGAGTATCTGAATCTCCATAGATCTCCCAAAGCTTAGTCCAAAGGATGTGAGGACAGTCACAATGATCAATAGAACTCAGAACATCACAATCAACTTGCATAACAATAATCTCAAATACAGTGTATCTGCTGCAACTCCAAGCAAGTTCATGAATACCTTCACTCGGATGAGGAACTATACCAAACAAATGTGGCAATAGATCAAGTGATTGGAGATTATGGCTGATCCCATCCCGCCATTGCTTATAGTTACCCTTGTGCAACATAGTCAGAGAAGAAGTATATGCAAGCCCCATAATGAACTTTCTCCAAAAAAACACAAAGACAATGACCTTCAACAAAAAATAAAGACTTCCAAATAGATATGCAACTGAAAATATGCCTCCGATATCAATAAATTCTTTTTCAAGTGTTAGGATGTCCCAGGAATCGGAAAAATGCACCAAATTGCAAAAAAACCAATAGAAGATACCTGGAGCTAAAACCAAAGAAACTGAGTGGACTGATAAAAAAAACACTGAAATATCTCCCAAATGCCACTGGAATTTCTGAATTTCGACAATATGATGCGAAGATATTGGTCATTGAGTCCAAAGTGGAGGATTGACTTCAGTTGACTGTAGAATTTTTTGTGAGAAAAATTTCATAGAACTAATGTCACCACTAGAAAGTGCTCGGAATTACCTTTTCGACAATATCTCGTTTGTCGAATTTTGACACTGTGGGTGAAAGTTATGATAAAATGAAAAAAATGCCTAGATTAGGCACTATGCGGGCTAATTAGGTGCAAAATTTTAGCACCCCGTGCACTAGCACCTGGTCCTTGATGTGACCATGGCGGAAAAAATGGCAAAAAAATGCCCCCTCTGGAGCAGCATTGGGGCTGAGATCTCGGGTGGTGCGGCCAATGCAACGAGGGTGCCGCTTGGATCAAGCGGACCTTCAGTCTATGATAGGACCGAGACCTTGGGGCTACCCGTGGAGATCGCCGATAGGAGAATGTGGCGACACTGGGACAAACAACTGGTGGGAAGGCAAGGAGAACCAACTGGGAGGATGTCGTCGGTGAAGACTTCGGCGAGGCAAGTGATCGGTGGTCGATGTTCGGTGTAGTCGGCTCGGTGTCGGCGGAAGTCAATATAGGGTACGATTGTCGGCGAGGTTAACGTGATCAATGGAGGGTCCGACAAACTAGAAGGTACCTTGTACAATGAATGACATCAACCAATTCTGCAGACTTGGATTTTGAATAGCTGACCAAGAAACAATTTGAAGGATTTTTTAATATTGCATAAAGTGCAATTAAAAAATCAAAGATCTTCAAATCATTTATGCCAACGATATAATATATATGCAGAATCAAAAAAACTTTTGATTGCCGATGGAAAAAAAATCAAACCCTATATATATATATATATATGCCGCAGATTTGAAAAAGATAATGTCGACCAATGATTTAAATAAATCAAACCCAATTATAATATGTTGATGTCGATTTAATCAAACCCCAAAAAATAAAATGTCGATGATTTATAAATCAAACCAAATGTCGACCAAGGATTAATAATGTAGGTCAGTGTGATTTATTTTTCTGATTTCCTACCAGAACTATAGAAAAAGCCAAATATATTTTTTTTGCTAGAATAATATGAAAAAATTGCCCCATTTTTTTGTAAAAGAAGTGCATGCAACTAAAAAAAATTTGCCTCAAAGGACAACTGACCGGGATGATTTTTTTTCTGCAAATTTGTACAGATCGTACCAGTTGATTTTGCAAACCCAAATACCTCTAATGGCTCCCAGGTTGATGAATCCGATTTTGATGAATAGGCAGGCAATCCTAAGGTTCTGAGGCCTTATGAAGACAATGGTGAGCTCAGATCCGACTCTATCTTGTTCAGAAATCAGCTTGGTCCCCGGGTGGAGTCAAGTGGCCTTCAATGGAAACCTTCAAGCCTACAAAGAATCTCACACACCAACTTTCTTTATCGAGGGTTAACGTTTCACTAGACAAGCTCTGATACCATGTTGAGATTATGGATGCACAAGGTCCCTGAAGCTGCAGTCTTCAATGGAGGACCTATGCCATGAAAGATAATCAACCACACAGAAAGTGTTCGAACTTAGGCATGCACAATGGAGATTCTATATTGATAATATGATATGAGATTGGATGATTACAAATGTACAAAATACCTGATTATATAGGAAAAAGAGAAAACCTAAGATGCATGAGATGTTGCCTTGTGTCATAATCTAACATGTGACAACATGTGAACTCTATCTAGAAAATTATTAAATGTTGAGATAAGTTCTAGAAGGACAACTCATCTTCTAGAAGGAATCTTATCCCTACAAAGAACGAAGGGGGAATTACCCCATTATTAAATGATTTATTAAAATGCAACCTAGAACTAAATGATATATGACCTAAGTTAACTTATGCTAGTGTAATAATTAATTTAATTACACTAACAATTATGTGGTTCGATCACTATAAAAGGAGTAGAGTTCGGTTTGTATGCATTTCATAGACATGCGTATCACTTATGATGGTAGATTTACTTGTGTCTGCTATTCAAATCCGTTTTCATGCAGAAAAGAATTGAATTTTCTATGATTTAAAAACAAGACATGCATTATGCAAAGTAGCCTTTTGGCTGCAGTGCGTATCTATAGGTTAAGTTCAACTATTAGGGAAATAGTTTATAGCGGCCAGCACATAATATGGCCTTTTCAATTTTTATTTTAGCTTTAAACGATTATATATACATATATATGTATGTGGGAGTTTGACTATCTTTGTGCTTAAATAGAGGTGTGATATAATGTTTAAGACAACAGGTTTCCTTAATTTAAACATATTTAAATACTGCTATAACAACATAGTCTTCTTAATTATATATATATGTAATTGTATGTATATCATGAATTACAATTAAAGGTAATCTGTTTATATGTGTATATAGATATCTATATTATAAGATTGCATAATTTCCTTAATTATTTAAATAATATTATCCTAGATGTGTAAATAAGTGTAGTGAGTATTTAAAATATTCGTTAAAATTATTACATCAGAGGTGTTAGAGAATTTAAAAGATTTATTTGTTTTATGGTTCCATGATGTGGGTTTTTTCCCTTGTATTAATTTGGAAATAAGGAGATTGTATGTGTGATTTTCTTGTAGTCATGTTGAGAAATTTTGTGGGAACCCATAGTGTTTGAGTTACTCTCAACTGGGAGTTTATGGGTAGTTGATTTATTAGGCTTCCAGAGGCTAAGGGGAAAGTTGGTTCCATGTTGGATTTTCATATGTGGTTCTTGTGAAGCTCTTGATTTTCATTCTTGTTTTGAGCTCATATGGGTTGTTACCTTGCACCATTGCTTTATTTTTTATGTGGTCTTTGTGTGAGAAGGTTCATGCCTCACGTATGTTTATGGTTTTGGTGATTTTGGTGCTTTATGCAAGTGGATACACCCTAGATGTTATGTGGATGGTCTTGTTGTTAGTAGGGGAGTGGCTCCCAATGGGGGTCGACGCACAAAGGAGCGTCAGGGTAACCCATTGGAGAGTTCGTTAACTCAGAGATAACCTAAATAATTAACTGGGGGGAAAGGGTAATTGACACATTAATTAAGATAAGTAGATGTCTCGCCTATGCCTATAGTGCTTTCGTAGGCTAAGGATGGGATGAGAAGGTTTGGTTGGAAAGATCACTACCTTGTCCTCACAAAAGGTAAGTGATTCCACGTGTCACCCTATGGGGCCGACGCCTAATGAGAGACTGTCGAGGTAACCATAGATGGGGGTCAGCATCTAGACTGTCAAGGTAACTCAGGGATGGGGGACTGCGTCTATACTATCAAGGTAACCCATGTTAGGACATGCGATGACACTCCTCCCTAAAGCAACTTTGTATGATTGTTGTTTCCCTTGTTGTTCATATACCTTTGGAAGTAGTTGTACTTTGCGTTTGTTGTTGCATTTGTTGTGGAGTCTTGTTAGCCTTGTTTGTTTGACTGTTTAATGTTGTGAGTCCTTCTTGTCATCTCCTAGCATGGGGGGGTGGGCCTTAGGGTCCACATGGTCGAGTGGAACGTGCTATGCACCCCATTGGGTTTCCAACCAAAGATCATGATGTGCAAGGTTGCACCATTGCAGTGACTCTAGAGCTTCACCAAAGTTGGATCCAGTAATGGTGCTATGTATACATTCAATTCAATTGTATCACTTTATGTCATTGATGTATCATTCTCATTCATGTTGGGAGGCACTGATTGTACCTTTGTAATCTTTGAAACGACGTAAACTCATATAATAAATGTAATGTATATAGATTCTTGGTATTATTATGTGTTTATTGGTTCATAATATATGATCTTTAATGGTGTTGTATCTATGAAAATATTTATATTTAAATTCATAAATGTGATGGATAGTTTTCATTTATGTAATGTTATGGATGTACGTACGTTGTTTATTAATTCTATATAATGGTTAAGATGTATACTTGTGATTAGTTAATCGTCATTGTGGGATTGGGATTATATTAGGAAGTTTCACAAGTAATGCAATCATGTTACCCCAGAGGACTAGTTAGATGATGTGTATGTATAGTTTTATTATAAGTGTTGTATGCTAACTTACATTTCATTTTAGTTTACTTTAAAAAAAAAATTGTGCTATAATTGTTAGCTATAAGTTGTTCTTTGGGGTTTGTGTGGCAGGGCGTTACACATAATATTATTTTTCTTTATGTTGGATTGATGCATATGGATGTGCATTGTTCACATTATGAGAACACATTTCATCCATGATTTAAATATTTTTTGAAATATTTCTGGTTAGATTTAATGAAATTCTTGTCAAACATTATTCTCTACTTAGTACTTGATAATAATTATGCATGAATATTTTGAGTCAATATTGAACATTTTAATAGTCTAGCAATGGATGTGAGAGTGGTTTTCATGTCATACATCAAATATAGAGTTATTGGTATGAACAAAGAGGGGGATATACAAATATCTATAAAAAAAAAATGTATTTAATGTATCTAATAAAATAGAGGATAGTTTTATTTGAAAGGTGTAACTAGAGAGACTTTTTAATAGAACATTAAAAGTATAAATTAAATCAAAGTAATTATTTATTTCATTATGAATTTTAAGGTTATATGATATAAGGATAATGATTAAATCTCATATGTTAAGAAAAATGGTAAAATCAAATTTGGGTCCAAACCATATGTGATGAGTTTTCTAAAGGCCAAGGATAAGAATATATTTAGTCAGCTTGTTTACTATAATGTCTTAAATTGATTAATAAGTTGATACATTTATTGACAAGGATTTAAAATAAGTGTAAGCCAAGGGGAAAAGTGTAAAGTGTGCACTTTTGGTTCTATATTTTCCCCCTTTTGTATGCATGTGAATCTATCATTAAGAATACATGATAATGTAATATATGACAATAAGCAAAATAACACCAATATTTAAAAAGGATAAAATTTAGGGGATGCCCCTTACCCATGTCTTTCATGAAGTTGTAGATATTCAAATCTACACAAATGAGCACCTTGAGGTATTAGTAGCACCCACACTAACAAGGTAATAAAATAAAACACATCTTGTATTTGCATGAACCCAAATTCACTATCATCATATTTTAGAATGGAATCTTAGAGTTGTAATTGAGTTGGCCCCTATGAAACCATGGATGGAAATAGGTGAAATAAAAGGATATCAAATTGTTAAGAGTTGTCAAATAGTAGTTGTTGATAGAAAAACCTTGACCAAAATCTAAGGTTTAATATTTTATCATATGTAGTCAACCTTGATGTGATGCAACAAAAAGGCAGAACTTAGATATGCAAGAAGTATAAACCAAATTATAATAAATTATACACATTCATACATACACCCATAACATCATATATTAATATACTTTAATGTCTTATGCATGTCTTATAATTCAATAATCATGTGTGTATATATATATATATATATATATATATATATATATATATATATATATATATATATATATATATAATACACTTTATTTGCATATTGATTTTAGATTAGAATTAAACTTCCTAGCTTAGATTGATTAAATTCTTTATTTATTCTAACTAGAATGCACACAACATTTTAAATTCAATTGATATGATAATTACTTAATCAATCTAATCCTTGTCACAACTATATAACATAACAACTACATGAAACATAGATTAGCTTAGATTCACTGGATTATTTAGTAATTATTTTACTCAATTAATATATTTAATCCATGTTATTCCACACTCTCTCACACTCTTATCTCTCACTTTTCCCTTCTTTATATTGCCTCTTAATGCCTTTTCATAATGTATTTCCATCATATCCTTTCATACTAACTCTTAATTATCTTATTCCTACGAATTTACCTTAATGTTGCCTATAATATTTTACACTTTTATAGCTTATTTAGGCATATTAGAGGTGTTTTAAAGCTATTTAAGTGGCATATAATGGATATATGGGTCTAGAAATGACCCAAATGCCATATGAGGTGCCTC
Source organism: Sequoia sempervirens (assembly GCA_007258455.2). NCBI lineage: Eukaryota > Viridiplantae > Streptophyta > Pinopsida > Cupressales > Cupressaceae > Sequoia > Sequoia sempervirens. The sequence goes on along the minus strand of VDFB02271358.1, from coordinate 995,120,499 downwards.
ATAGCCCTCTATATCCTGCTTGTTGGAAATTCAAGGTGAAACTTGCTACAATAGAACTTAATAAAGTTGTTTGCAAATATGAAATTATGTTTACAAGATTACCAATAATGTATTATGTGATTAACAATTCCAAACATGAAAGAAAATCAACAATACCACAAGTTGAGATCCATAAGTGACACAAGATATACGTGGAGAAATCCTTGCAAAAAAAACTTCACACCCAAAAAGATCCAATGTTTATATTAATCTTCAAATGAGATACACTAATACAACACTCATCTATGAATTTTGGCAACACTTCATTACTCTGAAAACCTATAAACAAACTCTATAAACCACCATCTCAATCCTCCAATATATAGAATTTTGTGGGAGAGAATACCACAAATGGTATCCCAAAACAACAAGCAAAAACCACCTAGAAACACCCATGCCCCCATTAGTGGACAACCCATAAACATGGTGAAAATTATTAAATGATCACATGACCTTCACATGGGCACCTAACCCATGGCCAATAAAAAATGGTCAATACTTAGTGCTCCATAACTCTCTGATGGCTCTTACAGCTTCATGCAAGAACATGCACCAACATGCAAACTTAGGCACCCCACTATGCGAAACATGCAAATGACATGCGTGGACACACATTGCAAAGTGGTCCCCACCCAAAAGTTGGACACCCAAAAGGAATATGCTCCTGGGATGCTTTATAACCGTCACTGTAGTGAGTCCACCTCTTTGAATTTACAATGTCATAGGAAAATAAATAAAAAATATTTTATCTCTCATCTCCCCTAGAACACTTTCCAAAGAATGTGAAGACACACAATTATCAACTTAGGATAGCAATTATAATGTCACCTATCCTAACACCACTAATGTTCTCCCAAGGCCTAAAACATTGTCTTATCCTCAAAACAACTTGGTGAAACTTTATCCTTCATGAGTTAATCATGATTGACTTTCTTTCCATGGTTCTTCATCTATGTGAGTAGAAATTTGTAATAAACCTTTGTTTTTGTGACATGCTTCTATTGTAGTCTTTGCCCTTATTATAATCTCTTCGTATGATTCTTCTTCCTTCATATTCTCTAGATAATATCTTCCTAGCTAGAATATTGGTTGGGGTCCCTAGCTATTCTTAAAGAGTTGTTGCTACCTCAATTCCTAAGGTGTTACTAACAAACTTGTTAAAATAACAAAGTAGGTGGTGGGATGATTAGAAACATAATAGGAGACCTATGTTGAAATAACATATGGAACTGAACACTTTATTTGCATATTGATTTTAGATTAGAATTAAACTTCCTAGCTTAGATTGATTAAATTCTTTATTTTTTCTAACTAGAATGCACACAATGTTTTAAATTCAATTGATATGATAATTACTTTACTCAATCAATCTAATCCTTGTCACAACTATATAACCTAATAACTACATGAAACATAAATTAGCTTAGATTGATTAGATTATTTATTAATTGTTTTACTCAATTAATCTAAATCTCATACAATTACATGAAACATGGATTAAAAATGAGAACGACATATATATCTTAATCTCATTTAAAAGCAAGTATGTAGACATTATGCTTTACAAAGGAGCTTCTCAATATGTGTAGTCGACAAGAAAAAAAATGTGATGTGTAATTAGTCCCCAACGGTTGGATGGTTATTACTTGGTAGTTGTAAGTAGCATTAAGGAGAAAACATTTGGTGCCATTGCTAATATGAACCCTGGCGATACACAACTCACAAATGAGAGTCATGTCGATGTAATGGGACAACCAACTAAAGAACTTATGCAAGCAAACAAAGAAATAGAAGGCAACTACCAAGTAACAACCATCCAACCATTGGGGACTAATGACACATTAACATATTTATTTATTTATTTCTTGTCGACTACAATATGCAAGTTTTTAAATGTAAGGTTAGTGATTTTCTAAAGTTTGGATTTCCAACTTACTCAAAAAATTAAATAAATCATCCTTTCAACTTAACACAAAATTGAATTACTTATTTAAATTTAAAAGTAAACCTCTAAAGTGAAGCTAGTATTTGCATAATGTGATGGTTTAAATGTAGCACTATTGTTCTTGCCACCAAGGTTCAAACCTCATTGGGGTGTTACGTATTTATGTTAGGGATGAGGTTCCCCATTTGTGACCCCATCAGTTGATAGCTTTGAGTCAAAAGCATTTACCCCTCTTTAGAAAAAACAAAAAAAACCTCTAAAGTGAAATTTGAATTATGACAAATTCATTGTATACTTAGAATCTTGGTTGAATTTGCTTGACTCCCCAAGGGTTGTGTACCTACTTATACAATTATATGAAACATATATTAAAAGAACTACATATATAATACATCTTAATCTTGTTTGGAAGGGGCTATGTAGACAATTTTGTAAATGAAAGAGGTCCTAATATGTCAATTTTCAAGTGTGAGGATAAGGATTTTCTAAATATTGGATTTCCAACTTACTCAAAATATTAAATAAATCATTCTTTCAACTTAACACAAAATTGAATTGTTTGATAAACTTAAAGGTAAACCAATAAATTGAAATATGAATTATAACAAATTTATCATATTACATAAAAGATATTTCAATTAAATGTGTTTAACTCTCTGAGGCTTTAGGCTATATTTCAAGGTGGGACTCAAACCATATATATTCCTAATAGGGAGGTAATGTCTATAGTGAGTATCTTAGGACCTAGATAGTCCCAATGAGTATATATTTGCCCAAAGTATATTCCTATCATATATGGATAGATTTCTATCATGTTTTAATAGATGTCTATCCTAGATGGATAGAAGAGTGTCTAGCTTGAATGGACAAATACGTCAAGTATAGATGGATACATATCTCATACAAACAAATGTTTATCCCATATGGATAAATGCCTAGCTATGCAAATGAATTGAAAGAGTTAACAACTTTGATTAAAAGTTTAATAAAAAAAATTGGTGGTAATTATAACGAGCTATACACTTGACTTTCTAATTGTCTTTCATTAATCTATTATTTGAGAAAGATTATCTATTCCTCAGATTTAAATTACAAGATGTCATTCTTCAATAGTGAAATTTACAAGGATGATGTGACAAATATTGTTGTTGTAACTATATTAGACTATAAGTGCAATACTTTATGCAAAGAAATTACCCATAAATGTGAACCAAAGGAATCATTAATATCGACCATTGTAAGGTTTTGATTTTTTCATTTCTTGTTCAAGTCTTTCAAATAAACTAGAAATTGAAATATTTTCAAATAACTAAAATGAATACAAAGACTAAATAAAATTGCATATAGAATTTTAAAAGCTTAAAGTAAAAACTATTGAATTCCATTATATAATGTGCAAATGCCTACACAAATTCAGGAGGCATGATGTTGAGCTTTCATGGCACCCAGCAAGCATAAAAGATGCACAAATTTTATTTACAATTATGATGTCTTTGGCATAAACATAAACATAATGTGAAAGCACAAAAAAGGCAAGTCGCTATTAATCTATAATCTCAAGAATACTAAGATTATAATATATGAGAGGCTAAGGTTTACTAATATTGTGAGATATAAATCCATAGTGACTAGCAAAGTTGGGTAATCATGGTCGTGTTGCGTTCAAGGCCACACAAAACAAAATATACATAGATGGATCTATTTAGGTTTAAATTGTTAAGCAAGGCAAATTTGAAAAATATGGCATACCTACAATTTCCTTCTATCAACCTCCTAGAAGGTACTTGTATAACAACTATTCTAATCAATTTTTTTGTTCTTCAGCATCCAAAATGTACAAACAGCTATTATTAAGTTAAAGCTATTGTATTACTTTGGCATTGTTGTATATTACCAAGATCACTGAATTAATATCTAGGTTTCTTGATAGTAGAGAGAATAACACTAGCCAAATCACCACACACAAACAACACCACGCTAGTTCTAGAAATAATGAGATGCAAGATACCTAGTACAACAAAAATGACCAACCAAATGCTTTGGTCTTCTCACCTCTTACAAATGATAATTAGAAAGGAACAAGGAGATATTTAAAATTCTTGAATGAATCCCCCCTTGGCCATGCCAACCTTTAGTATATCTCTCTCCACGTAACAGATATTCCCTAACCTATGCTCCCAAGAAGAAGATTGAGCCATTGTTTAGCTGTGCACCAACTGGTGAAATGAATTTGACTCAACTATCATGCAAACATCTATGTTATTTTTGGCGCCTGCCTTAATTAGGAGTTAGATTCCCTTATTTTGCTCTACAACTTCTTTCTTTTAGTTATAGGTGAAATTTTATGTTAGCAAAAATAATACTGATAATTTGAAACCATTTATTTTAAATGATTACCAAACAATGGACAAGTAAAATTAAGCAATGAAGAGTCAGGACAACAAAAATTAAATCCGATTTCTATGAAAGGAATGATATACATTCCCCTCACCATCAAATGCAGGAAACTGAAATAAAAAAGGAGTTTGATAACACAAGCAATCAGTAAAATGGTCTTCATTGGGATAGCATATAGCCTACCAGGCAACAAAAAACAGAGGAATTGATAACACAAGCAATCAGTAAAATGGTCTTTCATTGGGATAGCATATAGCCTACCAGGCAACAGAAAAAAAAGAAGTTGATAACAGCACAAGCAATCAATAAAATGGTCTTTCATTGGGATAGCATATAGCCTACCAGGCAACAAAAAAAATATTAGCATACAAAAGAATAAGTACTTCAAATGTTCCTCCTCAACTTGTTCAAGAATAAACATATAGACTCTAATTGAAAGTTAAATATGCAACATCATCAGAATATTTAAGGACCAGACTGAATTGAAGTAGCTTTGACATGTGCAATATGGATGAATGACCATCATTACCAAGCAATCCTAAAAATGGCAGAATACACAAAATACAATCCCCATTGACAGGCAATATTGTGGCAACAAAATCATTAATTAAAAAACCCAAACTCACGTGGTAATTGTTCCAAGCTGGCATTGACAACATAACTTGGGAAGGCAAGAAGATAACAGGCATGTAAGCTGGAGATCCTTGCAACTGAGGACTAGCAACATAAGGCGCCCTTGGTAAAGACCAAGACAGTGACACTGCACTTACAGAGCCTGAAAGAGGTACCATCGGTAAGATTTTGATGTGCCTAAATTTCCTGTGGGTTTGGTCTTTTGCTTGAATTAGATATTATCTGATCTCATCCGCAACAATATGTTTTGACACATTGGTGGTCTTCACATATACATAGTGTCACCACCTTATATAAGCTTAACACATGCAGAAAAAGATACGTCTTAAAATATGCTTCCTAAATGTTTCAATTTTTAAACCAGTAGGCAGAAAATGCCCATTGGTGAAATTTACAATAAGAAAAAAATAACAATATTAATTTTTAACCTGGCCTGTATTATGAATGGAGCTGCTTTTACTTTTTCTTTTACAAATTAAAATTGAAATTTTTTAACTAGGAAAATACCAACAGTCCTATCAGGAAATTACCTGTGTTCCACGGCGTTTCGGGGACGGGGACGGGGGGACGGCAGGGGACGAGTTTCGGGGACGGCAGTCCGAGGGCAGATTTTTGGGGACGGCGGGGGGACGGCGATATAGAAATTTTTCAAAATATATATATATATATATACACAATTACATATATATATGAATTTTTAAAAATATATTATATAGAGAGAGAGAAAGAGAGCAATTTGAAATATCAAATATGTGCAACAATTTCAATATGACAATACGTGCATAGATAAAGAGTATAAAGAGTATAACAATATAGCAGTATAACAACAATATAAACATAAAGGTAAACACTAACAGCAATGCCAATAACTTAACAATTAAATATAAAAGCATTTTGTTCAAGTTTTAACACTAAAGTTAAATAACTCAAAGATCAACGTCTCAAACTTTAAAGTTTAAATACAACAATCTGTCAATCTATGACACTATGCCTCATTCGGGCTATCAATATCAAAAGCACTATTTGTGTCACTGTCACTCTCTGCCTGAAGTGGATCATCCAAAGGAAGGCCAACCATTCCCAGTTGCACCTCCTCCTCATCAATCTGCCTAACTAGTTTGTTTAAAAATAATAGTTTGTTTAAAAATCAATTTTATTATTCGTAATTTTTTATTTAATTTTACAATAATATTAAAATTTTAAATAGTTATGCTTATTTTAATTTAATTTTATTATTTTATTATTTTAAATTTAAACTAAATAATAGTTTGTTTAAAAATTCATTTTATTACTCGTAATTTTTTTTTAATTTGACAATAAATTATAATATTAAATAGTTATGCTTAAAAATTAAATGTTTTATCAAATTTTTATTTAATGAAATATAATAATATTTAATATTTATTATTTATTAATTATCACACAATTTTATTTTATTTCGTAATATAATTAACTTACAAGCAATTAAAAATTAATTTTTTTTATCAAATATGATGAAATATTTAATATTATTAAGCAATTTTTATTTAATTTGTCAAAAATTAAAAGATTTTTTTACTTTGACAAAAGGGGGACTCCTGGGCGTCCCCGATACGATTGGGGGACTTCTAGCCGTCCCCTAGCCGTTCGAGGGGGCCTAAGCCCTTTTATTTCCAGCTGTCCCCTTTTTGGGGACGCGTTTCCTGCTGTCCCCCAGTTTTCAAAAATCAGGGGGGACGCCTGGGGGACGTCCCCTGCCGTCCCCCCGTCCCCGAAACGCCACAGGGGACGGGGACGTAGGGTTTGGGTGGGGGGACGCGTCCCCGTGTAACACAGGAAATTACATATGAACTAATTTTAAGAAAATAAAATCAGGGAGAAACAAAAACTTTAGAAGAACAAACAATTTTTTCACTCCACACTGTTTTCAAGAAAAAAGGATGAGAGGATGAAGATATAAGTGAGTTTGTCATCAACTTCAATATCTTCTATGCGTGAGAAAGGATAAAAACTAAACTGATGTTCCACATTTGTGTAAGCACGTACATTTCTTAAGTGTTGAAATAAAAACCATTCATACAATTTCCATATTGAACGGCATAATATATTCATCAAAACATATATTGAGAAAGTAATTTGCAACATAAAATCCCACTTTTGTTATCAAATTATTAACCAAATAATAAATTGACACTGTAATTCTTAGTCTTCTGAAATCAATTGAACCAGGAGAGAACCCTTATCGAAGGGGTCCAAGTCAGCAAACAGAGTCTCAGAACCTAGTTTAAATATAGGCACAAGAGGCTTCTTTTAGGTTTAAAAAACAAAATAAAGCATGCAACTAGTTTATGCGTTTCCTGATAAGTTGTATCCGCTTAATAGCCCACTCAAACTTTTTCAGTAAACCAATATAAGCAAGTAAATTGCATGTCAAAAGGAGGCATTCATGATGAGTGCATGGGAAGACAAAACTGATGGCATAAATGTGTGCTCTCCCTGTTTCTCTTTCTATTGAACCAGTAAGGGTATAGGCAGCTCATGACCATTTCATCTGGAAGAAAGAGAGCAGTCTAAATATGCTTCATCTCTCACTTTCTAAGGCTGCAGTCTAGTACCACAGAGAGGGGAGATAACGCAGTGATCCTTCTTAGGCAGGGAGTCGCATGAGAAACTTAGAAGAAAACAGAAACAAATAAGAATATTTACCTTAAAACTCAGAGCAGCATTATTTTTTAGGAGGAAATTTCAGAAGTTGCTGGAGAAAGGGTCTGGAACTTGGAATCTTCTAGTGCATATTCAGTATTCTGAGGGCATCATTTTTGCAAATGGCAGAGTATAAATAGTGGGTTTTCAGATAAATTTGTTAAAAGGAAAAGTTTGAAGACCTGGCTATTCTTATTTCTCATAGAATCATGATCTACAAATGGTTCATTTTTTTTACAAAATAACCTTCTAAAAATATGGTAGGCCTCATGCATGTATAGTTTTGGGATTTAAGGCAATCCATATTGCAAACCCTCAGTCCAATGAGATGGCTAGTAAATGAACTCTTTTTCTTCAACCAATACAGCATTCGGACAATGTTTGAGAGAACCCCTAAGGCACTAGAATGTATTCAAGTTTATAGGCTAGATTGAATATAGTGCTTCAAATTTCAATAACCATCAAAAACAAAGAAATTAATGTACAAAATCCCACATGAACCTGGATAGAACCCTGATTGAAGTGGATCAAGACAGCAAACATTCAGAACCTGGTTTAAATATGGAGACAAGAGGCTTCTTTTAGGTTTGCTAGTAATTCTTGCTTCATGCATTTAAACTTACAAATTAGTTATGAAATGTTAAAGAGAAATCTAGGATTTGTTGAGCCAAAACGTTTCCTATAGTATGCAACAGTAAATAAATATTTTACAAACCTTTCGTAGCAAAGATAGTGCCTCCAAGCAATACCAATCCTTGTTTGCCATTTTCTTCCAAAGAAACGGACTATGTAATAATCTCAGTTATTTATTTGTTCAGAAATCCAGAAAATTACAAAAAAATCAGAATATTGCAAAAATACTTAATTGGGGATATTCCAGGAAGAGAATAATGTAATATAATATGACATTTAATATACCGACAGGTTTGGCTTAGAGGGAAAGACAGTGTCACAATGAAGGTTAATATCCCTGATGAGCTCAAGACAATTTTATAAAAAAATATATATGAAAGAATATATTATGAATGAAAGGAATTATTTTCAGACTTAAAAATACCGTAGTGAGTGTTCCATTGCCAATCACCACGTAGAGGCCAAATATCATAAAAATAACTAGGATTCTTTGTGCCATTTGACTCTTCTCAAGTGGTTCCTTTATCTTGTAGTTGAGATTGCTCAAATTATTTTGTTTTCCAAAATGGGTTAAACTAGAATCTAAACAAAACTGTTGGAATTGTTTGTCAGCATATTGCCCCACATTGACATTTAACAGCAATTAATGTAGAGAAAATGTACCTCCTAATCAAAAGAATGTGAATTACAATTACTACATTTGGCAAAGTTTGAATTATATAAACATATAGAAAAGGCCAATTTGATCAAAATTTAAAACACGTGGGGAAGAGGCAATTGTAACTCTGAATCCTACAATGTATTGCTCACATTCTACTTTGCAACTGACCAGATACTTCATCAAATTGTTTTTCCCCTAGGATCTTGGAGCTAGGGGTACAAGGATTAATAACTTGAAAGCACATTATGAATTATGAATATATGAAGCCATAATATCACATCATTGGATTTCAATTCTGGAAACCCGACAACAAGTCTCCCAAAATAGTATAAGCAAAAATTTACGCGCAACTCTTAAAATTATTGCAACTAAGCCTGAGGGAACCCTAGGGATTCGCCTAGCGGGTTAAGTTTTAAAGATCATGTCAAAGACTTTTGCGAATCAAAGGTAATGTGACTGCAGCTGATTTTTCCATGCAATTCAATGGTTTTAAGCTAAGTTGCTGGTTCTGGTACGGGATTGGGTACGGTACGGTGATTTTTTTTTCCTTGGGTATGGTATGTCTGGGTACGGCTGTATAATATATATATTATATATATATGTATGTGCAAAAAAATTAAAAATATACAGAATTGTAAATACATTTGGAAATATGATACTTCATCAATCATCAATCATCATGATGTCTATCAAATGCTGATAATCATATCTACTGCTTTAACTTGAAACACTCAATGATGATTGGGCAGAAACCTCTACAGGACACTAGTTTAAGGTCCAAATGCTTGGCTGGGCTGTGTAGCAGAGAAAATTCAAGCACATACATTTTCCACACATTGTCGAAGAAGGCCCTCAATTAATGAGAAAGTGGAATAGGCAATGAATTCCTCAATTAATGAGAGTGGAATTTTCTCAAAGCACTGGTAACATGCATTCAGCTGCACTGAAGATCTATCCAGTGCAATGTAAATAGGGGTCAGAATTCCTCTGCTACCAAGTGGATATTGACATGAATCTAGTTTGAGAAAGATAGGTGCAATTGTTGGAGCATATATTACTCCTTCAAGTTGTCAAGAACCTAGGACTTACAGGATCTGCATAAACATAGACTTGGACAGATCCTTACTGATAGATTAATCTTGGAAATGAGAGGTACTAAGAGCAGTCACTTCATTGTGAAAGCATCCAATTTAGCTGTAAAATCTACTGTGGACATGGGCATTTGGGTAGGATATGCCCAAGACAAGAGCATCGAATCACACAATCTCAAGATATAATGGAAAAAAATTACATTAGCTACAGGGAACCCGGGGCTTCCTGGGCGCTCCCAAACGCTCCCCAGGCCACACCCGTACCCAAACGCTCCTAGAGCGAGCACGGGAGCCTAAACCAAAGAGCCCGGTAACATAGTTTTTAGGTTTTAATTAATTTGAATTATAATTAATTTTATTGTTCTAAATGTCATTTCCCATTTCCTATTAATCTAAGTGTGTACTTATTAGATCAGTTCTTGTGTGTCTCCTCTAGTCCCATTTACTATGTGTTTTCAATTTTTGAGTATGACTTCCCTTCCAACTTCACTTTTCCCTTCTTTCTATCAAAGTTTCAGACTTCCCCCTCCTATCATTCCTTCCATCCTTTACCCCCTCTGTCATTGTATTTGTCCGACTTATGGACCTTCTTTATTGACATGCACATTGTTTGTCTCCTAATAGCCTGACCTGTAGTATAAATCTTGTGGTATCTCCGACTCCCCAATCCCCAATATTCCCACCTTTATTTTCGTCGTCTTCCCTACTTCCTAGCACATGTTGTAATGTCATCAATGGTCTATTTTTGGTGCCATAACTTTCAAAAGTGGAATCTTTCCCGCCCAAAATCTCTATTCGAATTTGAAGTTTGTTATGTCCCTTCCAATCTACTTGGCTTCCAGTGCCGCATTTAATAAAGGTGTTTTTTAACACCACACACACATATATATAGTAAATAATTAATATAAAATATATTAATTTAAAAAATAAATAAATAAATAAACTTTCAAATTTAAATTTAAAAGCCTAACACCAACTTTGGGCCCATGGGTTCTATTTGCTGGGCAGGTATATAGGTCGATCAGCTAATTGTTTAGAGGCATCAAGATTCATCTTTAATTTGCTTGAATAACAAGTAATTTCCAGCTATTTTGCAACAAGGACGAAACTCCTCATTTGCAAAGCTGAAAGCTGAAGGAGGACACAAACCCTCACCTCATATTGCAATCATTTCAAGGGTTGCAGACTGTGCTGATCAGAAAAATCAATTTGTTGTAGGTTAAGGTTGAAGAGTGGAAAATTTAAGTGTGATTTGAGTTGGGGTGAATCTTGAATCATCCTCTTCAGGCAACAGGCTCTCCTATCACCCACCAAAGAGGGCCCAACAAGAGCTAATCACAAGGTGCAATAGCAAATCATCACATTTTCTAGGAGGCAACAGCTTAGATTTCATCCCTGCAAATCAACACCTACAACCATTCACTCTAGGGTGACATCACTAGAAGGCAAGATTAACAACAAAGTGCAGTTCCAGGTTGTCAACAAAGCACAGTTCCAGATTGTTACCAGCAACTCATAAATTATCAGTGTACCACGGGGACGCGTTTCCCCCAAAATATGACCCGTTTCGGAAACGGGGACGTCCCGGGGACGGGGGGACGGGTACTTGGCGTCCCCCGCCGTCCCGCCACCGCCACCAGAGCGCCGCCGGAGACGGGGAGACGTCTCCACGTCTCCAAGTTTCCTTTCTCCAAGGAAACTTGGAGACGTGTAGACGTCTCCAAGTCTCCTGGGGAGACGTCTAGGCGTTTCTCGGGAGGCTGGGAAACGCCTAGCCGTCTCCCGTCTTGAGACGCGTCAATGGACGCATAAATCAAATTTTAACTTAAATTTTTAGTTTATATTTATTTTCTTGTTGCCCTAAGTTGGCGTGGGCCCCACCCCTTCCTCTAAAACAACACAAAACAATGAAAACATTAAGATTTGATCATTTCAATCACATTCAAAGACTGATTTTTTTTTGCAGCCAGCTGAAGAAGAAGAAAAACAGTGAAGAAGTCTGATTGAAGGGGTGAAAATAAAGATTGCAAGTGTGATAGGAGTGAGAAGGAGCAAGAAGAAGAGGAGGAAGACGATTCTACTTCATTTTGGAGAGATTTTTCAAGCACAAGGTAGGGTTTTTGAAGTTTTTTTCAAATTTCTTGTTGTTTTTCAAGTTTTTGTTTTAAAATTTATTTTCTTAGTTTAAACTTTAAACTTGTTTTCTTTTTTTCTTATTCATCTCAAAGACTCAAAATCAGATTTGATGTTGAATCTTGAGAGCAAAATGATGAAGATGATTGAATCATTCATCATTTTGCCCTCAAGATTCAACATCAATTTTTTTATTTTAAAATTTTAATATTAAAGTTTAAAGTTAAACTGTTAAAGTGTAAACAGCTTGCTTTTTAAATTTTTTTTCCTCAGATCCTTTCTATTTCTCAAATACTATTAGTTATTAGTTATTACTTATTTATATTGCTTATAGAGCTTGCTTTTTTTTCCTCATATCCTTTCTATTTCTCAAATCCTTTTTATTTTCTAATTTCTATTTGCAAACTGCAAAGTAAAATTTCAAATTTGTTAACTTATTTCAATTTTCAATGTTCATTGTTTCAATTTGTTAAAGTAGGCTGATTTTATTTTAATTTTGTGAAATGCAGTGTCACTTTCACGATGAGCACCGAAGACATGAGTGGGGATGACATGGAAATTCACTCTCATAGTGAACATGATTCAGATTTTGAACCTGAGAATGAGGGGGATGACCATGGGGCTGATCCTGCAGCCCAATCTAGTTCCATAGCGAGTGCAGCAGCTAGTACAGGTTGCCCTTCAGAAACTTTGGCAGAGTTTGCTAGGGGTCATTTTGATCCGAAGTCTCCTCTGAAACAGTTTGCTACAAGCATACAAAGCACATCAAGTTCAGGTGGGGGAACAAGGAAGTGGAAGTGCAACATTTGTCATATGGAATGGTTTGGTAGCATCACTCGAGTGAATGCACACTTTCTTTTTTGGACAGGAAAAGGTGTGGAGCCTTGTAAGTTTTTGAAGGAGGCTAAAAATATAAAATATAGAATGGAGTTTAACAAGCTTTGGGGCATTCCAGAGGACACAAATATTTCAGTCCCTACTACTTTGACTGGTAGGGCAGCCCTTCAGCAAATCCAGCATGCATCAGTGCCACATACTTTTCAGACGGGAGGAATGATGTTTGGAACTTCATCCACTTCCACTTCTAGTGTCGCTAGGGGGACAGCCACAGGGAAACGCAAGTTGCAGACATCACAAAGTAACCCCATAGCTAATATGTTTAATGTGCAGTTGAGAGATGAGATAGATGAATCCATTGGCAAGTTCTTTTTTGCCAATGGAATTCCATTTCATGTTACACGGTCTCCTTATTATAGGGAGATGATGGCTATGGTGGCTAAGGGAGGAACATCATATGTGCCACCAGGTGAGACAAAAATGAGGACCTCGATCTTGGATAAGTGCTATTCCAAGATCGATATTTTGATGGAGAAGATGAAGGCATGTTGGGTGGCATCTGGGTGCAGTATAGTTATGGATGGGTGGACGGACATTCGCCATCGTCCACTCATCAACATCATGGTCACATGTGCAGAGGGCCCATACTTCCTTAGAGCAGTTGATTGTACAGGGCATCGCAAAGATGCTGATTTTCAGTTTCATCTCCTCAGGGAGGCTATTGAGGAGGTTGGGCCACAAAATGTGGTCCAAGTAATCACAGATGCAGCCCATGTGTGTAAAGCAGCAGGGAAACTCATTGAGGCAGCCTATAGACATATTTGGTGGACCCCATGTTGTGTGCATGCCATGAACAATGCACTCAAGGACATGGGGAAGATTGATTGGATTAGAGGAGTGGTCACTGATGCGAGAGATGTGCAGATGTTTATCTGCAACCACCACACTTCCCATGCACTCTTCAGGACCTTCGCGAAGAAGGAGTTCTTGAAACCGGTGGAGACCCGATATGCATCATATTTCATTCTCTTGGAGAGAATGATTGAGTTGCAAGAGGCATTGCAAGTCATGGTTATGACTAATGAGTGGAATAGGTGGGCCGAGGCCAAGACAGCACAGGGGAGAAGGGTGAAGGAGATAGTGAAGAGTGATGTGTTTTGGACTGCTGCGAAATACATTGTCTCCATCATTTCTCCAGTATTCCAGGTTATCAGATATGGGGATGGGGATGCACCTAACCTTGGAGAGGTGTATGAGTGCATTGACTCTATGCTTGACCAGATGAGGGCTGCTGTGCAAGTGAAGGACCCCTCTCTAGCATTCTACAATGAGCACATCCGGCCAATCATTCAGCGCAGATGGGACAAGTTGAACACTCCTTTGCATATGGCTGCCTTTGCCTTGAATCCTAAGTGGTACATGGCTAGACCAGGTAGAGTGACACCGATTCAGGATGATGAGGTGCAGGCAGGTTTCTTTAGGTGCATAGAGAAGATGTATGATTCTACAGATGCCAGCACAATTCGCACTAAGTGGACTAGATTTGCCACTCTTAGAGGCTATTCAAATGCAACAAAGGTGGATATAGTTTCTATGGCACAGGAGGACCCACTTTTGTGGTGGAATTGTCATGGTTCGAAATCTTTGACCACCACTCTAGCTATTCGTCTGCTATCCCAGGTTTCCAGTTCTTCAGTTGCTGAGAGGAACTGGTCTACATATAGCTTCATCCACTCTCTTAAGAGGAACATACTTACCTCTAAGAGAGCAGAGAAGCTTGTGGCTGTACACAGTGCTTTGCGTATCATGGACCGCAAGACAATTGTGTACAAGGAGAGTCCAGCGGCACGATGGGATGTGGAGCCAGAGGAGCCTTCATAGATTGATGAGGATGATCCTACCACTTCAGATGTAGGGCTGGTTGGTGTGAGCTTGAGGGATCTTGACCATGTGGAGTCCAGCAGTTCCAGTGATGGGGAGTTTGGAGATGATTAGAGGCCTCCATTCACTACATTTTGAGTTTCGACATTTTGGCATTTTGTCTTTTCAGTTTTCATTTTGTAATGCTACTTATTGTAATGAACTAATGATGAATCATGTAATCAATTAATCATCTTTATAGACTTTGTCATATCATCAACGTTATTCATATTTGGGCCTTTGGCGATATAATAGAAATCTCCAATTTGACAATTCCATTTGGTAAATTTTATTTAGCAATTAGCATTCAAATATCTTTGTATTTAGATTTAGTATTTCAAATTTTGCCATGTTATAAATTTACTAATTTCCTATAGTTTCATTTGAAATGTAATTC
>VDFB02271358.1:995047241-995105031 GCA_007258455.2 Sequoia sempervirens | reverse complement strand
GATTGAATCATTCATCATTTTGCCCTCAAGATTCAACATCAATTTTTTTATTTTAAAATTTTAATATTAAAGTTTAAAGTTAAAGTGTAAACAGCTTGCTTTTTTAAATTTTTTTCCTCAGATCCTTTCTATTTCTCAAATACTATTAGTTATTACTTATTTATATTGCTTATAGAGCTTGCTTTTTTTCCTCATATCCTTTCTATTTCTCAAATCCTTTTTATTTTCTAATTTCTATTTGCAAACTGCAAAGTAAAATTTCAAATTTGTTAACTTATTTCAATTTTCAATGTTCATTGTTTCAATTTGTTAAAGTAGGCTGATTTTATTTTAATTTTGTGAAATGCAGTGTCACTTTCACGATGAGCACCCAAGACATGAGTGGGGATGACATGGAAATTCACTCTCATAGTGAACATGATTCAGATTTTGAACCTGAGAATGAGGGGGATGACCATGGGGCTGATCCTGCAGCCCAATCTAGTTCCATAGCGAGTGCAGCAGCTAGTACAGGTTGCCCTTCAGAAACTTTGGCAGAGTTTGCTAGGGGTCATTTTGATCCGAAGTCTCCTCTGAAACAGTTTGCTACAAGCATACAAAGCACATCAAGTTCAGGTGGGGGAACAAGGAAGTGGAAGTGCAACATTTGTCATATGGAATGGTTTGGTAGCATCACTCGAGTGAATGCACACTTTCTTTTTTGGACAGGAAAAGGTGTGGAGCCTTGTAAGTTTTTGAAGGAGGCTAAAAATATAAAATATAGAATGGAGTTTAACAAGCTTTGGGGCATTCCAGAGGACACAAATATTTCAGTCCCTACTACTTTGACTGGTAGGGCAGCCCTTCAGCAAATCTAGCATGCATCAGTGCCACATACTTTTCAGACGGGAGGAATGATGTTTGGAACTTCATCCACTTCCACTTCTAGTGTCGCTAGGGGGACAGCCACAGGGAAACGCAAGTTGCAGACATCACAAAGTAACCCCATAGCTAATATGTTTAATGTGCAGTTGAGAGATGAGATAGATGAATCCATTGGCAAGTTCTTTTTTGCCAATGGAATTCCATTTCATGTTACACGGTCTCCTTATTATAGGGAGATGATGGCTATGGTGGCTAAGGGAGGAACATCATATGTGCCACCAGGTGAGACAAAAATGAGGACCTCGATCTTGGATAAGTGCTATTCCAAGATCAATATTTTGATGGAGAAGATGAAGGCATGTTGGGTGGCATCTGGGTGCAGTATAGTTATGGATGGGTGGACGGACATTAGCCATCGTCCACTCATCAACATCATGGTCACATGTGCAGAGGGCCCATACTTCCTTAGAGCAGTTGATTGTACAGGGCATCGCAAAGATGCTGATTTTCAGTTTCATCTCCTCAGGGAGGCTATTGAGGAGGTTGGGCCACAAAATGTGGTCCAAGTAATCACAGATGCAGCCCATGTGTGTAAAGCAGCAGGGAAACTCATTGAGGCAGCCTATAGACATATTTGGTGGACCCCATGTTGTGTGCATGCCATGAACAATGCACTCAAGGACATGGGGAAGATTGATTGGATTAGAGGAGTGGTCACTGATGCGAGAGATGTGCAGATGTTTATCTGCAACCACCACACTTCCCATGCACTCTTTAGGACCTTCGCGAAGGAGTTCTTGAAACTGGTGGAGACCCGATATGCATCATATTTCATTCTCTTGGAGAGAATGATTGAGTTGCAAGAGGCATTGCAAGTCATGGTTATGACTAATGAGTGGAATAGGTGGGCCGAGGCCAAGACAACACAGGGGAGAAGGGTGAAGGAGATAGTGAAGAGTGATGTGTTTTGGACTGATGCAAAATACATTGTCTCCATCATTTCTCCAGTATTCCAGGTTATCAGATATGGGGATGGGGATGCACCTAACCTTGGAGAGGTGTATGAGTGCATCGACTTTATGCTTGACCAGATGAGGGCTGCTGTGCAAGTGAAGGACCCCTCTCTAGCATTCTACAATGAGCACATCCGGCCAATCATTCAGCGCAGACGGGACAAGTTGAACACTCCTTTGCATATGGCTGCCTTTGCCTTGAATCCTAAGTGGTACATGGCTAGACCAGGTAGAGTGACACCGATTCAGGATGATGAGGTGAAGGCAGGTTTCTTTAGGTGCATAGAGAAGATGTATGATTCTACAGATGCTAGCACAATTCGCACTGAGTGGACCAGATTTGCCACTCTTAGAGGCTATTCAGATGCAGCAAAGGTGGATATAGTTTCTATGGCACAGGAGGACCCACTTTTGTGGTGGAATTGTCATGGTTCGAAATCTTTGACCACCACTCTAGCTATTCGTCTGCTATCCCAGGTTTCCAGTTCTTCAGCTGCTGAGAGGAACTAGTCTACATATAGCTTCATCCACTCTCTTAAGAGGAACAGACTTACCTCTAAGAGAGCAGAGAAGCTTGTGGCTGTACACAGTGCTTTGCATCTCATGGACCGCAAGACAATTGTGTACAAGGAAAGTCCAGCAGCACGATGGGATGTGGAGCCAGAGGAGCCTTCACAGATTGAAGAGGATGATCCTACCACTTCAGATGCAAGGCTGGTTGGTGTGAGCTTGAGGGATCTTGACCATGTGGAGTCCAGCAGTTCCAGTGATGGGGAGTTTGGAGATGATTAGAGGCCTCCATTCACTACATTTTGAGTTTCGACATTTTGGCATTTTGTCTTTTCAATTTTCATTTTGTAATGCTACTTATTGTAATGAACTAATGATGAATCATGTAATCAATTAATCATCTTTATAGACTTTGTCATATCATCAATGTTATTCATATTTGGGCCTTTGGCGATATAATAGAAATCTCCAATTTGACAATTCCATTTGGTAAATTTTATTTAGCAATCAGCATTCAAATATCTTCGTATTTAGATTTAGTATTTCAAATTTTGCCATGTTATAAATTTACTAATTTCCTATAGTTTCATTTGAAATGTAATTCTTATACTGCTATACTATTATACATCTTTTCAAAACTAGTTTTTCAAGTACTATAAGTATATGTTTAACTATATCAGCGCCACCCCCCCGCCCCCCCCCCGCCGCCGTCCCCCCGCCGTCTCCCCGCCGTCCCCAAACTAAGGCCCTTTGTCCCCCCGTCTCCGAAACGCGTTTCCCCGTCCCCCCGTTTCCCCGTCCCCCAGGCCCGTGGAACACTGTAAATTATTAATTAAAGCACGAGCCATCTGCATTAGATTTATCACCTTCCAAGCGCTAGGGTTTGAGAACAAAGCATATTGGAGGGATACAAGTGAAAGGCCAACTAAGCATTCAACAAAGAGCATCACTTTCCAGTTATAGGTGTCAAGGGAGAGCAGGTCCACAAAAGATAACTACAATTCGGAGCTATATGAGCACTTAACGCCCTGATCTTCCACAAATCCACTTGCCATCCATATTGCCCTGTTGTAGCCCAGATCTTCCATCTATTATAGTAGCGCCAAGCCCATACTGTCCAATTGCAGGTCTAAATTTGGATATGCCAACTGACAAGGCAATGTTGGGTCTCTAAATCGGATCTGTAAGTGTAATAGACATTTATAAACCCTAAAGACTAGTCTACAACATTACATATGGTGGAAGAATCGCTATTAGATCACTGAAATTTCAGATCTGTTGTATGTCAGAAACCCCTTTGCAATAAGCTTACAACAGTGTTGTTTATTTCTATCTTCACCATTAGATTTGAATTGTAGAACACAAAGTTGTTATCAAAATAAAGCTTGACTATTCAGTTTTCTATTTATTGAAGAGAACTGAGTAAATTGTATGCATTTAGGAGTGTCTGTGTAACCTAAAAACTAAGGATCATCACAAAGTTACAGGTTTACTTTGTGGCTGACCTGTTATTGTTTTGATGGATATAAATGAGTGAACGTGTTCTTTCTGGATCATCATCTACAGTTTACAAAATCCTTTTCTATAAATTGTTTTGAGCACTTGTGTTCAAGCAAGGAGATCATAGGACAAAAACCCTATTGATTTTGAAGGGCGGTCTCATACAAAATTCACAATTGAGCTTTATTAGACATGGATTCCAACTGCATTGGTATTGGCCTAATTTGCTATTGTTGTCGGTATGAATATGAGAGATTATTTTTGTTGTAATTGCTGATATTACAGTCATTGTTGTAATAAGAAAGAGATTGGAAAATTACATCTATTATTGCTGTTCATTATAATAAGAAGATTGGGAGTTATCTATGCCATTGGCTGTTTGAAAATATGATGATATTGCTGGTGTGTAAACAGTAAATTAAATCTGAGATGTCTAAGCTCTGATTTTAATACTAGGATCCAATGGTGTTGTTATCCAACAATAAGTCTTAGTAGGGGTTCAAGGATCGGATTTGTATAAGTAATTTGAGTATGACTTTACAGTGGCATCAAAGTTGGTGATCTTGCCAACTTGTGATTCAGAGTTAAGTTTTGCATGTTAAGATTTTATGTAGCATAGTGACAAAGCAAGCAAATATCAACTAAGGGAGATTAAAAAAGCAAAGCCAATCTGCAGAGATTCCAGAGACGATATCTCCTCCTACAGAATCTGTTGCAAAGCATAATGGTATGTTTGAAAGAGAAAGGAGAACAAATATGGAGGACAATCCTAATGGCCAATCCAAAAGGAAGTTTGATTTGATGTTGGGTATAATGGCATAATTGCTCTGCAAGATGGATAACCATATGAACGGGCCTAGACAATAGATTGGTGAAGGGAGTACTTCTAGAGCCAATAATCATGATGCCACTCAAAGCAACAACCAAAAGGCTGTCCTTGTTTTAGCTACAAGACCTACCCACACTACCTTTCTTACTAAGGCAGTATAAGTTCTGGAAGTCAAAGCCCAAAACTCACTGATTGATGATATTAGAGCTTGTCATGTAGAGTGTAGAGCTCTTCCAAAGGAGATTCAAAGTGATATGTCACTCACCAATTTCATGAACATGAAAAAGGCCCACAATAGCCTTAGACCTGATTTTAGACTACAATTTTTTCAAAGGGATATGCAACAAGCTCCGAGGAAGTTGACTCTCTTTCCCTATGATAGATCTAATAGGTGCATAGCTCATGCATGGGTACAGACCTTGATACATACCTGTCTCTCAGATCTATGATGGAAGATGAGGCAATCAAGTTTGCTACCTTGCATTTGGAGAGTACTACACATGAGTGGTGGTACCACGGGCTGATCACCCAAGGTCACGGATTCATCACCTCATATAAAGAATTTTGCAAACTACAAATTGAGAGTTTTGATCGGAAGGATCATGAAGTTTACTTCAAAGATTTGACTCAGCTCAAGTAGTGTGGTTCAATGGAGAATTATGTAATAGTGTTTTAGAAGTTGTTTGTAATGGTGCCAAACATCACGGAGAGAAGATTGACAACACTCTTCATCAAAAGGTTAACTAAGTCTCTCAAGGGATTGGTCAAATCTTTTGAACCATCTACCCTACAAGAGGCAATCGAGTGGGATTTGACACTAGAGACTTCCATGCCAAAGAATAAGTCTCAGACCAAGAATTTTCCATCAAGGTTAGACATTAAGGTGAGGAATGAATTGAGAAGGAAGATGTTATGCTTCAATTGCAAGAAGCCTTGGTCACCTGGACATAGATTTCTTGGGAAAGGATAGTTGCATTACCTTGAGGTAAGGTCTAATGATGAATCTTGGACTGTTGAACTCAAACCACAAAGTGAAGAAGAACCTGAATTAGAGACTAGAGAAGAAGAAGCCAAATCAAAACAGGAAGGAGACATTTTAGGAGGCACTCTTGCTACACTCTTTGGCACTCCAAGGTACAATCCCTTTCCCATTTATGGGGTTCTGCGAGGTCAAAGGGTGAATGTGCTCATTGACACCAATGCTACCAATAATTTCATAGATGAGGAACTAGTGGCAAAGCAAGGTCTCAAAACAGAGGATTTAAAAGGGTTCAATGTAATGGTGGCTGATCTCAATTGAATTTTAATCTAGGAGGATATGATATGAAAGATGATTTATATGTTGACAACATAGGAGACATGGGTATGGTCTTATGTATCCAATGGTTGCACTCTTTAGGTGAGATCACACAAAACTTCCAAACCATGGAACTAAAATTTCAATCAAAAGGGAAAGAAGTGATACTTCAAGGAATGACAAATAGAGCACCAAAGATTGTATTTGTTAAAAGAATGGAGAGGATTTTTTGTCATGGGCATGCAATGTGGGCAGTTCAATGTTTGGTTACTATGATAAAACCCACTTGGTAAGAAAATGTATCATATGGATGTACGGAATATCTTGGACAAGCACAATAAGGTCTTCAACACATTCTCCTAAGGACAGTACCAGACAAAGGCTTTGAGCATGTCATTGAGCTAGACGATAGTGCTAAGCCCATTGTCAATACTCCCTATGGCCATCCCTGGAGGCATAAGGAGGAGATCAAAAAGAAAATAAAGGAACTATCAAATATGGAGCACATCCAACCCAGCTCAAGTCCCTTTACTTCATCTGTAGTTTAAATGAAGAAGAAAGATGGTACAATGTGGATGTGCATTGACTATAGAGCATTGAATAAGAAGACTATCAAAAATTGATGCCCAATCCCCAAGATCAATGAATTGATTGATGAGCTTCATAGAGCAGTCTACTTTTCAAAAATAGATCTCAAATTGGGCTACCATCAGATCCAAGCCCGAGAAGACATACACAAGATGGATTTTCGATGTCATTATAGGCATTATGAATTTTTGGTGATGTTGTTTGGTTTGATAAATGCCCCAACAACCTTCCAATCATGCATGAATCAAATTTTCTACAAGCAATTGAGGAAGTTAATCCTTGTCTTCTTTGATGACATTCTAATCTACTACAAGATGTGGAAGGAGCACCTTTGACATATTGGTCAGGTGCTAGGAATTTTGGAGGCACAAACTCTATTTGCAAGTTTGCCATGACATAGATCTTGTATTTTGGGTGCATCATTAGCACTTCCAAGTGATTTGGGACTATCCTCCTCTAAATACCTTGACACGATTGCGAGGATTCTTTGGTCTTTGCAACTACTATAGATTTGTGAAGGGGTTCTCTTAGCTGATCATGCCCTTAATTGATCTAACAAAGAAGGGACATTTTGCATGGAATGAGGTTGCATAGTGAGCATTTGAAATATTGAAAGAAGTTATGAGCTTGTGCCCCATGTTTCCTATTTCAGATTTCACCCTTCCATTCACTTTGGTATGTGATGCATCAAGAGAAGGAATTGGAGCTGTACTTATGCAGACCAAGCACCTGGTTGCTTTCACGAGTTGAAAAATCATGGAGGTGGAAAGGTGATTCTCCATATATGATAGGGAA
The DNA here is from genome assembly GCA_007258455.2 of Sequoia sempervirens. NCBI lineage: Eukaryota > Viridiplantae > Streptophyta > Pinopsida > Cupressales > Cupressaceae > Sequoia > Sequoia sempervirens. The sequence goes on along the minus strand of VDFB02271358.1, from coordinate 995,097,635 downwards.
ATGCTTGCCATCATGCATGCATTAATCAAATTTTGGCAGTACTTGGTGGGTGACTTATTTGTGGTCGAGACAAATCACAACACATGAGATATTTTTTCAATCAGAAGGATCTGAATGAGCTGCAGCAAAAGTGGGTGAGAAAACTCCAAGCATATAACTTTGACATTGAATATGTTAAAGGAAAGAAAAAATATTGTTGCTTATGCTTTATCTAGAAGGCTAAATGTCATGCCCCCCGATTGCAGCCTGCACAGAAATTAGATATAATTTTTGACTAAGGAGATCGCAGCCTTAACAGAAATTAAGGGCAATCGCTGACCAAGGAGACTTCAAAAGGTTCAATAGAATTAACTAATAAAAATATTAAATGCAGTGATGCCATATTAATAATTAAAAGATTTTTGAGGGCAGCACTTGGGAATAAATTAAAACAACATTAAGTTTAACCTTTGGAAAGGAGATCTCTATTCCAAAGGATGCATCATTTCATGAAGATATGAATCTATAAAAGGGAGTTCATTTTCTTGGGAGGTGGCATCAATCAAGTGGATTGGAAAAAGGAAAATAAAAAATTGGAATATAAGAGATCTATTGGAAATAATATTATTTTTAGCAAGAATAGTATTGGGAAGTAAGTTTAAAAATATAAATTAGGAACAACTATGTATGTATGTATGTATATATATAAGTTTATATATACATATATGTATATGTATATGTATATATATATATATATATTATAATTGCATAATGAATTGATATTTGATTAGCAATTAATATAATAAGATTCCTTTAGCAATCTGTTTTGAATTTATAGAAGTGTGTATAAATAGAGAGGCCGATCAGCCTTCCAAGCTCATGAGATAGGAAGTTTCGGGTTTCCCTTCATCAAGTACACCACCCTTGAGATGCAACGCTTGTGGGGCCGGAAGGCATATGAGTGCTCCCGGGCTTGTTGAGGGAAGCAATCTTCATGCATCTTATCAAGCACACCACCCCTATGATGAAGCACTTGTGGGCTGGGAGGCGAATGAGTGCTCTTGGGCTTGATCAAGGAGGATGGAGCACCTCCAAGGTGGACTGAGGGGTGGAGTGGACCTGAGATCCTACCACGTTCGTGAGTCGAGAGGCGGATGAGTGCTCCTGGGCTTGAGGGTCTTCTCAAGTACGCCACCCCAAGATGGATGGACAAGTATCCACCCATGCTCTCGCAATACAAGGACAACCATCCTCGAGATTGCGGTTTGCAAACATTTCTAGAAAATTCCTAATACGATTGACTATAGGAATATGCTTTGGAATAACCATTAATGATGTTAAAATATTTTGAATCCAAATGTTAATGATGCTAAGAACTAGAGATTTAACTATTATGATGTCCTAGATATGATGTATTGCTCTCAATATTACAATATTTTATGTGTTAATCTGAATATAACCATAAAGTTTATACTTGTTATTACTAATATCAAGTTTTAGTGACTATTATTGTTTTGCAGGCCTAAATTTATCAATATCCCAAAAGGGAACATTACAATTGGTATTAGAGCTTTGATCCTGCTCGCCTGAGGATCAAAAATACAAGTACATACTTTGGAGTTTCAGACCAAGGCGATGAGACCTACATGTTCTTCCGATCACTAGTTATTAGCTCGTAAGATTCCTAATGAAGGGACAATCAATCATTCTCTAACAACCAATAGAGTTAATGACAAAATTTAATGATATAACTTGACTTTCATTTCTCAAATGGAAATCCATAGGTGGCCATCACTAGTTCTCATGAGAACCTAGGCATAGCTAAGATACAAAGATGGATCTAGTTTTATTTCCCCGTTATCTTACTTCCAAATATCAAGATATAAGTGCACAAAGATATCATCTTGACCTAGGACTATCAATCTCTTAAAAAGCCAACCAATTAAATTCCTGAACAAGGAGCAGGCCATTTTGAATCTTCAATGAATCCAATGCTCCCATAGTGACCAATAGAATTTGAGTAAAGACAGCCAAAGGATTTGGACAACACCTCATAAATAGTGCTTGACATATTTGGCAATTCTTGAGCAACTTACAATCGTACAGGTGATATTAAAACAAGCGAGATAATTACACCCAAACTTCAACTAATTGATGATAGCTAAGCTCTCTAATCAAACTTGATTAACTCATTAGTGATTACAATCAACAGTAGCCTCAAATTCTAGTAGGGTGGATTTAGGAAGAAAGAATTGTAGGGCTGCAAGATGTCTTTTGTTTCTTCTCTCTATGGATGAGAGAAAACTTGTCTTAAATTATGAACCTTGCCAGTTACCAACTCTTGGTTTTGTTATTGAGAGTTGTTGAAAAATAGTACATGATCCAAAAGGAAATTGGACAATAAATTGTCCTCATACTTGAGAGGATAGTATTAAGCTTATTGATATTCAAGTTGAGGCAAGTACATAACAAGTACTCTCCAAGGACATAGAATCGGACATAACCAAGATGATCATCACTAGGCGTAGAGTTTTCAATTCTTAATTATATCAAAGTATTGCAACAAAAAGTAATTACATCACAAAAAGGAGCAATGTCTAAAAATTACAAATCTACGAGGATGATTTGGGATCTTGGTAACTTCAAGGGTATCCTAGAGGAAATTGCTTGTGGACAAGCAATATTGGGAAGGGTTGACTGTTGTGCCCTCTGATTGCAGCCAGCACGGAAATTAGTTATAATTGTTGACTAAGGAGATCGCAGCCTTTACAGAAATTAAGGGTAATTGCTGACCAAGGAGACTTCAAAAGGTTCAGTAGAATTAACTAATGAAAATATCAGTGTACCACGGGGACGCGTTTCCCCCAAAAAATGACCCGTTTCGGAAACGGGGACGACCCGGGGACGGGGGGACGGGTACTTGGCGTCCCCCGCCGTCCTGCCACCGCCACCGCCACCAGAGCTCCGCCGGAGACGGGGAGACGTGGAGACGTCTCCAAGTCTCCTGGGGAGACGCCTAGGCGTTTCTCGGGAGGCTGGGAAACGCCTAGCCGTCTCCCGTCTTGAGACGCGTCAATGGACGCATAAATCAAATTTTAACTTAAATTTTTAGTTTATATTTATTTTCTTGTTGCCCTAATTTGGCGTGGGCCCCACCCCTTCCTCTAAAACAACACAAAACAATGAAAACATTAAGATTTGATCATTTCAATCACATTCAAAGACTGATTTTTTTTCGCAGCCAGCTGAAGAAGAAGAAAAACAGTGAAGTCTGATTGAAGGGGTGAAAATAAAGATTGCAAGTGTGATAGGAGTGAGAAGGAGCAAGAAGAAGAGGAGGAAGAGGATTCTACTTCATTTTGGAGAGATTTTTCAAGCACAAGGTAGGGTTTTTGAAGTTTTTTTCAAATTTCTTGTTGTTTTTCAAGTTTTTGTTTTAAAATTTATTTTCTTAGTTTAAACTTGTTTTCTTTTTTTCTTATTCATCTCAAAGACTCAAAATCAGATTTGATGTTGAATCTTGAGAGCAAAATGATGAAGATGAATGAATCATTCATCATTTTGCCCTCAAGATTCAACATCAATTTTTTTATTTTAAAATTTTAATATTAAAGTTTAAAGTTAAAGTGTAAACAGCTTGCTTTTTTAAATTTTTTTCCTCAGATCCTTTCTATTTCTCAAATACTATTAGTTATTACTTATTTATATTGCTTATAGAGCTTGCTTTTTTTTCCTCATATCCTTTCTATTTCTCAAATCCTTTTTATTTTCTAATTTCTATTTGCAAACTGCAAAGTAAAATTTCAAATTTGTTAACTTATTTCAATTTTCAATGTTCATTGTTTCAATTTGTTAAAGTAGGCTGATTTTATTTTAATTTTGTGAAATGCAGTGTCACTTTCACGATGAGCACCCAAGACATGAGTGGGGATGACATGGAAATTCACTCTCATAGTGAACATGATTCAGATTTTGAACCTGAGAATGAGGGGGATGACCATGGGGCTGATCCTGCAGCCCAATCTAGTTCCATGGCGAGTGCACCAGCTAGTACAGGTTGCCCTTCAGAAACTTTGGCAGAGTTTGCTAGGGGTCATTTTGATCCGAAGTCTCCTCTCAAACAGTTTGCTACAAGAATACAAAGCACATCAAGTTCAGGTGGGGGAACAAGGAAGTGGAAGTGCAACATTTGTCATATGGAATGGTTTGGTAGCATCACTCGAGTGAATGCACACTTTCTTTTTTGGACAGGAAAAGGTGTGGAGCCTTGTAAGTTTTTGAAGGAGGCTAAAAATATAAAATATAGAATGGAGTTTAACAAGCTTTGGGGCATTCCAGAGGACACAAATATTTTAGTCCCTACTACTTTGACTGGTAGGGCAGCCCTTCAGCAAATCCAGCATGCATCAGTGCCACATACTTTTCAGACGGGAGGAATGATGTTTGGAACTTCATCCACTTCCACTTCTAGTGTCACTAGGGGGACAGCCATAGGGAAACGCAAGTTGCAGACATCACAAAGTAACCCCATAGCTAATATGTTTAATGTGCAGTTGAGAGATGAGATAGATGAATCCATTGGCAAGTTCTTTTTTGCCAATGGAATTCCATTTCATGTTACACGGTCTCCTTATTATAGGGAGATGATGGCTATGGTGGCTAAGGGAGGAACATCATATGTGCCACCAGGTGAGACAAAAATGAGGACCTCGATCTTGGATAAGTGCTATTCCAAGATCAATATTTTGATGGAGAAGATGAAGGCATGTTGGGTGGCATCTGGGTGCAGTATAGTTATGGATGGGTGGACGGACATTAGCCATCGTCCACTCATCAACATCATGGTCACATGTGCAGAGGGCCCATACTTCCTTAGAGCAGTTGATTGTACAGGGCATCGCAAAGATGCTGATTTTCAGTTTCATCTCCTCAGGGAGGCTATTGAGGAGGTTGGGCCACAAAATGTGGTCCAAGTAATCACAGATGCAGCCCATGTGTGTAAAGCAGCAGGGAAACTCATTGAGGCAGCCTATAGACATATTTGGTGGACCCCATGTTGTGTGCATGCCATGAACAATGCACTCAAGGACATGGGGAAGATTGATTGGATTAGAGGAGTGGTCACTGATGCGAGAGATGTGCAGATGTTTATCTGCAACCACCACACTTCCCATGCACTCTTCAGGACCTTCGCGAAGAAGGAGTTCTTGAAACCGGTGGAGACCCGATATGCATCATATTTCATTCTCTTGGAGAGAATGATTGAGTTGCAAGAGGCATTGCAAGTCATGGTTATGACTAATGAGTGGAATAGGTGGGCCGAGGCCAAGACAGCACAGGGGAGAAGGGTGAAGGAGATAGTGAAGAGTGATGTGTTTTGGACTGATGCGAAATACATTGTCTCCATCATTTCTCCAGTATTCCAGGTTATCAGATATGGGGATGGGGATGCACCTAACCTTGGAGAGGTGTATGAGTGCATTGACTCTATGCTTGACCAGATGAGGGCTGCTGTGCAAGTGAAGGACCCCTCTCTAGCATTCTACAATGAGCACATCCGGCCAATCATTCAGCGCAGATGGGACAAGTTGAACACTCCTTTGCATATGGCTGCCTTTGCCTTGAATCCTAAGTGGTACATGGCTAGACCAGGTAGAGTGACACCGATTCAGGATGATGAGGTGAAGGCAGGTTTCTTTAGGTGCATAGAGAAGATGTATGATTCTACAGATGCCAGCACAATTCGCACTGAGTGGACCAGATTTGCCACTCTTAGAGGCTATTCAGATGCAGCAAAGGTGGATATAGTTTCTATGGCACAGGAGGACCCACTTTTGTGGTGGAATTGTCATGGTTCGAAATCTTTGACCACCACTCTAGCTATTCGTCTGCTATCCCAGGTTTCCAGTTCTTCAGCTGCTGAGAGGAACTGGTCTACATATAGCTTCATCCACTCTCTTAAGAGGAACAGACTTACCTCTAAGAGAGCAGAGAAGCTTGTGGCTGTACACAGTGCTTTGCGTCTCATGGACCGCAAGACAATTGTGTACAAGGAGAGTCCAGCGGCACGATGGGATGTGGAGCCAGAGGAGCCTTCACAGATTGATGAGGATGATCCTACCACTTCAGATGCAGGGCTGGTTGGTGTGAGCTTGAGGGATCTTGACCATGTGGAGTCCAGCAGTTCCAGTGATGGGGAGTTTGGAGATGATTAGAGGCCTCCATTCACTACATTTTGAGTTTCGACATTTTGGCATTTTGTCTTTTCAGTTTTCATTTTGTAATGCTACTTATTGTAATGAACTAATGATGAATCATGTAATCAATTAATCATCTTTATAGACTTTGTCATATCATCATATCTCATATGACATCAGATATTTATATTTGGGGATATAAATTTATAATAGAAATCTCCAATTTGACAATTTCATTTGTCAAATTTTATTTAGCAATTAGCATTCAAATATCTTCGTATTTAGATTTAGTATTTCAAATTTTGCCATGTTATAATTTTAAATTTTAGTATTTTACTAATTTCCTATAGTTTCATTTGAAATGTAATTCTTATACTGCTATACTATTATACATCTTTTCAAAACTAGTTTTTCAAGTACTATAAGTATATGTATAACTATATCAGCGCGCCACCCCCCCGCCGCCGTCCCCCCGCCGTCTCCCCGCCGTCCCCAAACTAAGGCCCTTTGTCCCCCCGTCTCCGAAACGCGTTTCCCTGTCCCCCCGTTTCCCCGTCCCCCAGGCCCGTGGAACACTGGAAAATATTAAATGAAGTGATTCCGTATTAATAATTAAAAGAATTTTGAGGGTAGCACTTGGGAATAAATTAAAACAACATTAAGTTTAAACAAAAAGAAAAACCTTTGGAAAGAAGATCTCTATTCCAAAGGATGCATCATTTCATGAAGATATGAAGATATAAAAGGGAGTTCTTTTCTTGGGAGGTGGCATCAATCAAGTGGATTGGAAAAAGGAAAATAAGAAATTGGAATATAAGAGATCTATTCAAAATAAATATTATTTTTAGCAAGAATATTATTGGGAAGTAAATTTTAAAATATAAATTAGGAATATATATATATATATATATATATATATATATATATATATATATATTGTGCATAATGAAATGATATTTGATTAGCAATTAATATAATAAGATTCCTTGAGCAATCTATTTTTAATTTATCGAAGTGTTTACAAATAGGGAGGTCGATCAACCTTTCGGGTTCATAAGATGGGAAGTACCAGCTTTCCCTTCATCAAGTACGCCACCCCTGGGATGCAACGCTTGTGGGGCAGGGAGGTGTATGAGTGCTCCTGGGCTTGTTGAGGGAGGCAATCTTCATGCATGTGATCAAGCACGTCACCCCTGAGATGTAGCACTCGTGGACTAGGAAGTGAATGAGTGCTAATGGGCTTGATCAAGGAGGATGGAGTGCCTCCAAGGTGGACTGAGGGATGGAGTGGACCTGAGATCTTGCCATGTTTGTGGGCCGGGAAGCAGCTGAGTGCTCTTGGGCTTGAGGGACTTCTCAAGTACGCCACCCTTGAGATGGAGCGCTCATGGGCCAGGAGGCATATGAGTGCTCTTGGGCTTGAGAATCTTCTCAAGTACGCCACCCCGAGATGGATGGACAAATATCCACCCATGCCCTCGCATTACAAGGACAACCATCCTTGAGATTGCAGTTTGCAAACATTTCTAGAAAATTCCTAATATGATTGACTATAGGAATATGCTTTGGAATAACCACTAATGATGTTAAAATATTTTGAATCCAAATGTTAATGATACTAAGAACTAGAGATTTAACTATTATGACATCTTAGCTATGATGTATTGCTCTCAATATTATAATATTTTATGTGTTAATCTGAATATAACCATAAAGTTTATACTTGTTATTACTATTTTAAAATTTTATTATTGTTTTGCAGGCCTAAATTTAGTAATATCCCAAAAGGGGACATTACACCAAACTTGTGTTCAATGTCTAACATCTCTACTAATTGAAAGGAGGAAACCATACTCGAGTATGCTAAGAATATGTTTTTGTAGCTGATGTGTTGGAGGGGAAGCTATTGGATGACAAGTACACAATTTGCAATGAACTCATTCTTTGTAAGGGAAGAATCTACTTGGTGCTGAACTCGAGGATGAAAGGAAAGATTTTGAGGGCAGTTCATGACACTCCCTTGGTGGACCACCTTGGGTATTTCAAGAACTACAAGTAAATTAGAGAGAGATTCACTTGGAAAGGACTCAAGGATGATGTCCTCAGTCATATCAAAGAATGCATTGTTTGTCAAAAGAATATAATTGAACATTCATTCCTAGAAGGTCTTTTGCAACCCTTACCTATTCTAGAGTAGAAGAGGGAAAGTGTTTCAATGGACTTCATCACTAGACTTCCTAAAGTCCAAGGTAAGGACGACATATATGTTGTTATAGAACAAAGTATGCACGTTTCTTTGCTATTTATTCAAACTTTAAGGTGCCACATGTTTCTAACCTATTTTCAAAGAAGTGTTGAAGCTCCATGAACTACCAAAGAGCATTGTGAGTGACAGAGACAATCATTTCAGCAGTTTGTTTTGGCAAGAGTTCTTCCTTTTGGTAGGAACCGAGCTCACACCCGACACTAGCTACCACTTACATACAATTGAATAGACTGACATTGTGAACAAATAGGTGGAAGGTCATTTGAGAAGTTATGTTGCTAATCACTAGAAGACATGGATCAAGTGACTCCATTTGGGCCAGCACTACTACAACACCACTTATCACAAATCAATCAAGATGACATCATTAATGGCTTTGTACAGGTATGAAGCTTGAAGCTTTGTTGATCTCATTCTAGAGGATAGCAAGGTTTTGAGGGCGAGTGATTTGATCAAATAAAGCTAGAATATTCAGAAGTCACTCAAAAATAATCTCCAATAAGCTCAGAATCAACAAAAGGTGTATGTAGATCGCCATAGTATGGAGAGAACATTTGAGGTTAGAGACATGGTGTTTGTAAGATTGCAGCCATACAAGCAATCTTATTTTAAGGAAAATTTAAGAAGGATTGGCAAAGTTGCCTATGAGTTGGAGTTGCTAGAAGGAAGTAAGATTCACAATGTCTTTCACATGTCTTGTGAAATGTTCCACCCCTAAATTTTTCCAAAATAGTTTTAGCTCTCTCCCCACATTTCAACAAGTAAACATTTTAACAAACAATTCATAAACCCTCCAATTTGGAAACATAAATTTTAACAACTATATCAACCAGATAATATTTAATGCAATTTCCAAACACAAAGCTTGGAAGGTAACTCAAATATTATTTTGCACAGTGCATGAATTCAAGAAATATTCAGAAGTTATTTAACAAGTATATTTGCTAACCTGTTGTATAGGAGCGAATTTGCACCCCTTGTGTAAATTCCCCTTTTGCATACCCTCACCTTAGAAAATCAAATCTGAAGGTGAAATTCCACATCACCCATCCAAAATGCATCTACTTGGTGCATGTTTTGTGCGTCGATGAGGGAATTTTCGTCAAGGATGCGAGCACGGTGGGCATACGTCTGCACGGCACATGGATGTCTGCGCAGCGCGCTATCGTCCCTGACAAATTCCTACCTCTGGAGTCCGCAGGGACGTTACACACCTCATTGTGGTCGAATTGTAACGCCTCTATGTGACCAACCGACCCAAAACGACTCCTTTTGGCCTTCAAATCCATTCATTTCACTATCACTTCAACCTCTTCACATTCAATCAATCTCTCTAGCAATTTCACTCCATTTTCTTCACACTTTTGGGATCTCTTGAGCATACTCTTGAAGCATTCTACTAGTATTTTGACAACTCCATTGAGCATTCCAGCAACTAGTTACTCCATCAACTTCATCCTTGCATGTGCTGCTCTACCACAGAAGCTGCAAGCTTGGAGTCTTGCGAGACCTCCCTTCGTCACAGTTGCGGCTATGGCGACTTTGTCAAGTTCGTTACCTTGCATTCTCCCTTCATTGGCCTTGAGTGCCTTTGGGTGGAGGTGGTATAGCATCTCTTTACTTTCGCATTGTGATTTGATAGAGTAACTTTTATCTTTTGCAATGTTCAATGCATTTCCTTCTATTTCCTTTATCATACTTTCTACTCCGTTGCTTTTCTAGTTGTCCATGGAGGTGAAAACACCAAAGCGAGGGTTTGACTAAGGCAAACCCCTATACAACCCCAACAATTTTCCCCTCTTGCTTGTGTGTAGGTGAACGTGTGCGTGGAGCTCACTGGTGAACTGGTGCTTTTGTGAGTTAATATTCATCACCCTAGTTTTTATCTACTTATTTTACCATTTCTACCTTTACTTTTCGTACTCTATTATTTTGTTCTTTTTGTTAAAATCAATTAGCTAGGATGTTAAGTAGGTTTTTGGCATTTTTTTCCGTACTTTACGTTTTCTAACCTTACGGACGCCAACACACCCCGCTGTCGTCCCAGACCTGCGCTGTTGTCCTCAGACAGAGAGATGTCTAAGGTGCAGTATTGACTCCAAAAACTAGCTTGTCTAGCCCCAACCAGATTTTCGAGTTTGTAGAGTGACAGAGGCACTTGAGAGTGCTCTTCATTCTCGATCCTCATCCCAAAATATCTGTTAGAGTGAGGTAAGTTAGGGCAGCCCTCCACTCTCGGCTCTTCGTGACCTAGAGCCTTGTTGTGGTTGGTCCCCCTCTCTTACATTTTTGGTGAGCCCGACGTGAACCATTTTGGTTCCGTTTAGCAATGTTGAAGGGTCCTTTCCTCATGTCCTAGGAGCATTGTAAGTGTGTGTTGTGAGGCGTTTCACCTTACAACCCAACCTGCGACCCCGAGTAGGCGTAGTCGGAAGGTTCTGTAGGCGTTGTGGAACAAAGCCTTAATTGGGTCACTGTCCAATTGTGAACCTTTGGGGGGCTTTGAGAGAGTATTGTTTAATGTAAGTGATGACCTCCTTGCATATGCATGTCCCCTCTACGCAGCCTGCAAGTAGTGGTCTAGGTATAACCTTCATCTCACAGGACCTGTCGATGGGTTTTAATAGAGAGCCATCTCCTCTTTAAATCCTCGCACTGATCAACGGAAACACTGTAGCAGGTGTTCTTGTTGACCCGACATGTCAAATGAATATTATAACTAAGGAGATTATGGTAATCAATTTCCTACACAAAGATGGGTACGACGCACCTGAAAGTACCATCCCTACGCATAACGGACTTTCCGTACCTCCCCTTGGTAGCATCACCTTGTCGGTCCTTGTTGGACCTAAGTCAGTAAACATGTTTTTGACATAATCCCGAGGTCCGAACTCTTCAAAGTGACACTGTGTATCCCCTAGTTAGTAGCTATGAATGCAGTTTCCTCGATTGTGCACAAATGTTTGAAGTTTATCCATGAGGGTTCTGTGCATGTGATCCATGACACCGGTCATAAACCATCGGTTGCGCGTGGAAGCTATTCCTTAGATCACTTTTGGCCTGCACCCATTGGTTCACTTCCTCCTAGGACACCTCTTGTACCAGACATATGAGAGGTACAAGAAAGGGCGCTTAACGCCTAGAGTGAGGTACCCTCCATCCCTTATGCTGTCTCACATAGGACTTGTTTGAAAGTTGACAATGATGCCACCTTGGCGCATAGAAGGGAAGAAGAGAAGCGCTCTCGGGGTTCTTCTTCCTCTTCCATTGTCTAGTCTACTGCTTCCTCTTGCCCTGCTGTGGTGTCATCGAATTCTGCTTCGCATTTGCGGGAGAGCCCTATGGTGCACGCTTGGCGAAAGCCCAAGCGGCCTACATTTGAACTTCTCATTCTACCCACAGGGCTTAGGCCCATTCGATATGGTAGAAGGAAGGGTCCCCATGGGGAATCCTCTATGCCTTGGCCTTCGCGGCCTCCTACCACTCCTGCTCCTAAAGCAATGAATGGGAAGAGGCCCGCCATCGAGGCACTAGAGTCGATTCTCCCCATTGTCTCTCAACCTCTTCCTCCTACTCCCGTTCAAGAGTCTATCCCTCCGCCAAAAACAGTCGTGATGGACACTCCTATGGTTGAGCAGGAGCCTTTTGTCCCTTCTCAGCTCTCAACCTCTAGCTCCAAGAGTCGCAGAAACCGCCTTCCGCGTGAGCCCAAGCGTCGACGAAAGTCTCTAGCGGTTGAGCAATCACTTTGCAAAGGAAGGGGAGTCGACTGCCCTTGTCTCAAGGCCTCCTATTGTGTCCTCTCTTCACCCCTTTGCTTCCATTCAATCGAATTCGATTTTGCTTTCGTCTCCCGCTATGAGCACGAGTGCACCTAACCCTAAAAAGGTGCAGGTGTTTATCGCTCCTTCGATCGAGCCGCCTTTTTTCCCTCCCGAACATCTCGCCATTCCCTAAACCCGTGGGCATGTCGAATACCTCGGTGGTGTCCGTTGTGGTTCTCTCCTCCTCCTCTGCACCTCTTGCCTCATCTGTGGGGAGTTCACACCCTCCGACGAAGTAGAAGGTGGAGGTTGGCCCTTCTATCAATGGAGGGCGTAAGAGGAGCCCACCTTCTTCAGAAGGTGGTCCTATGCTAGCTTGTATCGTCCTAGTGACGGAGCAAGTTTTGGCTTCATCTGAGTTTGTCACCGCTCCTAAGTCACTCAGTAAGCCTAGCGGTGAATCTCAAGTGTCACCTTCCCTGTCCGTTGAGGTAACACATGGCAGTCCCATAAAGTGCATGTTTAACTCTTTGGATGAGGTCTTGGCTTTGTCAGCGATTTTCACGAAATTGTTGACCATTGCTCCGCAAGAATCGATGGAGGAGACCCCGAAGAGTCTCCTTCCTTGGCCCTTGTTACGAGGGGGTCAAAAGGTTCTCCCCTTAATATTTAACTATTGCAGGCTCGTTCGCCCTCCCCGTACAATGATCTGGATTGGGAAGCAAACGACCTTTTGGTTGATGAGTGTTAGGGGGAGGCGCCTCTTCTTTACCTTTAGATTAGGTGTGTGTTTGTTGTGATGTGTTCCCCCGTGCTTGCGTTATGTGTTCTTGGATGACCCTTGTCACCCTTGTAGGTGCTTGGATACAGGAGTGATTATGTGTCGTAAACTTCCTCTATTTGTTCCATCATTCTTCCTCTATTATGTCTATTGGTTTTTGGCAAATTGGAGACAATGCAAAGTGTTGGGGACATTTAGACTTCCCTTCCATGTTGACCCAATTTTTTATTTTTACTTTGTTTTCTCATGCATTCTTCACATGGTCTGATATAGTAGGGGGTTGATGACAATTCATTTATATACTATTACTATACTTATATATGTTTATGAGCAACTCTAACCCCGAAATATCAATTGTGTCCCTTGTTCGTAATGTTTCTATTTCTCTTTCGCTCTTTTATCTTTCTCTCTTCTTTACTTGAGTTGTAATGTTGTGGTATTCATCTAAGTTGTCGGTTCCGGTACGGAACTGGGCACAAGTACGAGATATGGGTATGACGATTTTTTTTTCCTTGGGTACGGCTCTATATATATATATATATATGCAAAAAATTAAAAATATACAAAATTGTAAATACATTTGATAGTATGATATAGTATACTTCATCAATCATCAGTCATCAATTCATCATTGAATCATTGATCAATGGTAGTGATAAAGATAAATGCCAATTGATAGTTCAAAATTTCAATATTATGTCATATATCATATTTGTCTAAAGTCACGATTCAAATGAAGATCATTACAATTACAAACTTACAATGATAATAGGGATCTTACAATAAACCATCTAGTTGTTACAATATTGGATTAATGTCAATGTTTATACTAAAATAAATATTTAATAAATCCTCTAAATTGACAAGCAACATTTAAGAAGCTAATAATGAAATAATACCTTTGAAATTAATTTGAAACCCAAGCTAAAACAAATCACAAACTGCTGCAACAAAAAAAGATGACCCTGATTGATATATGGCTCAAATTCAGTATAGGTATGGCCTAAACAAACTGACAAATAAGTTGTACAGAGGTGTTTAGATGCATAAAATCAGTCAATGATAGATTGCAACCCTCCTAAAAACTCAAATGCTTCTTCTAGAAATTGTTACAGAATATTGCACCATAGGAAATTAACAATTTTTGCACAAGCATATTAATTTCAGTAATTCAAATTAACATTTTTTGCTTGACAGCACCCTGGGAGCGCCCTGGGAGTGCCTAGGAGCGCCCAAGAAGGACCCACAAAGAACCCAAGGTTGCCTAGGTGCTCCCAGGCACTCCCTAGGCCGCTCCCGTACTCAAACGCTCCAGGAGCGGGCACAGGGCCCTTTTTTGAAGAACCTGGTAACATAGGTATTCATATGTTGTCCCTTGTGTGTGCGACAACACCACCACCATGTCAACATTGATTTTCAAAACACGCATTCGTTGCCAACGAATCTTTTCTTGAAGATCCTTGCAACCTTTTTCAAAAATCGCATTCTCAACTTGGACCCCTAGTGGAATGTGTTTCCTTCGTCATGGGTTTGCAAAAAAAGAACTTGAGAACTTTCCTCCGAGGAGGGAGCAGCTTTTCCTGCGGGAGAAGCTTTGACCTTCCCCTCGTGAGGGAGCATTTTCTTCCTTTCGAATTCCTTGATGAAGTGAACATCTTTCGAAAGGATTTCTTGATGATTGAATCGATTTGCAAAAAAATGCTCCTGCACTTTCAAACAGCACATCCCTTGAGTGGACCCCCTTTTCTTTTGAAGGGTTCCCGAGGGACCCTTTGAAAGCTTTTCAACTTTTTGATTGTCTGCGTGACTGTTTGTTTGTTTGCCTACATGGTTGCTTTTTGTTTTCCAACATGTTTTATCTACAGATTAACATGTTGCTTTGCAAGTGCGCCTGTGAAGCCGCTTTCCAATCTGAATCTACAGAGTCCCCTTTCACTGGGCTTCCTTCATGAGAGAGTACTTGGGGGAATGCCTTCTTTGTAGGTCTGAGGGCCTATGAAGCGCTTACATCCTACGGGATTTGTCCATCATTGATCTAAGGGCCTTCGGTGTACTTTGTGCAACTTCATAGTTATGTGGAGCTACGGAGTCCTTTTGTTTGAATCTCCTCAGGAGAGTGCCTATGGAGTCCTTTACCTACCTTGCACTTTCGAGCTCGCCAGATTGCGGTTTGCTTCCTTGATGGTTCAAGTATACATCTCTAACTCTTCAATCTACTTTACCGAACGCTCATCGATATTCACGCTCGCTAAAGTGGGGGAAAAATGTATAGGAGTGAATTTGCACCCTATGTGTAAATTCCCCTTTTGCATACCCTCACCTTAGAAAATCAAATCCGAAGGCAAAATTCCACATCACCCATCTGAAATGCATCCACTTGGTGCGTGTTTTGTGCGTTGATGAGGGAATTTTCGTCAGGGACGCGAGCACGACGTGCGGACATCTGTGCGGCGCGTTGTCGTCCCTAACAGATTCTTGCCTCTGGAGTCCACAGAGACGTTACACACCTCATTGGCGTCGAATTGTAACTCCTCTATGTGACCAACTGACCCAAAACGACTCCTTTTGGCCTCCAAATCCATTCATTTCACTATCACTTCAACCTCTTCACATTCAATCAATCTCTCTAGCAATTTCACTCCATTTTCTTCACACTTTTGGGATCTCTTGAGCATACTCTTTAAGCATTCTATTAGTATTTTGACAACTCCATTAAGCATTCCAGCAGTTGGTTACTCCGTCAACTTCATCCTTGCACATGTTGCTCTACCACAGAAGCTACGAGCTTGGAGTCTTGCGATACCTCCCTTTGTCACAGTTGTCGTTGTGGCGACTTTGCCAAGTTCATTACCTTGCATTCTCCCTTCATTGACCTTGAGTGCCTTTGGGTGGAGATGGTATATCATTACTTTACTTTCACATTGTGATTTGATAGAGTAGCTTTTATCTTTTGCAATGTTCAATGCATTTCCTTCTATTTCCTTTATCATATTTTCTACTCCATTGTTTTTATGGCTGTCTGTGGAGGTGGAAACACCAAAGCGAGGGTTTGACTGAGGCAAAACCCTATACAACCCCAACAATTTTCCCCTCTTGCTTGTGTGTAGGTGAACGTGTGCGTGGAGCTCACTGGTGAACTGGCACTTTTGTGAGTTAATATTCGTCACCCTAGTTTTTATCTACTTATTTTACCATCTCCACATTTACTTTTCGTACTCTATTATTTTGTTCTTTTCATTAAAATCAATTAGCTAGGCTATTAAGTAGGTTTTTGGCATTTCTTACCGTACTTTACGTTTTCTAACCGTACGGACGCCAACACGCCAAAGAGACACCAACACGCCGCGCTATCGTCCCAGACCCGCACTGTCGTCCTCGAACAGAGAACTGTTTGAGGTGCAGTATTGACTCTAAAAACTAGCTCATCTAGCCCCAACCAGATTTTGAGGTCTCTAGAGTGATAGAGGCACTTGAGAGTGCTCTTCATTCTCAATCCTCATCCCAAAATATCTGTTAGAGTGAGGTAAGTTAGGGCAACCCTCCACTCTCGGCTCTCTATGACCTAGAGCCTTGGTGTGGTTGGTCCCCCTCTCTTACACCTGCAATACACTCAATTCCTACACGGTGTGGAATATTTAATGGTCGCTCCTCTAGTGATAGCTTCACAAGGGATTAAGCAACTTAGGAGCCTCTGTTCATTCATCATAGATACCACATTAAAAGTGGATAGCGATATTATTTAACGGTGCCTTTAATTTCCATGGTAACTTAGCGACGACTATTCCTCTCCTTATGATTCTTTATGGTAACTTAGCTAAGTTGTTGGTTCGAGTACGGGTTTAGATGCGGGTTTGGGTTCGAGTTCGCCGGTTCAGCAATTTTTTTTTTCCTAGGGTACGGGTTCGGGTACAGGAGTATATATATATATATATATTATTAAATTATAAACATAATGCCATAGACTCATAAGCATGCTCAAAATTATAATCATATGATCATAATGCCATAATGCAATAGAATATTGAAACAATGAAATACGCCATACGGTAATACCTCATTTAATTTGTAATCATATTCATAATTTGCAAAAATGTAAATAGTAAATTACTAAATAATAAATACTCGAGTCTTAAAATTTCATTACACACTGAAAATTCAAATTACAATCAAGACAATATTTAATTCAATATTACTATTCTTCAAATTCGTCTTCATCAAATTTGTCGTCCTCAATTGATTCAATTTCATTTGAACCACTATCTATTGGATTGCCACTCCCACTAGGTGCATTAGTTGCCTCATTGTCATCTATAGAAGCCAAGGTAAGTTGTGCAACTATAGCATCTAAATCAGCAGACTCAGGGGCGAGATCCCAATTCTTTGACACACCCTCATTGTATTCAGGTTTCTTATGTGATAAGAGACGAAGCTTGGAGTGTATATAGACCAAATCCTCTGCTTTTTTTGCACCCAAACGATTCTGCTTGACCGAGTGGATGAAGGAGTATGTACTCCAATTCCGTTCAGATGAAGAGGAACTTGCAACCTGTTGATTATGCACACAACATTTAGTAATTAGTATTTACTATTTAATTTTACTTGTCGATAATAATCGTAATATATAGCATAATAGCATCGAATGAAAAATGAAAAAATAAATAAAAAGATACATACTTGGGAGAGTATTTTAATTGCAAGAGGTTGCAAGTAAATGGAACCTTGACCATGTAGATACCACCAATCATCAACATTTTTCCTATATTTGTCTAGATGAGCGGAAACATTATGATTTTTTGCAGATATGAATTGGCTAAACTCGTTCATGACAATGCCTTGGATTTCTTCATCTGCAAATATCTTTCTAAATGCAGCCTTATAGCCAGCAGCAACCTCTGCATCCCTATATGGTGCCACCCTCCTCGGCAATGAAAGTATCTCTTTGCTATAATACTTTGGTGACAAAGCAAATGCTAAGAGATGTAAAGGGGTGGTCATCTTGTTCCAACGGTCAACAATAATAGTTTGCACAATTTTGAAAAATGTTTCCGTTGGATCATGTTCCTTGGCATCTATTATTGCTCTTATTTTCTCCACCATGGAATCCATGCCATCATAAATTTCACCCGAACATGGGCGATCAGTATTAGCATACCTAATCATGCTCATAATAGGCTCGGTGAAATTTAAAACATATTCCACACGAGCCCACCACTCTTCATCTAAGATCATTGCTTTCACTTTTTGGGCTCTTTTTGTGCTTGATTGCTTCCATACACTCCACAAGCTGATTATGACCATAGAACCCAAGGCCTCTTGCACCTTTAGAAGTCATCTTAAGATAATTGTGTGAGATGTAAATCGAGTTTCAGCTACCTAACATGGTAAGAAAATGCATGTCACAAATCAGCAATGAAAAATTAAAATAAAAAAATAGAAAATTATATTAAAAAATCAAATTTAAATTACCTTCAACAACTCCAACTTGGAGAAGGTCTTGAAAATGGCTTGTGACATATGATGATTAGTCACAAACATTTGGATCTCCTCACCCTCTTCGTAGATTTACTTGACCCTCTCAATTTGTGTACCAATCTTTTGCATTATCAAATTGAGTGAGTGGACTGCACATGGTGTCCAAAAAATGTGACCATATGTAGCCTCCACTATAGCCCCAGCTGCCCTACAGTTTTTAGCATTATCCGTTATGACTTGGACAACATTTTCAAGCCCCACCATTTCAATGGGTTCTATGAGGATATTGGCAATAAAACTTGCATCTTTTATTTGCCCTTCACAATCAACTGCCTTCAAAAACATTGCCCCTTTAGAGGACACTGCTATAACATTGATCAATGGTCTATTTTTGCAATCCTTCCATCCATCAGAAATGGACACACCTGTTTCGACCCATGTATCCTTGATTACTCTCAATGCTACATCTGCTGAAGCTTTCTCCTTCGCCAATAAGGTGGTTTGCACCTTTTCATACCCAGGACTAACATAATCAAGAGTTGTCTTAGAAATGGCTTTCACCATTTCCCGCCAATAAGGTGATCTAACAAGGTTGAAAGGAAGCCCATTGCCATAAATGCAATGTGCAATGCTCTCATCTGCCAACTCCCTTGCTTCATTTTTTAAGGCTCTATCCAATGGGCCTCTTTTTTGTGTCACCGATATATTTTCTCCTTCAGAAGATTGTGCCATTTCCATGAAAGGATGTGGGCCAGCCAGTTCTGATAAGCCACTAAGTCTTTGCAAGCTTTTACTTTTATTTTACCTTTCTTCATAAGAGGATGGTCTGCAGCCTTTGGTGTTTTGAATGCCTTGTCAACATCCTCTTGTTCTTTAATATAACCCATTATTTGATCCTTTGACAACCCTTTTTTAGTTGGCCCAAGGCAAGCTTTTATTCCTTGATTACCAATAGCACATAAATGGGCTTTCACTCGAAAGTACGAGCTCCTATATGTACTTCCACATTGGTTGCAACGCCAAACATAACCCCCACCATCCAGAAGTTGTTGAATCATTGTCGTATGTTGCCAAAGAGGTGAGCCTAGATCATATTTAAATTGACTCTCTACACCTATTCCAGCTGAAGCAGAACTATCGGCCATTTTGTATGAAGTTATGAACCTAAAATAAATAAAAACAAGTAATTTTTTTTTTCTTAAATGGGCATTATAACCCCTTATTTTGCATAAAATGTTCTTAAAAATTTTCAAAACTTACTAGAAAAACAAAAAAAAAATTGAATTTTTTTGAAAAAAACTTGAAAAATCTTCAAAAAATTTATTGAAAATTAAAAAAAGGAGGATAGATTCACTCACCTTTGATTGCTTGATCTTCTTAGTGCACCTATTCCTCTCTTGTTTCTATCAGCTGAACTCCTTCGTAGCTCTCACAATCTCACCTTCAAAGAAAAAGAGAAAACCTGCAAAAATCAACTATTTCAGCTTGGAGGCAAAAAAATGGTGTTTTTTGCTCTCTTGAGTTTGCAAAATGAGCCTCATTTGGTCGGCCAAGTCAATATAAGGCAATCTAGGCACTTTTTAGGGTTTTATTTTATGTTTTTAGGTTGAGTTTTTGCCTTTTTCTAGGTTGGGTGACATGGGTCCACCTGGGTCCTTTTGGGTTCTCCCCGAGTTCTGCCAAGGTTCTCCATTTTCCACCCGGGTTCTCTTTGGGTCCTTCTATGAAGGACCCACAAAGAACCCGGGTGGAAAATTGAGAACCAAGGCGAACCTAGAGAAGAATCGAACTAGGACCAGAACCCACACGTATTTTGGCCAGTTCGGGGGGCTAAAATGAGGAACCCGGTAACTTAGTAACTTAGCGATCACTATTTCTTCCTTGCATCACTCCTTGGCAGCCTTGTGATTCACTTGAAACAATACTTCGATCCCTTCTATTACCAAAGCAGTTCACATGAAGGTGGCGCATACTTGAAATTTAATTATAAATATCATGTGTATCCTTTATTAGTTCCCACGTCACTCTATGCAAACTCCAATAGTGGTGGCTACAATCAAATAATCAATTCCTTCTATAACTGCAACTTATCCCAAAGAGGCTGCGGCTTCCCTCAAGTATGGTAGTGACTCCCCTTTGTCTCCCTCCTTTCCACATCACTCATCATTAACCTATGTGGTAGTGCTTTTGTTTGCAATGGCTCGGCTAGTGAATGGGTCATTTATGGGGCGGTAGCTTTCAAATAAATTCTCTAACCTCTGCATAGAAAGTATAAACTACCACGGCTTCTTCTAAACACTTTTTTCTATTCAATATAACTGCCTTTTACTATTTAGAATGTTGGAGATATGTTCAACGCCTTCCACAATAAAATCCAAACCTCAGAAAATTTCAAAATAGGGTACAGCTAGCAACGAGCTACAAATATAATATTCATCTTATTCAAATCTATGTTACCGAATCGTCCCTGTCAAGGCCACGATTCCAGACAGATACGTTTCGGAAACGGAATCGGAAACGAATCGTCTTGGAATCGTCCAGGAATCACGTTGCCACCTGTGGGTACGATTCAGATTTTTCGAAACGATTCCAAAAATTTTCGAAACGATTCCAAACGTTTTTCATGCTGACGAGGCATTTTTTGACCTTTTTTTCGTCGACGCTTGACTTTTTTTTCTCGATTTCTGCGACATTTAGGGCGAAACTTGGAGAAATAACACGGATTTCGTGTCTTACTTTGCGGATTTCACTTGTTTATTTCCGTCATTCTTTTTCACGGCGCCAGACACACAGAAACGCAAAAGCACGCGACTCTCTTCGGCTGCAATTTTTCTTTGACTGCGACTCCTCCGGACTCACTCTTTGGCTGGGATTGACTGCACAGACAGGAGGAGAAACTCAGACGAGCACAGAAATAGCTCGCTAACGGCTTGCACAGACTCACAGAGAGCACGGGAGGAGAATACGGCGCGCCAGGTAGGGTTTATAATTTTTTTTTTGTCATTTTTCTTAATTTTTTTCTTAAAATCGAAAACTCTTATGCCCAATGGTTATTTTCATTTTTAGTTTTTTTTTTTTTTTAATATGTTAATTCATTAGATATAAATATTTTATATTTGATTTTTCATTGTTTCATAAAATATATTTATTATTATTATATAGTTTTTAACTTTTGAAAATATAATTATATAATTTATATTATTATATAGTGATAATATGTAATATTAATTATTAATATATACATATTCATATATTATAATTTTTTTTAATTTATTTATAATTTAAATTATAATTTATACAATTTAGATTTAAAAAATTTATAATTTATTGTTTAAAACTTTAGATTCATCATTTACATATTCTCTTAACAATTTTTAAATTTATAATTTGTAATTGCAGGTTTGCATGTAGAGATTGTTTCTATTTTCTAACTATCATGACAGACAGTTCAGCTTCCGTCGGCAATACTAATCTCTCATTCAAATTTGACCCGGCTTCACCACTATGGAGACATGTACAAATAGTAGAGCAAATTCCAGGTGGGGGGACATGTGTTTGGATATGCCCTGGGTGTGAAAAGAAACACACTAGTTCCTACAGCCGGGTGAAAGCACATTTGTGTGGAGTTTCTAGGAAGGGAATTAAACCATGTCCAGGAAAAAATAAAGTACCTATACTACCTCACATAACAGCAGGATATATTATAGAGCAAGAGGAAGCAAATGCAAGGGTTCAAAATAGAATGGGGCAGCCATTGAGTACAGGAGGGGGCTCAAAGATGCCATCTACTTCATCTCACACAAATATTGGTCGTCCTCACACTATAGTAGAAAGCCATCCCTTTTTGAGAGCAAATGAAGTTGAAAATGTCAATGAGGCTAATGTTTCAAAGAAAGCAAAGGGACCATTGGAGAAGGCATTTAATAATGATGCAAGACAACTTGCTGACCAAGCCATTGGAAGATGCCTCTATGCAAATGGTATCTCTTTCAATGTTGTTCGATCACCTTATTGGCAAGACATGATAAGAAAAGCAAATGAAGCTCCAAGGGGGTACACAAGCCCAGGTTATGAGAAGGTGCGAACCACTATATTGTCAAAGGAGGTAAAACATATAGAAGATGCATTATATCCCATCAAAGCCTCATGGATAGAAACAGGCGTGTCTATTATTTCTGATGGATGGAAGGATGCAAGAAATAGACCATTGATTAATTTGATTGCAGTGTGCCCTAAAGGGGCAATGTTTCTAAAGGCTGTGGATTGTGAGGGGCAAGTAAAGGATGCACAATTTATTGCTGACATCCTTATACAGTGCATTAATGAAGTGGGGCCTCAAAATGTTGTCCAAGTTGTAACGGACAATGCGAAGAACTGTAGAGCTGCCGGTATGATAGTTGAGTCACGATTCGGACATATATTTTGGACACCATGTGTTGTGCATTCCCTCAACCTCATGTTGCAAAAGTTGGGTACAAAAATAGATTGGATCAAACAAATCTATGCTAAAGCTGATGAGATCCAAATGTTCATAACAAATCACCACATGTCCCAAGCTATCTTTAGATCATTCTCGCGACTAGAGCTATTGAAGGTAACTCAAACTTTAAACATTGCATTTTTTATTTTTTTAATGTTATGTTTTACTTCAATAATTTATTTAGAATACATATATATATTGATTTTAATTATTTACTTTTTATTTTTAAATAGGTGGTTGAGACCAGATTTGCATCCAACACAATCGTCTTGAGACGACTTGTGAAGGTGCGAGAGGCGCTTTCTGCTATGGTCATTAGCCAATCATGGTCTATATGGAGGCAATCAAATAGTGAGAGGGCAGCAAATATAAAACGTAAGATTCTAGATGACATTTGGTGGGATCGGGCGGAATATCTTCTTGCTTTCACCGAGCCCATATTGAGCATGATACGCTTTACTGACATGGATAAGCCATGCTTGGGGGAGGTTTATGATGGCATTGATTCAATGCTTGAGAAGATGAAAAGCATCATATGTGAAAAAGAGCAAGATCCACAAGAAACCTTCTTCAAAGAGGTGCATGCAATTTGTGTTGACAGGTGGAACAAAATGACCACCCCACTCCATCTTCTTGCTTTCGCGTTGACTCCCAAATTTTACAGCCGTGAACTCCTTGCTATACCAAACAGATTGCCACCATACCGTGATGTAGAAGTCAACGATGGGTTTAGGAAAGCTCTTGTTAAACTCTTCCCTGATACTGAGATGGAAGATGTAGTTTCAAGTGAATTTGCTAGCTTTTGTGACTCTAATAATCAAAGTCCTGCTGCTATCCATGACAAATATAAGAAGGATGCTCACTCTTGGTGGTACCTCAATGGCTGCAAGATGCCAAACCTCCAAGTTCTTGCCATAAAAGTCTTATCTCAAGTAAGTTTTAACTTTTTAGTTTTTAAGTTCTATCATTTAAAAATTTAAAACTAAAATGTGTTAGTTTCAAATTTGAAGTTTGATTTACAATTTTTTTAATTTAACAACTCTAATGAGAGCTCCCTTTGCTTCAATAGGTTGCTAGTTCTTCTTCAGCTGAGCGGAATTGGAGTACATACTCCTTCATCCACTCTGTCAAGCGCAATCGATTGGCATCACACAAAGCGGAGGAGCTAGTTTATGTTCATTCCAACTTGCGCCTTCTTACTCACAAAGAGGATGAGTACAAAGAAGGGGCAGCAAAGATGTGGGATGTAGAACCAGAACGAGCTGACCTAGATCTTTCTTTGGCTGCAATTGCACAATCTTCTTCACTTTTAGAGGAGTCAAGTAGTCAACGTACTTTTAGTGCAAGGGCTAATGTGGTTCCATCATCTAATGTTAATGTTGATGTTGATATTAGTCTTGATGAAGAGCCATTTGATGCAATTCCAAATCAGTGAATTGGTTACTATTTGTATTTTTTAAATGTTAAACAATGATTATCTATCATGACATTCAAGTTTGATCCTTTTGATATTGAAAACTGAATTTAAATTAGTATATTATGTTTCAAAAATTGAAATTTGTCATGGTTTAGTTTATCATATGTATTGGTAAATGACATTCTAAACTTATTTTGTTTCTAGGTTGCATATATATATATATATATTTTACTATATTTTTGTACGGAAGTACCCGATTCCGTACCAAGCCCCCCAAAATTTTTTGCCGTACCCACATACCGTACCCACGTACCCATACCCGTGCCCGTACCCGATTCAGCAACTTAGATTCAAATCTGTACCGAACCCTTACTAGTTCTGCTCCAAAAACTCAGTTTAAATGGATTGCCATTTCGTCAATGGTTGGCATGCAATGTCCTGGTCTGTTTATTGAGCAATAATATTCCACTTTCTAACAATTTTCATATGTAGGCATTTATTCATACACTTGGTATGCAAATGGAGTTGTGTTTGTAAGTGAAGTTGTTGAGGGTAAGAAACAACCAGCAGCAATATTAAATCCTCAACACATACTTTTTCATAACATGTTTCAGATTTCACACATTCAAATATTGAAGTGGATACAAGAGCATTGCATTGAAACTAAATACAGGGGTAAGTAAAGGATTATAATGCTCAGAAATGACTAATAAAAGTTCCATTAATAATCAGAACTGGGCAAATCAAAGAGCGGGTCTTTATACTCATTTCCAACATAACATTCAACTCAGAGCCACTCAAAAACAATACAATTTCTGATGTTCCCAAGTCAGAGCAGACCTTACAAAAGTTCAGAAAACTAGAGCTTATAAATATCAGACTGAACCTTTACATTGGGGCTGAAAAAGGGCACTTCACTGGACTGATTATTAGTAACAGCATACTCAGAAATTGACAGCAGGTTTAGATCAGAACTATAGGTCCTGACAATGCTCAGAAATGATATTTATTCATCAAATAAAGTAAGTAGAACATCCAGACCTGGAAATAGCTGTTCCTTGTTGTCAAGAGACTATACGAGTTGCTGTAGTAATGACTCAGAAATTGCAGATTGAATCGCCCAACACCTCAAAAACACCAGCAGTCTCTAAAAACCCACATTTTCCAGAGAGGTAGAATATGAACTGTAGCTAATCACTGTAGCGAATCACCATAGCGTTTTTACTATAGCGAGGGAACTGTTCACGTGTCACTGTAGCAGCCAACACAAAGCTTGAAATCTGATCGCTAATGGCTGCCAATAATGAATCTTCGGGTCTGCACTTGATAGTCCTTCAATAATCTTCAAACCCTAGATAAAATCTTCACCTTTAAGCACAAATAGAACTTCTAGATGAAGCTCTCCCGAAATGCCAAATTCAATGGATATTTCACCACCTCAAATGGCTGCAACACTGAAGAGTTTATCGTTCTCCAATGGCTTCAAAAACAGAAACCCTTGGCTTCTTGTTCACAAACACAATTCATGAAATAAATGCTCAATCGAATTAATGGCTCAATTCCCAAGGCTGAAAATATATAACTTCATGAAGAAGTCAATTTCCCTCCAAAAAGCACATTTAATAATAATTATTTGCATCATTTAATATTTCACCTTTTAATACCTTGGGATAGGCGCCCAAATTTAATTCAATAACTGGCCCCCTTTTAATGATGACTTGACCCTTCATTATAAAGTTAAGTTATAACTTTATAATAACACCTTTAATTTAATAAATATCATTTGAGACAATAAAACATTAATATCTCCCTTAATATTTATTATTTCATCACACCAACTAAAACTGGGGTCAACTCTGCAAATCTCAATACAACCAAGTGCCTTACTAAAAATAGTAAGGGTCTCTCTCAACCAACCGCTGACTTACTATAAATAGTAAGTATAGCAAACGAAGCCCTGTAAGCACCAAACGAAAGCCAAAGCTGGAAACCACTTAACTCTGGAGAAGATAAAAGCCTCAGAAGACCCTTTAAACATCTAAGTTAGCCTATGAGGGCCAGTGATAGGCTAAACCATTCGAAAACATGATCATGCTAAAAAGGGGACATTACAAAATCTGTAACTTTGCTTCTTCGCATACACTGAAATTACAAACTCAATTAAACACTACAAAAACACCCTTAACTACTAGTAGATCTTTCTATCTGCAAAACCATTATTTTTAATCTGTAACTCTAGAAATTCACTAACAATACAACTCCAGCACATCCTCTAAATAAGACTATCAGCCATCAACCAAGAAGTGTTTCTCAACTCCGAAGATGATATTCCTTGTGAAGGATTTCATCCTCACAAAGTTCTGGAAATTATCCAACAACAATACATTCTTCTCCAAATTTTTTCCATCCCAAAAATGAACTCCAACATACCTTTTTATTTAATTCTTTTTAAAAATTAATCCTTATTTCACCCAAACATGACTTTATTAATTTAATTAACTTTTCCTACTTTAGTCACTTTTTGCACACATTAAAAATAATTAATTTAAGTTGTCTTTTAATTTATTTTTTCCGACAACTTATAATTAAATATTTCCCGCACAGCCAATTGAAGATGCAGAAAATATAAAAGTTGTTATGGAAGACATCTAAAAGTGTCAAAACATTTAGGAGCTCACCAGGAACATTAAACATTCCCTCTGGCACGACTAACGGTTTGAGAAAGCCAAAGCTAATTACGATGTTGGAGTAAACAACAATGGGGACATTACATCTTGTCTCAAAAGAGCACTTGGCAAACATATAGTACCTTCAAACGAGTTGCCTCCAATTAATGAAGGCAACTTGATTCAAAAGCACCAAGGAACATTTGATTCTATGGAAAGATCTTCCCGCAAAGGATGCAATGTGGGAACGGCCTCAGATATTGGAACATCTAAACTTGCAATTACTTGAAGACAAGCAATTTTGAGTGGGATGGACTTGTCCTCTCGTTTCCTGCTCATCTAAGTCTATACATATTAGATCAATTCTTGTGTGTCTTGGATCAATTCTTGTGTGTCTACCCGGGTCCCGTTTATTGTGTGTTTTCTTTTTTTGAGTATAAATTCCCTTCCAGCTCTGTTTTTCCCTTCTTTCTATCGGAGTTTCAAATTTCTCCATCCTATCATGCCTTCCATCCTTCCTCCACTCCATTGTTGCATTTGTTGAACTTTCAGATCTGTCTCTATCAACATGCTTGTTGTTTGACCCCCAACTCCCCGGCTTGTAGTATGAGGCTTGTCATCAGTGGTCTATTTTCAGCACCATAACTTTCAAAAGTCGAATATTCCTGCCCAAAATCTATGTTCAAATTTGAAGTTGTGGATTTACTTTGTGGCCAACTTGTAATTGTTTTGATGGATATTCAAGAGTGAATGCATCCTTTCTAGATCATCATTTATACTTTACACAAATCCTTTTCCAAAAATCATTTTGAGCACCTATGTTTGAGTGAGATCATAGGATGAAACCCTATTGATTTTCAAGGGCGGTCTCATACAAAGTTTGCATTTGAGTTACATTGGATGTAAAGTCCAGCTGCATTGTATTGGCCCAATTTGCTATTGATGTTGGTATGAATATGAGAAATTATTTTTGTTGTAATTGTTGATATTGCAGAATCATTTGAATGTGATACAATCATTGTTGTAATAAGAAAGAGATAGGGAAATTACATCTATCATTGCTGTTCATTTTAATAATAATATTGGGAATTATCTATGCCATTGGCTGTTTGGAAATATGATGGTATTGCTGGTGTGTAAATAGTAAATTAAATATGAGTTGTCTAAGTTCTGATTTTAGTACTAGGATCCAATAGTGTTGCTATCCAATAATAAGTGTTAGTAGGGATTTAAGGATTGGATTTGCATAAGTAATTTGACTGGGACATTGCACTATGATTGAAAGATATTGGAACTTGTTAGAGTTAAAGGTCTGGTTCCAAAATCAAGAAGGTAAAGAGATTGGAATATGAAACCCTCATCTTTGAGGCCCACATCATTTTTTCTCCCCTGGGGTTCAAGCAAATGATCAAGTCACCTTGAATATGTAGAAGATGAATTAGTGACCACTTTAGTTATTGATCTGTACTTTTTTATTTTGAACTGGTGAGACCAAGGTCCTGCTGACCAATACACCTGAGCTTAGCTGGGAGTACTCGCCAGTTGCTGGATAGGCAAATCTGGTGATCCACGGACTAGACCTAGTTGCAAGATCAATCACCTCAGGCATATAAACATCTTAAGCACAATAGTTTCATATCTGTTCACATATGACCTATGCCGCATGGTCTACCAGCTTCAGGCATAGATTTGTCAGAAACTAATTTAGTTGCACCTGATTGTTCATTTCATGTCTATGATGTTTAAAACATGCAACTTAATAAGTCAAATATGTATGAAAAATAAAAATACAAAAAAGATGAAAAAAAAATGTATAAATGTTAAGAGTCAATGGAAAATCAGATCAAGCCAAAGGACTGCCAGACAGTTTTTAATTGGCCTTTAAAAGTATGTATGAGTACATAATGAAGAAATACCTGGATACATATTATGTTGAAATCACTCTTTTCCTCTAGACGCAGTAGTCCAGATTGGAAGATTTAATCTCTGGCGGTGAGCATTTTGGGACTAGGATATCACAAACTCAAGTAATAGGACAGATTTTCTAGTCACTTCACTATTAGAAAGAATCTTGTTTGACTACAGAAAATGATTAGCATTGAGCATTGTGTTCTTGCATCAGGCAATTGAGTTTTGCTACTTCTGTTGACTGCATCATTTGTGAACTAAGAAAATGTGGTTTAGCTTATTTTCAACTTCTTCACTCTCTTACTAGTTTATGCAGACAGACAATAGGAATGTTCATGCTTTTAACCAGGAAAATGGGCATTATATAATATATATTACACACAAATTTACAACACTACTCTTGTATTGGTATTGCTGTTGGTGCAATTTAGGTGGTATTATGTTTTGAAAATTGAACATGCTAATATACATGGATATGTTTGCACGTATATACAGAATGTACACACATCGGTGTCCTATCTAACACCAACTGAAGACGCTAAAATTTGAAAATTAAGGGAAAATTTTTAAAAGAGAAACTTGCATTAATTTTTTAATAAAGCAGAGGAAATTTCCCCATGTAACAGGCACATGGACACCTGGGAAATATTCTATTGTATCCTTTAAAAGTGTCATTAAGCTCCATCCTGAGTATGCTGGGTCACGACAGGCTCTAAGTTCTATTGGAAGCTTAAAATTTACATCAGTTTGATGGTAGCTGCAATGGCAAAAAAAGCTTAAAAATTACAGAGTTCAACAAGAAAAAAAAGTCAATTATATTAAAATAATAATGTTTGAATATTGTAAAATCATAAACACTAGAATGTATTGGTGGCTAAACAAATCCAATTCTATCACTTTATCCCAACATATTCTCCACTATCAGTACGCACTACTATGGCATAAAAACATATTAAGTGGTTGGATTTTATTCAAGCAGAAAAACGGCAGGGTTTCCTTCTAAGAATGTAGGCAAGATTTTGTTTGTACAGAAAATTGTGAGGATTGTTTCCAAACAGAAGAATATGCAGGGCATTCTTTAAGAGAAATTTGGCAGGTTTTCATTCAAGCAAAAAAGTTGTAGGGTTTCATTCATGCAAAATTCTGTTGTTTTTGCTAGTTACTTCGAAATGGTCAAATTTCTCGGAGGAGTAATTTCTTAATTTTGAGAACAATTACCTGCAAAGCCTGTGAAGCAGAAAAACATGTTGAACCATAGACATCTGGACACAAATTGTGAGTTAAGAAAATCATCAAAGAAAAGAGTGTTATAATCGGAAAGACACAAAAAGGACATGCTAATCATAATAATATGACAGATTGTATTTGTAGCCTCTCTATACATTAAATTCTCAAATGAAAAAAAATCTAGGCAAGAGGGTCTTTGAAAATTCATGGGTGCCTAATTGTGAAGTTGTGACCATGGCCTCAATTAGAAGCAGGGGATGTTATATATGCCAGAGTTTTCTGAATCCAGTTAAAGAATGAAACCAAATAATGATAAAATAAATCAAGAAATTGGGTTAGCAATAAATATACATCAGGAACAAGCTGTGGATATGAAGAAATGTCTTCTGAATAATGAATTTTCGAATCGAACTGATTTAGCTCCATGATGGGTGCAAAATGCCCAAATCATCAACCACAAAATCCCTGACAACCTCCACTAGCAGAACCTCTTCGCCGTTGCACCCAATTTAAATTCGCCTATTATTTGGGTCTCTCTCGAGTATATGCATGCTTAGCTCTCGTTGTAACTTAGTTAATCGCAATCACCTTCATTCCATTATTCGTCTCCAGTTTAGTTTCCACACTGTCCAAAAATACATGTGGCACCTATCATTTGAATTGAGTGCACGTCCATCCTTATGGCGGAGGAATGTCCGTTGAGGATGCCCACCACACTTCGTAAGGTGCCAAAGGGAGGGGCTTTGTCCTCAAAAGGATCCACAAGTTAGAATGCAATCGGCATGTGGAGGCCCTACCATCGAGATTGGGTGCATGCTTGTTCATACAAAAGAGGAATGTTCGTTGGTTGAATGTAAAGTCCTTTTATTGAAATGGCATCACGGAGAAGTCATTCAAACTATTCTCTTTCTAGCGGGCTAAAGGATTGAGCTAGGGAAATGAATGAATGAATGATTTTAATTATGTTCACAAGATCAATCAGTCTATGGGACTCACAAAATGAAACTGAAAATCGTCTTTGCCAAAACAATAAAACAACCGCCAACCCCACCAAACTACTCCCTATTGTTTTCTAGCTCTTTGCTAATTTTGGTTCTTTTGTTGTGTTTTTTGATCAGGTAACTTGTTTTATCAATCTTCTCCTCTTCAAATAAAGCCACTAAAGATTTGACTTTTAACAAATTTGAGTAATTGTACCGGATATCCTCATAAGCCTTACACTGCATGATATAGTGCCACTCTGTCTCCACTAAACTCGAAGAGCAGAAACAACAAATCCTATATGCCCACACCTCTTTGGATATTTTTCATCTTCTTGTTTCACATCTCAAACCGTGTGAGCTAGTTCTTAACTGGGCTATTAGCATTTTAGCCTTCCACTTTATATCTACCCCCATATAGAATTTTTGCTAGTGATCACAAGTAGGGTTAAAATGCAAAACATAGTGTTCTTTTTTCCAACCAAGTTGTTTTAACCGCATGGTATTTTTGACTTTCTTTTTTACATACCTTTTCATTTCAACTTTTGTGTTTGGACACTCTTGCATGTTGATCCCCCATTTTCCCATCCACTTGACATTTTGCTTCATCCACATGCTCTTCCTTCTAGTTATTTTTTCTTCCACCACAATTTTGGACCATCGATGTTCCCCCTTTTTTCTCTATTCACTACAAATAGCTTGATAAACAAATTAACACTGTCATTTCCATTGGGAAGACACCAACTTCAACTAAAACAATCTCATACGGGACTGTACTTTTTATTTTGAAATTATTTTGAAAGGAAATTATAATATTATTTTTAAGCTGGGCCCAATAAATGTTATTTAAAGGAGCAACTTACTATTAAAAAATATTTTTTAAACATTTAATTATAATAAGAATATTTTTGAATACTTGAAAGGAAATATAGACCCAAGGGTGCAATTTGAAAACATATATCAAGTGGACACTTAACTTCATTAGACACACATCTTCATTTGGCAATTTTCATTCTGGAGCTTTTTGTTTGAGTTCACGCTTAAGGATAAAAACCCTTGCCTATTTCTCAGGTTTGAGAAAATGAAATCCCTCTTGAACTTTCATTTATGAGGTGAGGATGAAAACCCTTGCCTCTAGCATTGGCAATTTCACTTCATGGGTGTCACCGTACAACTAAATTAAAGGATTGTGCAACATTCTTTGGGATTTTAGAGAATATCAATCAATGTTCACCCCAACATCATAAGGAGGATAATAATCAAAAACAATTGGCAAGCTTCAAGGCATTAACTAGGTTTGATGGTTGGGCAGTATCATTTATTACAAATTTTTGGCGTGATTTATGGGCTTCATCTAGGGTTAGAGGAAAAATTCAACATCTAGTGTGAGAGAAATCATTAGGGAAAATTTGAAGCTAACAAGATTGCAAAACATTTTTGGGAGGTCCATACAAAAATTTTAGGTAGAGTTGAACAAGGTCAAAGGTGCAAGAAAATTTTATTAAAAAAATAGAATTTTTCCAATCGACCAGTACAAGTTAGTGAACACCTATAACAATCAGAAAATTGAAAATTTGGAAGATTTTATAACCCTGACACCCTCTAAAGCCATCCATAAAGGTTTTAGACCTAACCATATACACCTATACTAGGTTATACATGCCACCTATGAGTTCAAAAAAAATCCATAAATTTAGTTGAGTATTATAATTGATGGTTCATTTTTTAAAATATAATTATATTATTTAGAAAGTATATTTGGTGTCTTTCGGCCACGTAGGGTTTACTATAAATTCTATTTTTTGGTAGTAGATTGGGATTTGGTTTTAAATTCAAATTTAATCATCAAAATCATTCATTAGTTATATATATCATTTATTCAAGCTAACTCTAAGGTTTAAGCCTTGATCTTATTTGGGAACATTACAGTGGTATGAAAGCAAGAGATCTTGGTAGCTCATTTGGAAAGCTTTTTTTAAATGTAAATATAATCTCATGCAAGGAAGTGACAAATAAAAGAAGGAACCATGAGTAATTGAGGTGAAGCGGAAAATACTCAAGAATTTATTAGTCATGGAAATAAGGAGTTTCCTAGAGAGTTCTAGTCTTCCATAAGAGAGTCCATGGTAGAAATAGCTTGGATCTTGAGGGAAATGAATCATCAATGTAATGCCTCTGAATCAAATCTAAATATGGTAGGAAGGAGCAATTCAACAAATGATAAAATCTCAATTAACCCTCCCACAAAGATATTTTGGTCCAATTTTTTATAAAAAATAAGATCCATTTTAGGAGGAACGACAATTATTGCCTTATCCAAAAGATGAAATGGAAAAGTATCATGTAGAGTACAATGCTTTAAATCCAACATTTTTTTATGACATGTCTTTCATCGAGTACTGTGAAACAGACAAGAAATGGACATAGAAGAGGAAGGAGATGTCATCAAGATCAACCCCAAAAAAACATACAACACTAATTAGGTAAGATCACAACAAATGTTTAACTAGGGCACGATTGTAGAAGTTAGATATACACTTTTCATTGAACTCTATATATGAGGAGGAGGCAATTAAATTTGCTACTCTTCATTTGGAGGGTGTGGCTCATGAGTGGTGGTACCTGTTGGTAAATGTGCAGATAGTGTGTTGTCATTGATATCAACCTTTGTAGATATCATATATTGTTATTGGTTGGATGTCAAAGAGGTGTAAGTTTGTCTTATCTATTGAAGCTTCTGATTAGATGCTATCATTGGTTCACCATTGGACACCATCAGTCAAAATTCATGGTAGGATGTCAAATGTCTTGGTTGATAAGGTTCAAATCTATCTAAGGCACAAGATTGGCTACATAGGAGCTCTGTGTCAAATGCTTAATATTCCTCTACAAATGAAGTTCTATTCTTGTGGCTTGAAGAATAAATCTACACGAATGAAAGGTATGCATATTCCATGTATTCATGCATATGTTCTACCACAAAATGTTTTGGAATTGTCAGAGTATGAATTTGCTAAGTCTCAGAGAATGTATGATAAAGAGAGAATTGTATGTCTCCACATTTCACCGCATTACAATGTTTTACCTTATGGTTCTAAAGTTAAGTTTATGAAGATGATATGTCTACTCAGTCCAAGTTTCAAATGATTTGGTTCACCACTAGCGATTATAGATGACAGTATGTTGTCTATGTTCTGACAACTTGGTAGGTTGGTTTGTTGGTGTTGAATCGATCTACGTCAGCATATTTTGGATCAAGAATGTATATAGAGGCTTTGTAACGCATGATGGAAGCTCTTTCGACTCTCTGGTTGCCTTGCGAGTTGATATATACTTCTCTACAACTCTCAATTTTTCTATTGTGGATATCTTGATCTTTGTGTGTTTGCACCAGCATGAATTGATTTGGAATGACAAAGGGAATGTGCATAGATGTTGTTACATGTTATATTAGTTTGTTGAAGGGGTCCACAAAGTGTTTCTTTATCTCTCTAGTACCGCCTTGGTCTGGAGTTGATGATTTTGACAGTTTGCTTGCTTGTTGGGCCAACCTGTCATGATGAGTTGTTTGTTCCAAGTGTTTAGATGTGTGTGCCAATTTTTGAAGATAAGTTTCATGAAGGATAGGTCTTGGATATCTCTCAGCCTGGACTATATAAGTTTTCTTTCTATTGCAAATGTGTTTGAAGCTGACTTCATTATAAATATTGTATATCTTATATTTCATGTTTATAGCCAACTTGGAGAACCTTTTTGAAGGATGTGGATGGTATAAATAGAAGATCAAAGCTTTTGGGAAGGTGTGTGAGTGTATTGTGAATATTTTGAGTACACAATGTGCGAATAGATTTTAGCAAAATATCTTTTGATGATGAAATGTGTCAAAGATTTATTTTGATAGATCAATAGTGAATGTGAAGACTTCGAAGAAGAATATGATCCTGTAAATGAGTAAGTTTGTTGAAGGTGGTGAGATGTAAGCAACATAGCTTATTGAAGCAATTATATGTACTAAAGGCAATGAGATAAAGGTAACTGATGTATTGAAATAATCCAATTGTATGTAGAGGTAGTGAGCTTTTATTGAGGAAGTTGTATTAAGCATGGAGTAGTGAACTTCCTTTGGTTAAAGATCATAAATACCTTTTGTAAAAGTTATTATATTTGTGAGGTTGGATTTGGACAGTAGATCCAAGCAACTTGCTCACCGTGGTTTTTCCCTTGTAGGTTTTCCACGTAAATCTGGTGTTATGGGTGTGTGCATTTGTGTTCTACTTATCTTGGTTTAATTGGTTAATTTTTGATAAATGAATGAAATTGATTAGGTACTAATTCACCCCCCTCTCAGTACTGTTGTGTGTTCAACAATTGGTATAAGAGCCAAGTGCCTTGATATAGCCTAACAATTGAGGTAGATCTTGTGAAGGAACACACAGGAGTTGAAACCATGTCAAATGAGAGGAATCCTCTAGAAGTCAAGAAGCATGAAGATATGGAAGACATTAATGTAGAAGATTGTGAAGTGGAATTTGAAGGAGAACTTGTTTCAGCACTGGAAGATCTGGGTATTGCAAGAAGAGAAAGTGGAGAATTGAAAATAAAACTCAAGGAATCAAAAGAGATGATCATCAATTTGAAATTTCAAGTTGAAGGAAAGAGAGTTGCAAATTTCCTAAACAATAAGCTAAATAATAAATCAGTGGAATGCTCCAAACTTGAAGAATAAATTGTTTCCATAAGGAAAGAATTGGAGAAAGTAAAAGATTAGATAGATGAAGGCACGAAGCTTAAGAAAATCTCTAATATTCTTGATGAGATAATTAGTACTCAAAGATCTGTAAAAGAAAAAGGTGGTCTTGGATATGAAAAAGGTCAAAAGTCAAAGGCTAATTTATTCCTAAAAAGAAAAAGGAAAAGGAATATGCTAAAGATTCTAAAGAAGTCAAAGAAGAAAGAAAGAAATTGGATGATGGTTTCAAAAGAGTCACCAATCAGAAGAAAAGCTTCAAGAGGTCTCCTCCTAAATATTTTGCTAATTCCAGGTTCTCTTAATCTTTTCATGGTTATTGTCATAAGGCTAATGATTGTAGAAGGCAAGAAGGAATGGTTACATGAGGAATAACTCTCTTGTGCATCCAAGACATAATGTTGTAGTCTCTCATTCATTTTATGGGTACTGTTATGTGTGCAATAAGTTTGGCCATAGGGTTGTTGATTGTAAAACTAAAATAAGAAGAAATGTTTCAACCCCTGAACATAACATTGTTTGTTATAATTGTAATAAATCTAGGCATGAAGCAAGATTATGCAAAAGTGGTTTTGTGAAGCCACATGCTCAGCATAAGAAGATAGAGCAAAAGAAGGAAGTTGCTAAATTCTAGAGAAAGAAACAAGAGTAAGACATTGAACTAAGGAATGACACAACACTTGTGCATTGTGCACAAGATTTCATAGTTGATAGATTTCATAGTTTATTGAGATAGAACATTATCTCAAGGAGAGTTATCTTCTGCAAAGTCTCTCAACCCCCTGAAGAGAGTAAGATGTTGTTCATTACAGCATGAAAGGTGATCTAAAATAAGATGGTTTGAATAATTTGGTTGATGAGAAAGATAGAGTCTACAGAACGGGTTTCCAAAGTAAAATCCTTGCTTGTGGAGGTCTACTAAGTGATTGTGCATCACTATGAAGTTACAGAGTACTCTAGCAACTAATTACCTAACAAACTATACAAGGTGCATTAATTGAAGAGAGTTAGGGAAAATTCAAATCATTTATACTTCAATTTGCACAATAATAGCTCATTCGAATCAAAATCATGTGTCTAGAGCTGAGGAGAAGGAGAAAGCATAAAAAGCATCTTGTGAATTTAAATTATGGTGAAACCCTAGCGACAACTCACAGAGGCATATTTCAATTTGCTCTTAAACCCTTGTTTCAAAGTTTGAAAAGGAATTGCAATGCCTACTCCAAAATTGGTTGATTTCACTGAGAAACCTAGGCCAAATTATAAGAAATATCATTTTAAGGCTATGAAGGTAGATAAGGAAGGTGCTTTCTTAAGGGTTATAGTTGATACTGTGTAGACTGAAGATGCAAGGATTTATATTCATGCCCCCATGAATGAAATTGATCACACAAAGTTTGAGGAGTTGAGGCATAGCTTGTTAGATGATTATTATGTTGGGTATAAACCAGACTATGAAAATGTGTCGACTAAGGGATCATA
Source organism: Sequoia sempervirens (assembly GCA_007258455.2). Taxonomy (NCBI): domain Eukaryota; kingdom Viridiplantae; phylum Streptophyta; class Pinopsida; order Cupressales; family Cupressaceae; genus Sequoia; species Sequoia sempervirens. The sequence continues at coordinate 995,060,269 of VDFB02271358.1, read as the reverse complement.
TGTATGGAAGGATTTTCTTGATTTATGTGATAACATTGAATGGGTCGGAATCATTTTGAGCAGAATTCATGATGAATTCATGTATTTGGACAAACCCTATAGAATCACCAAGAAGCAATTAAATTCATAATGGGGTTATGTGCAATCAGATCTATTCCAGTGATGAAGGTTGTGAAGAATGAGAAGGTTATAGAGTCAACCAAAGAAAAATTTGACAAGAGAACACTAAGCATAAGTGATATCAATGATCTATGTGTTAAGTATGCTACCATGGGTGTTGCATACAAAGTGTACTTCATCAATAGAGAGGGCTCTACTACTAGTACTATAATTCATACTACATACCAAATGGTTAAGGAAGGAAAGGACTTTGATTTATGTGAGTTGATGAGAAAGCAGTTGTTTGATAACCTAAAGAGAACAAAAGAGACCAGATACAACTTGAAGTTTGGGTCTCTAATATTTTTTCTTGCATTCTATTTTCTAAATGAATTTCCTGGTTTCAAGGGAAAGATCTAGCAACAAAACTTTTTGGTTGCCACACAGATTAGGAACCACATGAGAGGGTTCAATGACACTCAGGCTTGCATCGCTACATATTGGGGTTTCTTCAAGAACTTGCAAGTGGTAATGTAAAATGGGGAAACAATTCCCTTTGATCTGGTAAGAAGATACAAGGATAAGATAATTGTTTTGGTTGATAAAGATTATTGCTATATTGAAGCAGTGGAACTAGGACATCTTGGATTCCCAAATTTCCTTATGAGGTTTCTTCTGATGAAGTTAAAGCATATGTTGAAAACCTGCTAAACAAACCCAAGGATCCTGCAACAGAAAGATTTGGTACATATAGAGATATCATGGATAAGATTGTCTAGAAGAAGATAGAAGAGATTAGTGAGAAGAGGGTTGATAAGATGTTTGAGAAGATGGGCATTCCATGGTACTCCAAGATGAAACCACAAATTTTTTCCCAAGCTCTAGAGAACATTCCCTCAAATCTTAAGGAAATTGTTGCAAAGAATGTGCCTAGAAGATCAAGCAGATCAACATCTGTTGTTACTACTCCTCTACAACCTACATAATCCACACAAGCCACTGCTGAGAAAGAGTTGCATCTGAGACCAAAGGTGCTGAGAAAAAGCATCATAGGGTTAAGCAGCAAGCCAAGAGAAAGAAGGTTGAGACAGAAGAGACAAAGGAGGAAGAAGAAAAGGTTGAGGAAGGTACTTCCAAGCCTAAAGGGAATGGTAAGGAGAAGAAAAGAAATAAAACTCCTCTGACACCTCCTCCACATGAGCCTCTCTAGTTGGATGTAATCCTTAATGGGATTGTAAGTAATGGCTTGTTAGTAGAAATAGTTGCATTATATTCGGATCTCTCTTGAGGACCAAAGGACATTTGAAAGGGCAATAATTATGTACATGATCATGTACAATGTGGCTCTCAGTAGAATCCTTGAAATTGCTTCGAAGAGTATAGCTCAAGCCCTAAGGGAGAAAAGAGAGGAAGCAATTGAAATCGATGATGAGGTGAAGAAGGAAGCAATTTTCAAAGCTAGATCTTCCATGTCTCAAGAAGAAAAAGATAAAATACTTAAGAAATAGGCTCAGGAATTGAGGTCAAAGCATAGAATAGATACCCTCATGAGTATGGAGAAGGAATATAGGGACAAAATCCAGGACACTGAAGAAGTGATAAAGAAGATCATTAAGAAAATGAGAAATGTTGAAGATGTGGAGAAACCACAAATATCTCCCTAGCATAATTTTGAACGACATGAAGCAGAAGAAGAGAAAGAAGGGAAAGAAACACCTAATGAAGAGCATGCTTCTCTTGAGCACATTGTGCATTATAGCCCTCCTTCAGAGAGCACTGGTCAACAGGACCAACAAATGAAGGAAGAAAAATCTACTTATGAAGCACATGTACAAGAGACTCTAAAGGTATCTATTTTTGCATCCCCCATTGACTCTATCAAAGAGTTTCTTGCACAACAGAAGCAGATTTGACCTACAAATGTTTCACAATTGCTATAGTTGCCTATGTTTGATGGGAAAGTTGATATGTCAAACATCTCACCATTGCAAAAATTGCAACTTGGTGATATCTTTCACTCCTCTACAAGGGAAGAAATCTTGCAGCAACATGTTGACAGCTTAGAGACATTGCAGGGGGTTATAAAGATCCTAGAAGCTGAAGTGCACAATGTAAAAATGGATTCCTCTTTGTCACTTACTCAACAGATCAAATAATTGATGGATTCCTTCAAGGAACACTTTGCTTATTTGGAGAAGCAAGCTAAGGTAAAGATTCAAAACAACAGACTATCTGAGGCCTCCAAAAAATGTGCAAAGGCACATGAGAAATTGAAAACTTGCATAGAAGACATTCAGAAGTGTATGGAAGAGGCGAAGGAATTATACCTTTCTTGTCTATAATGGCCTACTAAAACAAAATATTTTAAGGATTGGGTCAATGCTATGGAAGTGTAGATCACTAATGTGGTTGCTACTTATGATCTGGTACAGGACAGTGATGGAGTCATCAGGGTACAAGTTGAAAAGCTACACTCCTAGCTACAATGAGTGCAAAATCAAAGGGAACAGATAAAAAAACCCAAGTGAAACAGTTACAGGAGGTTGTAAACATAAAGTTGGCATCTTTAACATGTCTCTTGGCAGGAGCAAAAGGAGTGGAGCAAAAGAATCATATTTCATCCTCCTTGGAAGAAGCAAAAGACATTCATGCCTATCTGGTGAGTCAAATCCAGATCACTACTTCTGCAAAGTTTTAATGGGACAACTCCTTAACTTAGTTGAATTTAATATACAAGAACATTCTTCCCTCTGGTTAGAGCTGAGTATGTGTTTCAATATTTGTTTTATAACTTTTTGATATGTAAATATGTAGAGTAAATAAGTGTTCAACATTCTATGTATATAGAAAATCTTATTGAAGTAAGGGGGAGTAAACTATTAAAAGTGTGTATATATGAGGGGAGTTCATATGTTTTTATGAAGACCACCTACCCTTTGCCCTTGATGTCAAAGGGGGAGAGATAATTGAAGATCTGGTAAGTGTTTCCATCAATGAAAAAGGGGGAGATTGTTGGAAAATATGCAGATAGTGTGTTGTCATTGATGTCAACCTTTGTAGATATCATATATTGTTCTTGGTTGGATGTCAAAGAGGTGTAAGTTTATCTTATCTATTGAAGCTTCTGATTGGATGTTATCACTGGTACACCATTGTACACCATCAATCAAAATTCATGGTTGGATGTCAAATGCCTTGGTTGATAAGGTTCAAATCTATCTAAAGCACGAGACTAGATACATCAGAGCTCTATCAAATGCTTCACATTCCTCTACAAATGAAGTTGTTACACCCCACCATATATATTCTTAAATTACTTTTCACTTTATAGTAGTTAATGTGATGAATCATGGGACTATGAAACTTTGAGAGATGTTCATGTTATGATAAGATCAGGCAATGTTATGTTTTGTAATTCTATGGAATGATGACGGTTATTTGATATCATGAATATGATGAAATACAATGAAATGATTCTATTTATTTTGTAAATGCAATGATATGATCATGCTATAATGTTTTCTAGGCTAACTACCTGTTGTTTCTTGAGTGAGATTGCAGGAGCGATCCAAACATTCTAAAGAGAAAGAGGGGGAGTATCACCTGGGAGAAGGGTAAGGTAAGGAATCCTCTAGCGATGTCATATGAGCTTAGCATCGATCAAGTATTGATTATGTAAACCTAAAAGTGTCTAGGTTTTTCAATTGTGTCTTGGGTAAGTTTAGCCATAGCGCTATATAACCTTGCTACTTTCTTGTTGGTTTGATTGCTAATGTAAATAAGTTGCATGATAAGCATTTTGCATATAAATTGCAAAGACATACAAGCATATACATCGATGTAGGTGTGAGTGTGTTGATATAACATATGGACACATCTACATTGAGTAATTTCATTAATGTAAACGTGTGTGTATATATATATTATTTTTATTATTTTTTATTTTTTTTAATTTTTTTTTTTAAGCATATACATATATAGCTTTACTAAGGCAATGAGGTAATACATTGATGAATTAATATGCATATGTATACATATATAGCTTTACTAAGGCAACGAGGTAATACATTGATGAATTAATATGCATATATGTACGTTCAATATTATATAGGTAGTTTCTCGACTTTATATTAAGGAGCTTAGTGAAATTGTTGTGGCAGCATAGTTATACATTTATATTATTGTTTAAATGCCAATGGGAAACTTGTCTAGCCACGACATGATATAATGAAGGTGGCATAAGTTTTACATTATAAAGAAAATGGGACCATGAAGGGCACCTTATTGTTAAAGCTATTATTCACAGAATGACTACTTTAACCGCAAGCACAGGAAGGAAACGATTACATTAAGGTTTTTGGTCAAAGCGATAGGCTCATATGCCCAATATGTTCAAGGGTAGAACTGAGTGGCCACGCAAATAAGATACGAGATGATTACCATATCCGCAAGAGTTCCTTTCGGCGACTGGCCTTTCAATGTGAACCACGTGACCGATCAGCCATCTTAGCTTTGGATGCAAAACGCTAAGGTAGCGAACTTTGGGAGCGGTCAACAACCAAAGAGAGGTAAGTGAATTCTAATGCTATTCGAACGCCATACAAGGCCGCAGATCTCTAACCAAGGCGGCATAGATAGTAAATGATTGTGAGTATTTGTTCGGTGATATGCTTGGATATATCTAGTTATTGTAACCATTTCTTGTATTGTTGTTCGGTATCGAGTTATCTTTGAGGCTGATAAGAAAACGATGGTGATTTAAATTGTGGATCATAATGAAAGTCTGAAGGGAGTTACATAAAACTATCCTTTCACCCCAGGCCGTTATGGGAGACAGTTACCCAACTGATAACGCCGCACTTTCTCCTTTTTGGTAGGGGGAATGGGGAGGAAAAAGGTGGGTGATGGTTAACCAAAGGAGGATAACCATACCGTACATTGGCATATGGGGAGGGGAACGAAAAATGGCACTCAGAGTATTGGTAGGAAGCTGCGAATGATAAAGAAGGTGGTATCCAGAGCTTGAAGCCATTAATCCAATGCTCTCAAATGGGTCTAAGGTGGGTAAAGCCTTGGTCAAAAAGATAGAGTGTATCCTTTAGTCGAAATTTTTTACTCTGATGATGCTTAGAGATTCGAATAGGCACCGGATCATTAAGTATAGAATGGGGAAAATGTCGATCATTATCTTATGCTACAGAAGAGAGTAGAATTGGAGGGGAGTTGGATTAAGTCACTACACCCGTGGAATGGGATTTATCAATGCACTCAGTGTTGCATATTCAATGGGCAGAGGGATAGAGAATGGTGTCACCCTCATGGAAAGAGCAGTGACATGAAAATGAATGGGGAGTTAGCTTCAAGAGTTTTCTTCCCTTTTCTTTTTACTTTCCTTGCACGAGTAGAGGGGAGTAAGGAGCTAGTGAAGCTTAAAATTCAGAGCAAGAGCACAGGCATACACCGCACCAGTCAGGGCACAAGCATGTACCTTCCTTTATTTGTTAAGTTCTTTTTAAACATGAAGGATTACTTGTGGGTTCTCTATCTTTCCTTCTAGTATTATTCTTGAGTAAGAAAGGATATTAACAGTTTAATAAAACTAGTATTAGGGGTAGTTGTGGCTATGTTAATTAGCATGCCAGTATTTTTACTCATTTCATTTTATATCCCCAAGTTGAGATAGATATTTTATTGGAATGTGTTGGAAAGATTTAGTTGCCCTTAAGGTCAAATAGGGGTGCTTATAATCTCAAACCCTCTTTCGCATAATTATGTCATGAGAACTACCTTTGAGCAAGTTGAGACTCTCTTCAATTTTAAAAGAAAAGGTTTTGTTTCCTTTTCCCAATCTTTAAGACTTTTTCGGAATGCAAAGATTTTGCAATCAAAGTTCTTAATTGGACCATCGTTAAGCAAACATCAAACCATATTTCCTTGTGTGTATTGAACCAAACGTGAATAGCAGGAAAGTAAATAAGCAAAAGAAACATTTGACTAAAGCACATTCAAGTGTTAAATTCGTTAACAAGGATGCTTACTCGAGTAATGTATAGCTATTCTTGTTTTTCTTTTATTAACTACTTGTTTAGTGACTTGTAATATAAGTTGGGTCCTTGAAAATAAAGACCCCCTTTCCTTCTTGATATGTTCCTTATTGAAATACCTATGCACGGTATTCGTAAGGATGTCTTTGCACTATTTTATAACCTTATGTACATCTTGATGATGACCTAGTTTCATCCATATTGCTAAAGAAGACTAAGAGTTGGTGAGAAGGTAAAACCTTTTGACTCAGGGTAGGACTTGAATTAGAGGCAGTAGCCTAGACCCGTTAGTTACACTAGTAGGGTTTGAGAATGCTCTAGCACCTTATCAAATTAGTTGAATTATACTTAGTAAGAATTTTTTTGTCGTACTATAAATTCCTTATATTTATTCATTGGGTGGAACAATCTAGTTCTAGGATATCCTAGGTCAAAAAATGTATTCCAAGTTGAGTAGGATGGGTGAACAAACGACTTCGCTCTTAATAGCAATTGTATCTACGATACAAATACTATGGCCATAATGAGTGTAGTTGTCTTTGCATGCACTTGTCAGTTCACTGTGACCTAGATACTTAGCTAGTTAGAGATGTCAGAACTAGGGCACAACACCAAAGCTCAGATGGCAGAACTAAGAGGGTTCCTGACTAAACCCTTCATTGAAGGGAGAGCCCCTTCCAATTAGGAAGGTGTGTGAGGGACCGCTTAAGTCCATGGTTAGACGTAAAGCAGCTGGGTGATGTTCTCCCTCTTACAAATGACATGTTGAGTCTTGGAAGAAAGAAAGAATCAAGACAAGGATCTCTGACCTAAGTCTCTTTTAATAATTGTTTATAGTTTACTAAATTGAAATCATTGAATTGTGAAGCAAAAAGTAAATGTTAATCTTTTCAGTAGGAAATTATTTATAGATTCTTTGATGCATCTAAATGAAAACAGTATGCATTAGCATGTTTCCTTTATTGAAAGAAAAATCTCTTTTACCTTGAATGTCAATTGTTAACTATTTGGTAAAACAAAACTCATGGTTGGGTAAGAATGAGATGGATGTTACAGAAGTTCTATTCTTATGGTTTGAAGAATAGCTAGATGCATAGATGAAAGGTATGCATATTCCATTTATCCATGCATATGTTCTACCATAATTTTTTATGGAGTTGTCAGAGTATGAATTTGCTAAGTCTAAGAGAATGTATGATAAAGAGAGAATCGTATGTCTCCACATTTCACCATATTACAATGTTTTACCTTGCAGTTTTGAAGTTAAGTTTATGAAGATGATATGTCTGCTCAGTCCAAGTTTCAAATGATTTGGTTCACCGCTGGTAGTTATGTAGATGACAATGTGTTGTTTATGTTCCAACAAATTGGTAGGTTGGTTTTTTGGTGTCTAATCGATTTGTGTCAGCATATTTTGGATCAAGAATGTATACAAAGGCTTTGTAATGCATGATGGAAGCTCTTTGGGATGTCTAGTTGCTCTATAAGTTGACATATACTTCTCTCCAACTCTACAGTCTGTTTGTTGTGGATATCTTGATCTCTATGTGTTTGCACCAATACGAATTGATTTGGAATGACAAAGGGAATGCACATAAATGTTGTTGTAACATACTATATCAATTTTTTGAAGGGGGACCCACAAAGTGTTTCTCTATCTCTCTGATACCACCTTGGTCTAGAGTTGATTTTTTTGCTTGCTTGTCGAGTCGACTCGTCATGATGAGTTGTTTGCGCCAAGTGTTTAGATATGTGTGCCAATTTTTGAAGATAAGTTTCATGAAGGATAGGTCTTGGATATCTCTTAGCCTAAACTGCATAAGTTTTCTTTCTATTATAAATGTGTTTGAAGTTGAATTCATTGTAAATATTGTATATCTTATATTTCATGTTTGTAGCCAACCTAGAGAACCTTTTTTAAGGATGCATATGGTATAAATTGAAGATAAAAGTTTTTGGGAAGGTGTGTGGGTGTATTGTGAATTTTTTGAGCAAACAATGTGTGGATAGATTTCAATAGAATGCCTTTTGATGATGAAATATGCCAAAGATCAGTTTTGATAGATCAACAACAAATGTGAAGACTGTGAAGAAGAATACGAGCCTATAAATGAGTAATTTTACTAAAGGTAGTAAGTTGTAAGCAGCATGTCTTATTGAAGCAATTGTATATACCAAAGGCAGTCAGCTAGAGGTAACTGATGTATTGAAATAATCCAATTGTATGTAGAGGTAGTGAACCTATGTTGTGAAAGTTCTATTAAGCAAGGAGTAGTGAACTTCCTTTGGTTAAAGACCATAAATACCTATTGTAAAAGTTGTTATATTCATGAGGCTAGATTTGGACAATAGATCCAAGCATCTTGCTCACTGTGGTTTTTCCCTTGTATGGTTTTCCACATAAATATGGTGTTATGGGTGTGTGCATTTATGCTATTCTACTTATCTTGGTTTAATTGGTTAATTGTTGATGAATGAAAGAAATTGATTAAGTACTAATTCACCCCCCTCTCAGTATTGTTGTATTCAATAGTACCATGGAATAGTTATGCAAGGGCATAACTCCTTTACCACCTTAGAGAAATTTAGCTATAGATCAATAAAGAGATTTGACAAAATGGATCTAGAGGTTCATTTCATAAAGAGATTAATTGAAGCAAGAAAGTACAATAGAGTAGTATGTAACAAAATTTCAAAGGTTTTCAATAATGGTTGAGGATTTCAATCTAGTTTCTTTATAAGATGTTATCAAAAAGGCTCTAAACTTGGAGAGTTTGGTGGAAAATAATACATTCTACTAAAAAATTGTACCTATGGGATAGCCTAAGAAACCTTTCCAAAAGGGTTTCTCTTATTCAAATGTATTACCTCCATAGTCAAGAAAAGTTGAAGATTCTAGGAATGAGCTTCAAAGGAATAAGCTATGCTTCCATTGTAGAGATTCATGTGAGCCATGACATAGATGCTTGGGAAAGGAATAGGTACACTACATAGAGGTTGTTTCATATGATGATTTAGATATATAAGAACTAGATCCTACGGTGATAGTTGATGAGTTGGAGCATGAGGACAAGGAAGGAGGAGAGTCTTCAAGAGGTACCATTCCCACCCTATTTAGAGCCCCCCAAGCATCATCCATTTTGATATTGTGGAGTTTTACAAGGTCATAGAGTTAAAGTGTTGATTGATAGTGGAGCCACCCACAACTTCATAGATGAGGGATTGATGACTAATAAGGGTTTTAAAATAGAATATTTTGAAAGACTTGATGTTTTATTAGTTGCAAGATTTATTATCCCTTGTACCAAGAGGATTTAATAGCTAGATATCACTTTAGGGAGGCATAGAGTACATGATTTGTATATGGTTGGCATAGGTCAGGAATTCATGGTTTTGGGAGTGTAATGGTTACATTCACTTGGAGAGTTCACTAAAAATTAGTAGACAATGGAAATTAAGTTCAAATGAGAAGGAGAAGAAGTGGATCCTTAAGGATTTTCTAATGGAGCATGCCATTTTATTACAGTCAAAAGGATGCAGACAACTTCTCATAGAGATCAAGTATCTTGGGAAACATAATGTTTTATTACAAATACAAGTTTATCCTAAGGTGATAAATCTTATTATATTAATATTCAATCCATCTTGGATAAGCTTAGGATGGTATTCTATGATATTCCTCGAAGATTTCAACCAAATAGAGGGTTTCAACATCTCATTGAGCTAGAAGAGAGGTCTAAGCTCATCATCACTACACATTATTAGCATCCTAGGAAGCATAAGGATGAAATTGAGAATCCAATTAAGGAGTTGTTGTATATGAGACACATACAATCTAGTTCTACCTCTTTTTCTTCTCAGTGATTTTGGTTAAGAAGAAGGATGGTTTTATGAGGATGTGCATTGATTATAGGGATCTTACTAAGAAGAAAATCAAGCATCAATATCTTATTCCTAGGATCAAAGGCTTGATTTATTCAAATTTCATAAATAAGTATACTTCTTCAAGGTTGATCTTCAATTAGGGTATCACCAAATAAAGGTAAGAGATGAGGATGTGCATAAGATAAATCTCTAATGTCAGTATGGGCATTAGGAGTTTCTAGTCATGCCATTCAATTTGACTACTACACCTAACACTTTCCAATCTTGTAGGAAATATGTATTCATTAAGAAATTGGGGAAGTTTGTATTGGTTATATTTGATGATATACTTATTTTTACAAAAACATGGGAGGATCATTTGAGGGATATCTGAGGTTCTTGGTTTTCTAGAGTAGTAGTCACTCTTTGATAGGGCATCTAAGTGTGAGTTTAGTATGATGAATATTTTTTTTTATTTGGTGCATATCCTTAATGCCTAAGGAGCGAAAGTAGATCAAGAGAAGAATAAGGCAATTTGATATTAGCCACCTCCTAAGAATCTAACACAATTGAGAGGTTTCTTTGGGATTTGTAGCTATTACAAGAGGTTCATCGAGGGGTTCTCATAATTGGTTACATTGATAAATTTGAGGAAGAAACAATCATTTTTGTTGTTCGATTTAAAACAAGCTTTTGATAAGATCAAGGACTGGAGTTGTGTTGATGTAAAACAAGCATCTCATAGTATTTGTGTAGAGAAGGGGGATTCGCTACTCATGAGTCTCTTTATTTTCAAGAGATTCCCAAGGGGTGAACTGCCCTAAACTACCTCAAGGAATAACACGAGAGTTCTAGAATCAAAAAGAGCAAATCACAAAGGTTTTCTAGACAAACTGACGAGCTCTCGGCCAAAGGATAACAGTGTGACATACATATGACAATGCGACGTGCTAGCATCCCAAAGGCACACTGGCATCTCACATGGACCAGAAAGCAAGGTTTTCACATGAAAAAGAAAAGTGACTACTAGCAATCTAATTACCGAGAACTTCTAGAGTACAGGAAAATAATAGAATACAATAGAACTGAAATAAAGTAAAGTAGATGATAAAGTAGAAGAGGATGAGAGATAGAAGAAGCTCACAAAAATCCAAGTAATGGAGCCTCTAGCAAATGAACATCTTCAATACCTGCATGAGTAAGATCTGGAGAAAAAATGTTGGGGTCGTATAGGGGTTTGCCTTAGTCAAACCCCCGTTATGGTGTTCCCACCTCCATGGACAACCAGATAGATAAATAGAAATAAAGTATGTGATGAGTGATAAAAGAAAACCCCACTTGAGGAGGAGAACCCATATCACAAAATGTAGGTGATAAAAGTAATCCCCGCTCGAGGAGGAGAACCTGTATCACAAAATATGGATGCAATAGGTAGGGGATGTGTGAAATCCCAAGATGCTCACAAGCATAAGGTAAGGGAGATATTAATTGCAAGGCTTAAGGAAGCCAAAAAGAGAGAGAAAAACTAGTTGTAAGAGCCAAAAGTGTTGCAAAGAGTATTGTAAGAGATTGAGAGTGCTACTATAACAAGTTGTATGGAGTTGTGCAAGAAAGATAGCAATAGAAAGAGAGGAGGAAAAGGAAAGAGCCAAAGCTGGAGAGAAAACTAGAAGACCAAATGGATTGGAAAGATGACTTTTAAAGAGGGAAAAGAAGCTTCCTAGGCAGTTACAAGGCGTCCTGAGCCATTACCACTAACAAAGTCAGTTGACAAGTGGAAAACATGCTCGAAAGTAGTCATTTGATCATTGAAACATTGTAGGATGCTAGCATGGCGCGCTAGTGTCAAAACACATCACACTACAAAATGACACGAATGGGAAAAACACAAGGTTCGATGCAAAGCAGACACACAAGGGTAGTTGTTGAAAAGGGGTCCAGAGCATCCTGAGAAGGGAAAAAGGATGATGCAAGGGCTAAAATGGGCCTACACAAATGCTAGGGGAGTGGACACTAAAGCATATGGAAGAATGTATGTGAAATTGCAAGGGGTGCAATTTTATGACATTACATTTTTCCCCCACTTTAGCAGGCATATGAATCTACACTAATATGCATGGTAATGGAAATCTACTAAGCATAAATAACATCATGATGCCAAAGGGATATTGTAGAGGAAGTAAGAAACTCTTTGAATCAAGGAAGCATGCCCCTAGGCTGAAGACCTACAAAACAAATGCATTAGGCAAGAAAGACCTACACAAGACAACAAAGTTATAACATAAAAAGCCATTACATCACTAGGTTAGAACATAAAAACACACATACAGAAGCACACAACAAACTAAAGGATTTGAGTTAGCAAAGTGAAAGAGACCTTGATGTATAAGGTTGTCTCAATACTATGCGTCGTCCCCAAACTAATAACAATAGCACATAGAAGAATTCTAAAATGAAGAGAAGAATGTAAGGATTGTTTGCTTCAAGGGAAGAATGCACCCAAAAGTCAAGGAAGCAACCAATTTCAAAGAGAGAAAGAGCATATACTCAGGATGAGGAAGATGTAGATCTTCGATCTGGTATATACAATTGAGAAGATAAGAGAAAAGAGAAGAGAAGTGAAAAGGCTCAAGAGAGTGTAAGAAGGAGGAATGAAAATTCCCAGAGAGATGGCTCCACAAGTACTCTCTCCCGAGGAGGTTTGAACAAAAGGACTCTATAGCTCCGCGAAACTACGAAGTTGAAAAAATTACATCGAAGGCCCTCAGACCAACGATGGACAAATCCCATAGGATGTAAGCATCTCATAGGCCCACAAGAAGGAAACCCCCAAGTTCTCTCTCATGAAGGAATCCCAGTGAAGTAAGTGCCTTACAGGCCATTAGAACCGCAAGAAGGCATCCCCCAAGTTCTCTCTCATGAGGGAAACCCAGTGAAAGGGGACTCCTTAGAGTCAAATTGGAAAGCAGCTTCACAGGCACACCTGCAGAGCAACATGTTAATCCCCAGACTAAACATGCT
>VDFB02271358.1:994654461-995047141 GCA_007258455.2 Sequoia sempervirens | reverse complement strand
AAGGTTTTGAGAAAAGAATAACTCACCTTCTTATCTGTCCATGCTTCCTCTGGAATACCATGACCCAAAGGAACTGAAGGACCTCTATTAATTAAATATATAATGGTATTGACAGCCTTTTCCCACATGTTTAAATGCAGCCCAACATGGAATCTCATGCTCCTTGCACACTCCATTATTGTCCTATTTATGTGCTCAGCCACTCTATTTTCTTATGGAGTCCCTAAAATTGTTTTCTGCCTACGAATTCCATTAAAGGAACAATAATCCTCAAATTATTTTCTGCAATACTCACCACCATTATTAGATCTGAGACATTTTAATCTTTTATCTATCTCATTCTCAACCAAGATTCTCCATTTCTTAAATGTTTCAAATACATCAGATTTATGCCTTAAGGAAATAAATCCAAACCTTCCTAGTTGCATCATCTATGAATATAACATAATATCGAGAGCCACTGAGAGAAGATACATGAGCCAGTCCCCATGCATCTGTATGCACACACTCCAACTTTTCATCTTCCTTTTGCTTCCCATCCTTGAGAAAACTAACTCTTTTTTGTTTTCCATACACAACTTTCACAAAAATCCATATTAATGCATTTTAGACCTGCTAAAACTTTCTTAGGATGAAGTACCTTCATACCTTTTTCACTCATATGCCCAAGTCTGTTATGCCACAGTGTTGTCTCAGAACCTGCAAAATTGTTTTAGTCTCTTCTTGAGAACCCACAACAACTATTCCTGAACCTGTTTGTGTTTTCTCTGCAACACCTAATGTAGAAGGAACAATATGACCTATACAAAGATATAAGGTGCCTACTTTCACACCTTTTTCTACTATTAAGGCACGTCTTGAATCCTTCCAATTTTTATCATTAAAAGTAACTGTGCAACCTTCATCACCTAGTTTCCCCGCTGAAATTAAATTCCTACTCAGCCTTGGAACGTGCCTTACCTCTTGTAGTAGCCAATGATTCCTATTCTGAAACTTAATCTTAATTCCTCCCTTTCCAACAATTTGATAGGATTCATTATCTCTGAAATAAACCAACAGAAAATCCCCTTGGACATAATCAAGAAAATAACTTCTATGGGGCACAACATGAAATGAGGCCCCTAGATCTAAAACCCATGAATCATCAACATTATCTAGGGAAATAATCAAAGCAACATCTTCAGATTTATTACTTACCAAATTTACCTCCTTATTTCCTTCTTGTTTGTCTCCTTTATTCTTCTGAGACCAACAATCTTTCTTCAGATGACCTGGTTTCCCACAGTACCAACAATCCTTCTATCCTCTGGATTGGGACCTCTTGTTCTTTGATTTTCCTCATGACTTCCCATGACCTCTAGAACCTTTTCCTCTCTCCTTTGATCTACCCCTGCTTTTTACATTCAAAACACTACTTGATGTAGATCCACTTGAGATTTTCCTACGAATTTCCTCACTTAGAATAACGCCAACAACATCATAAAATTTTAAGGTATTTGAACTAGAAACAAAGTTACTAACCCCATTACCAAACTATTCCAGCTTTTAGGCAAAGAACATAATATCATGAGAGCTCTAACTTCTTCATTGAATTTTACATTTACAGAAATCAGTTGACTGGTAATCGTATTAAAATCAATTAAATGATTTGTCACAGATCCACCTTCAATTATTTTTCAGATTAAACAAATGCTTCATGAGAAATACCTTATTTGAGGCTGAGGTTTTTGCATACAATTTAGCCAAAGTTTTCATCAGTTCATCTGTTGTTTTTGCTTCTATTATATTGAATGCCACAAATGGTGCTAGGCACAATCAAATAGTTCCCAGTGTCTTTTTGTCCAGAAGATTCCAATCCTCATTAGTCATTGTTGTTGGTTTCTTGGCTATTCCTTCCAATGGCCTCCATAAATCCTTCTGATAGAGATAATCCTCTATTTGCATCTTCCATAACTGATAGTTCTGCCCATTGAATTTATCTGCCTTCAATTTACCCTTCTCCGCCATTGCTCCCACTTAACCGTGAGACTCCCACTCAACCATGAGACCTTCCTATAGACGATAATTGAATACAACCCGCTATGATATCACTTGTTAGGAGTTCCATGCAGAAAATATAAATTAAATGCAAATAAATATTAAATAGAGGAATGAAAATACACATAAATAATAACAGTGAGAGATAATTTTTAACGTGGTTCACCCAAACTTTGGCTACATCCACCAATAGAGAGTCCAATATTATTATCCAACAAATCAAACTAATTACAACCAACAATCCTTGCAAATCAATACCGTTGTAAATGCTACAATACAAAAAACAATAGAAACCCTAACCCTTAGCTATTTATCAAGACTTATGTCAGTTACAAATAGGGTTTTTTTTATGTTGACCAATAGAAAATAACTCCCGACACCACAAGGGGTGCTGCCCCTTGACCCTGTATTTGGTGCGCTGCCCCCAAACCTCTGTTGAATATTTTGGGGGGAAACCACATCGATAAAAGTGGGGAAAATTTAACCTTTGAGTCTGATTAGGCTCTATATAACAACACAGGGACTTTTGATTGCACTGGCCGAGTGGTGGCACTCAGAGATGAGCTCATTTCACTTATCAACAAGGGAGGCTACAGTGACCTTGGAGGATATATGACACATCCTCATATTACCTATTCATGGAGAGCGCATGGCATACAACCCAAATCGAGGATACAATGCTATTACAATGACCTTCAACCATGAGGATGAGACAAAGCTTGGAGTGAAGGAGTACGAGGTCCACTGGGACACACTTGCTAAGAGATATGATATCTTCATCGTTGTGACACAATCATGTAGACACATGTCGGTGACATTGGCTATTACAAGCACATGATTGACTTGATAGACTCATTTAAATGGAGACCTTATAGGGATTGTACTCCATTCTTTGATGACGATGATCATCTACCATATTGCAGGATGCCTCAATACCTGATAGGCAGGATTGTACAAAGTTAGCATATCATTGAGAGGTACCTACCAGAGAGGGTACAACGATAGTTCAAGGAGTAGAAAAGAGTACCTATTGGCACAATAGAGTTTGCTTGGTCTAGCTGAGAGATTCAGACCTGGGGTCTTATGATTCCTATGACCATAGTGAAATAGGACATAGATGCATTGCAACTATTATGGTGGGGATGGGTGAATGGAGACATAGATGTAGGTACTAGTGTTGACTATGATATATGGTGGGGACAACATAGACCTGAGCCATTGAATGATCCAAACTTTCCTGCATTGGTGGATAGATGGAGGAGGGGAGTTGGGAGAGGAGTGCGAGCTTGAGGATGAGGCTGAGGGGATGGAGGCCGAGGAGACAGAGGAGGTGATGACAGAGGAGATGGTGGAGGGTACAAGGGGAGAGGGGGCTAAGGAGATAGGAGAGGCCGAGATAGGAGAGGCAGGGATGAGAGATAACCTCATCCACCTCATCCATCGAGGAGAGAAAGTAGTAGACAGGTAGTGGAGGCCCCTTTCTAGGAGGGAGAGATACCAACAAAGGTGGTGGTGGGAGAGGTACAAATAGATAAACCTCATCAAGAGGAGAGGTAGCTTGAGGGTGAGCAACCAGAAATGGATGTCGACGTGGATGTCGACATGGGAGAGATTGGCCATGATGAGGAGATGGTAGATCAGGAGGAGGAGGAGGAGGAGGACAGGAAGAGGTCCAACATGGACGATGGCCTAAAGGATATCCCCATTTTGGAGAGGATGGATCTAGAGGGGGATCAACTAGTGGATGATCAGATTGCACAGCTACAAGTGTAGTTGTAGGTAGCACAGGATGAGTTACAACAACTATAGGATGAGAGAGATTTAGCTATTAGCAGGGTAGTGGGGGCCGAGAAGATTTCATCAGACTTCATGAGCAAAGGCAGTGGGTCAACTGTAGACATTCTATAGGAGCTCAGGAGCTCCTACCAGGCTGAGCAATATTACAAAGACTATTATGAGATGAAGGTGCATCTAGAGTATATAGAGCCAAGCTTCTCACAAGTTGAGAGAAAATCCCAAAGCAGGCGATCACAGAGCAACAACGAGATGTCACAAAAACTGTCACCATATTAGAGGCCATCAAGGTCAGGACACAGGTCATCAAGATCCCACCAGCCCTAGGAGGACAAGCCACCATCCAGAGGTCCCTCCCTATTAGGAGACAAAGAGAGCATTGGCTAGTTCCATTTTTAATATGCTTTCAAAAAATCACACACACACACACACACATATGTATTTTGACTGAGCCTGCGAGCTCCATTTTTGGGATCATTCTAATATTGTACTGTGAAACTTATCATTTTTTGGTATATATATGCGAGATGCATTACTTGGCAGCAATTATGTGATGCTTTATTTTACTATGCATGTTTCTATATGATGAATGATGATATTATGATGTTATGCACTTATGAGATGATTCTATATGATCATGTATTTCTATATGGTTTAATGTATTGTGGATGATGTTTTATGTTTTATGCTCATGTATTCTTTTCTACTTTATGATGTATGGATGATGCACTTTATATTATTTGCTATATGTGTGCTAATTCTATATGATTATGATGTTTATATGAATGCACAATGTGATCTATGATTTGTTATGCTATGGATGCTAGATGATACGATGCACTGTGAATAATGTATGCAAATGCTATAACATGGATGCATATACGATTTATGTAAATGTAATGATATGGATTTGCGATGATCATGTATGAAAATGTATGCAATGATATGTAAGTGCAAAATGGTATTATGTGATCATGACCTAATATGTAATGCTTATATGGATGTATGTATGCATGTATAACAATGTTATCTATATTTTTGTATTTTTAGATGCAATATGGATGTCCTAACATGTTTGAGATGATGCCTAGGATGCTTATATGCTTCTAACATGATGATGCAAGATATTTTTTTTGTGACACATGATGCTATCAGAATGATTGCAAAAAGGAGAGGTGAAAGCACAAAGAAGATGGATATTAGTGTGGAGTTAGTGAAATGACAAGGGATGAACATTCTTTCTTTAATGGATGTCAACTTGCATGTTTATCATCATTGGGTGTCAAAATTGTAGCAGATGCACCACAAACACCATGGTATGACATAAACCAAGGTGTACAATGTTACCATTTGAAAAAGGCACAGTCTAAAAGACAAGGAATGCCATGACTCATACTAAGGACCGAATCACCCCAATTTTTTTGTCAAGACAGACCACAAGAAACAATCAAAATAAAAGAGATCATGATCCATTATCGACCCTCTAAATCCTTTGTGGGACATCCTCGAGGTAGCTAGTAACATGACCAAAGACCAATTGAAAAGATAAGACCAACAAAACCAACATATTCAACAACCATTTAGATCAATTTATAGAGTTTATTTGATGATGAGATTGATAAGTTTGATTGACCGATTAACAAGTTTGATCGATACATTAACCAAATAGACTGATTGACCAGATTGATTGACCGATTGTTTGAATAGATAGATTGACTAACCAAGATTGATTCAATGAACAAGATTGATTATTTGAATATATTTGAGTGACCAATTGACAATATTGGTTGATTAAGTGACCAATTTGATTAATTGATAGGTTTGACCAATTGACAAGATTGATTGACATTGCCTAGTTGCAGGAAAAATATATCCTATATAAGGAAAATGATAAGGTTGAAAAATGAACAATTCCCCAATTTAGGAAGAATGCATCCAAAATAGAAAAAAATGATCAAAACCTATGATTTGACAAGCATTGATGATCATACAATTGACTAGTGTGGATTGAAGACCAGTTGGATAGTTGATTTGTTGGTTTGAGATTTGGTTTAGGTGCTTGGTTGCTTGAAGAAAAAATACCTAGATAGACTCAAAAAAACCTAAAGGACTAACCTAGGGCCTCAGGGGCTCGTCGATTGATGGCCTTGTGTACGTTATACACACAGAGACCTCGTAGTTTGACTGACACTGACCAAAATTGATATGACTCGACAAAAACCTAAGGACATACCTAATGCCTCGGGGAATCATCAAAAGATGGCCTTTCCTACGTAGTAATGTGCAAAGACAACATAGTTCGATGAGGCTTGGACAGACATAGAATCTGACTTTGACTATGTTTTTGGAGTTTTGATGTTTTTTGATTTTTTTGAATTTTGATGGTTTTACATTTTATTTTGGATTTTTAAAGGTTTTATGATTTTTATTTTGGAATTTTGAAGGTTTTATGATTTTTTTTTGGATTTTTGAAGGTCCAAAACTTGATACCATGTGTGGGATCCCATGAAGACATAATTCATGGAAATTCCCCCAGTAAGGTATAAAACGAACTTATTGCGTGCAAGGGGAAATGGATGCCAATATGGTTATGAAAGGTGAAGGATGCTAAATGCCAATGGTTCTTAGGCCATGAGAAGGATGAAAAAGCTTTATTATGGACAAATGATATGTAAGAATGGATGGATGAGAGGAAAAAAATGTTGATATGTGGTGACTGATCATGCTATACTATACACCCCGACATATATCCTTGCTGGGGTTCGGGGCCGGGTCGGGCCTCGGGCAGGGGTTCAGGGGCGGCAGCCCTTGAGAAATTTTTTCCTCCTACTTTTTCGCGTCATCACCGAAAAAGGAAAAAATCAATGAAAAAAGAAAAATCTGACTTTGTAGAACCCAAAATCTGGAAGCTTCTAAGCTTGTTAAAAAGGGGTTCAGATGGGTGTTACAGTATGATGAAAAACACGATTATTCGCAAGATTGTAATAGGTTTTTACACTGTAATAAAATCATTGGATGGCTGCGGTTTGGTGGATGTAGCCCAGATTGGGTGAACCACATTAAATTCTCTGTGTTATAATTTATTCTGTGTGTTTTTGGTTTCTCTATTTATTACTTAAATATGCATTTAATTGTTAGATATCTACCTTTCTAACCCTAACAAAAAACTAGATAGAGTGATAGTAGACAAAGGAGCATAGACTAACTACACATGATGCCTATTTTCTAGGTTTTCACCATGGTACTTATCCAAAGTGCCATCGAAGTGGTTTTCACTTTTGGACGAATCATTTCTCTTTACTATTTTTTATTTTTTTCTCTTTTTTCGATTTATTTTTTTGTTGTCACCAATGTAAGGAAGCTAAGGTGGCGAAACAACTTCTAACACTAATCTTGAGAGGAGAATAATACAAAACTTGAAATCTTTAATAGTTACAAAAAATTAAACAAAAATAAACATAAATATCATGCATACCATGATTTACGTGGGGAAAACCCTTTCGAGAGAAAAAATCTCACACTCCAAAAGCCACCCAACATATTATTCAGAAATCACAAAGATTACAGTATACTTGCAAAGTAAGCTTCTCACAAGAGTATCACCACTCAGAGATCTAGAGGCACCACGACTACTATCAGACTCTCAAAATACATCACCATCTACAATCATAGTATAACTCCCTCATAAAATAAAGCTACCTTCTAGGGAAAGACAAGCCAAAAAAATATCCACCATTAGATCTAAAACCTAATAATTAATGGTCTAGATTTACAATGTATCATTTATCTAATGTATTTTGATCATTTTAGTAGTTTCCTGAAAACGTTAACAAATAATTCTTTACATGCATCCCACTCCTTGCCCTTGATACCATTGTATATTACACCTATCGTTGTAACTAGAAAATTTATATATATATATATATATCCTATCAACAATAACCTTTATATAATTGCAAGGTTGAGACATATTTTCTCAACAAATCTCCCACTTGTTGAACACCTTGCAAGAGCAATGAGAGGGAGTAAACATTGTCTCTTAATTTCTATGGGCTGAAAGACCCATAATCTCTGAACACAATCTAAACTTCTCTTTGCTTACAAGCTTAGTTAAAGAATCAACAACATACATCAAAGTCTCTACCTTAACCAACTTCACCCTGCCATATTCGACCATATCTCTAACAAAATGATACTATACATCAATGTGCTTTGTCCTGGCATGACATTTTGGGTTCTTGGATAGACATATCACAGTCTGATTGTTGCAATAGATTGTCACTACACCTTGTTTTATTCCAATATCTAAACATAGTCTCTTAAGCCAAATGGCTTCTTTATAAGCATGAGTAGCTACCATATACTCTGCTTTAGTAGTGAACAAAGCAACTATAGCCTATCATTTACTCATCCAATTGATTGCACCACCAAATAAAGTAAACACATAGGCACTAGTAGATCACCTGCAATCAATACCACTTGCCCAGTCTAAATCCACATAGCCATGAATATCAAGGGAAATCTCTTCTTTAGTCACATTACTATGATAACACAAGGAATAATCTGAGGTACCGCGCAAATATCTGAAGACTCTTTTAACTGCATCCCAATGAACTCTACCAAGATTAGACATATATCTAGAAAGAAATCCCATTGCTTGGGAAATGTCTGCTCTAGTACAAACCATAGCATACATCAAAATTACAACTGCACTCTGGTAAGGTACTCTACTCATGTATTCCATCTCTGATGGAGATGTTGGAAAATATGAAATAGATAACTTTGTTCCAATTGAAACATGAAAACACAATGGTCTACAATCTTGTATGTTAAATCTCTATAAAATTGAATTGAAATACTTACTTTGGCCAAGCCATATATTTTTGTTCACTCTATCTCTTTTAATTTCCATCCCAAGAATGTGTCTAGTTGCACCAAGATCTTTCATTTCAAATTTAGTAGTAAGTTGAGATTTTAGTTATGAAATCATACCTTTCCCTTTCCCAATAAATAACATATCATCAAAATATATTGCAATAAACAAGAAATGATCACCATCAGTTTTATAATAAATACAATGATCTAATTTAGAATGCTCAAATCCCAAACTCAACACATATGTATCAAATTTTTGGTACCACATCCTAGGTATCTGTTTTAAGCCATAGAAAGATTTCTTCAATTTGCAAACCAACTTACTTTTACCTTTCATTGCATAGTGCTTTGGTTGTGTCATATAAATATCCCCCTCCAAGTCACCATGAAGGAAAGCAATTTTCACATCCATTTGCTCAACCTCTAAATCATAAGCAATAGCAATAGAAAGCAAAAATCTAATGGATTTCATTTTTGCAACAAGAGAGAATATCTCACCATAATCAACACCCTCAACTTGAGAGTAACCTTTTGCAACCAACCTTGCTTTGTACTTCTCAATACCTCCATCTGAACTAATCTTTTTCTTGAACACCCATTTGCAAATGGAATAGGTTTTCGTCTTTCAGGCAATGGTGCAAGATCCCATGTATCATTCTTTTTCAAAGATGCCATTTCTTCATCCATAGAAATCTTCTAGGATTATGCATCATTCATACCTAATGCCTCTTCTATAGATTTGGGTTCATCCATGTTCATATTCAAAGAAAGAATACATCTCCAATCATCAGGTGTATACCTTTCAGGTGGTTGTCTATTCCTTGTAGACTTACGAACAAGTTGAGTTGGAGGTTCTTCCTCCTCTTCTGAAGATCCAGAGCTAGATGATCTCTCCTCAACTTCTTGTCTATCCTTGGGCCTTGATTCAACTTTCTCAAGTGTAGAAGGAAATTGAATCACATCTTCTTGTTTACTTTTGTATAGGAGTGAATTTGTACTCCTCACAAATTCCCCTTTTACACCCTCTACTTTAGAAAAATCAAACCCGACTAAGAAATTCCACATCACCTATCTATAATGCATCCACATGGCACTTGTCCTTTGTGTCGGTGGGGGAATTTATGACGGGGATGTGCGTGCAATGTGTGGATTTCTACGTGGCGCGCTGTCATCCTTAACAGATTCTTGCCTCTGGAATCTGTAGACATTACGTTCTCCATTGGAGACGAAGCGTAATAGCTTTGTGCCTTCCTGCTGACCCAAGAACATCTCTTTACCTCCTAATTCTTCTTCAAATGCAGGTCTTTCATTTTCACTTCATCTCTTTAGCAATTCAGTCCATCTGCTTCACAATTTCACATGCTAGCCTAATCTCCTTAGTAATTTCCTTGAGCTTTTACACATCTTCTCTACTTCATGTTGCACTCTTTCCATCCTTGGAGTTGTGACTTGGTGTCATGCGGGACTATTTCTTCATTGTTGCAGTAGCATCGACCTTACCAAGCTTGCACTCTCCTCTACATGCTTGAGGGAACTTTGATTGAGAAGGTGATATTGTTTCTTGATTTACATAGCATAGTGTTATTGCTATTGTTCGGTCTTCTTTCCATTATTTCCTTTATCGCTTTTTCTATTGATCTATCTGGCTATCTATGGAGGTGGAAACATGAAAGTGAGGGTTTTACTATAGAAAACCCCTATACAACCCCAAAATTTTTCCTCTCTTGGCTATGTGTAGGTATGCATTCGTGTGGAGCTTGCTGGAAAATTGGACTCTTTGTGAATTAATCTTCATCACCTTCACTTTTTCATCTCCTTTATCATCTTTCTAGTTACTTCGCTTATTTTGTTTATTATCATTCCAGTTAGTATTTTAGACCTTAACCACTAAGTAGTTAGTAGGCCTTTGTTCCTTTTACTGTGCCTTTGTAATTTCTGGCTGTACGGATGCCAATTCCCTAGAGAGACGCCAACACGCCGCATTGTCACCCTTGACCTGTGGTACTATCCTTGAGCAGAGAGTTGTTTAAGGTATGGTTTAGGTTCTAGAAGCCTACTCATTTAGCCCCATTAAAACTCTCAGGTTAGTAGGGTGATAGAAGAACTTGAGAGTGCTCTTCATTCTCTATCCTTGACCTAAAACACTTGTTTAGCTTGAGGTAGATTAGGGAAACCCTTTGCTCTCAACTTTCTATGACCTAGAGCCTTGGTGTGGTTGGCCCCCTCATCTACAACTTTGTTCTGGCTGCAATGTAACAAAATAAGGCTTAGTTTCTCTAAAAATAACAATTCTACTATATATTACCTTTTGTGCAACAGGTTCCCAAAGCTTGTATCCTTTCACACCATAATTGTATTCGATGAAAATGAATTTCACAACCTTGTTCTCCAACTTTGTTCGCTTCTCCTTTGGAACATGTGCATATGCCTCACAACCAAAAACTCTAAGATGTCTTAATGAAGGCTTGCGACCTGACCATGCCTCTATAGGTATCTTATTGACAAGAGTTGATGTAGGAGACCTATTAATCAGGTAATAGGTAGTGGCAACAACTTCAACCTAAAACCTTTGTTTTAGGCTAGAACCACTCAACATACTCCTAGCCTTCTCCATCAATGTCATGTTCATTCTTTTTGCAACTCCATTCTATTGTGAAGAACACAGAGTTGTCTTCTGTCTATGAATACTGTAATCTTTATAGAGTCTATCAAAATAATTAGAGAAAAATTCACTACCATTATCAGTCCTCAAACATTTTATTTTATTTTCAGTCTGTAACTCAACCATTGCTTTAAATTCTTTAAACAAACTGAAAACCTTAGATTTACTCTTTAGAAAATATACCCATGTCCTACCATAATCATCAATAAATGAAACATAATATGTGGATTTACCAATCGAGGGAATATCTACAGACCAAACACATCAGAATGAATAAGATCCAATACACCACAATATTTATGAGAACTCGAGTAAAAATGAATGCGGTTTTTTTTTCATAAATGCAATGCTCACAAAAATCAAATTCAAGATTACAATTAGAAAAACCTTCAACAAGGTTTTTATTTTTCAAGGTTCTTAGAACCTTTTCTCCAATGTGGCCAAGTCTGTGGTGCCATAACATAGTTTTCTCTGCAGGTAACTTTGTTTCAAAAGAAAGAGCACCCTTGGGTACCCAAAGGCCATGACCATCTGTTGAAGGTGAAACCCTCACTTCTTCCACAAAATTTCTTTTCACAGAAGTATTATTGCACTCAACAATGCATGCATCAAGCTTATACAATGTGCCATATCTGACATCTCAGTTAGCAATCACCATAGCACCTCTAACCATTTGGCATCCCGCATCAAAAAATACTACCTGCACACCCACATCAATTAATTTTCTCATAGATAACAAATTTTGTGCCAATCCAGGGATATGCAACACTCCCTTAATCCTTTTTATTCTACCATCTAAAAATATGATTTTAACTTTACCATGACCCACAATGTCTAAATGAGAGTCATCATCCAAGTACACCTTAACTCCATCAAATTCTTCATATTTAGAAAACCAATATTTATTAAAGGTCATATGGAAAGATGCACATGAGTCAATTAACCATGCATCATTACCTGTATGAGTTGCCAAGGCTGCATTGGATGTGTTTCCATCTTCCTTCTTAGACTTATATTCAAAATCAAATTTCTTCTTTTTCTTTTTCTTTTCTTCTTTGCATTCCTTATGAATATGTATAGGCTTACCACAGTTCCAACTAATAACTTTGGACTTTCCAGGAGATTTAGATCTCCCCTTGAACTTGAATTTGTCATGCTTCTCATTCTTCTTACCTTTTTCCTTAGGTCTTCCACAAACATTTAGGACCTCCTTGGCAGTGATGGATACCTTCCTCCTCATCTCTTCAAAAAGAAAAGAAACCACCACATCTTCAGTCTTCAAAATAACAGTACTCCCAATAGCCATAACAAGAGAATCCCACGAATCAAGCAAAGAACAAAGCAAGATCTGACATTTCTCCTCCTCATCCATTTTGACACCAATGTATGCCAATTGAGCCACCATCATATTAAATGCTTCTAGGTGATCTGTGATTCATCCACCCTCTTCTATTCTCAATGTGAATGGTAGCTCTAGACCTGCACAAACATGAACAAACAACACAATGTTAGTCAATTATACACATCTAAACTATCATTCCCCATAAGATTCATTTGAAGCATGATGAACAAGAAATAAAGTATAGAAAATAAGTGAAAGCAATCTAAATCCTATTCAAATTCTCAAACACTCAATCCCATGGGGGAATTGGTGCTATTTTGATGTGGAAAATAGCCCTTTCCCAATTCCTAGTCAAGCTTGATGATGAACTCTGATGAAGATTGATGCCCCTTGAAATTTCTCCATAACCTAGCTATGAAATGATGAAAAATTATGAAAAAAGATGAAAATGGATGAAATTTGCTCAAAAACTTGTAGATAATGACTTTGCTTCAAGTTGTGGATGTAAAATCAATAGAAGAATCCTCCATTTATAGGAAAGAAGGATGGAGGAATGAGAAACATGGAGGATGTGGGACTAAAGATGAACCAATGGTATTGCGCCACTTGTCAATATGCTAGTGGAGAGAGGTGGATCACATTTTGATGAATGTGCAAATAAATGCTATTAGGTGGAAATTTGAATTTGGAGAAGTAACATGTTGGAGGGAGATGTGGAAGAGGAGTTAATGCCACTTGGCTCGAGAAAAATGACTTGTAAGAGTCATAAATGCCAAGTTGGAGGATAAGACCTTTGGGAGGGAGATTTCAAATTTGAAGAATATTCCAACTTGATGCCCTTTTGAATGAAAATAGATGAATTTATAAATCAATTAAATTGATTTACTTGTGCAAGTTGCAAAATCTAGAGGATTTGATGGATTAGAGTTAGAGTTAATTAGGATTTAATTAACTTAGATGGAAATTAGTTTGATTTGACATTTGACTTAGATTTTTGAATTTATTTAAATCAAATGGGAGGAATAATGAACATTTTAATTAAATAAAGTTTGATTTATTTAATTAAAAGGGATGATTTTGATTTAATCAAATAAAGGTGATTTATTTAATCAAAAGAGGAAATATGATTTAATCAAATAAAGTGGATTTATTTAATTAAAAGATGAAATATGACGAATTTAATCAAATAAGGGTTATTTAATTAAATGGTTAGTAAAGGAGATGATTTAGGCAGAACCGGTGTTAGTAAACTAGGATCAAGTGCATGAGATCAATCGGTATAAATTACGTGTCTACATTTTTCCCCTCTTTGAAGTAATGTACATGCTGCATTGGTTCAAAGAATAACCTTGCTGAGATCAAAATTAAAAAAAAATTCAATTTTTTTAGATGCCCCACTGTTGCCCCAACGGAAAGAAGTATACTGGTACACTGCCCCCTCAAGAGATTGAGCGAAAAGTTTGATTTGAGGGTTGATCTCATGACAAAGAGGTTCAAGATGGACGTATGGATGGTTATGATGATGATACAAATGAGATGGTTTTAAGATGCTTAGAATAACCAATCTATATTATCCTAAACAACTTAAATGACAATGCAATGCATGTGAGATGGATGCGATGGATGATGTGATATGCTATGATTATGAGATGTATGTATGCTAATGGTTTGTGGATGTAGGATGGATGCATTGGTGATGTTTTGGTCGACCGCCATGATACCATGTTAGCGTGGAAAGAAGAAAGAAGAAATGAGATGGTGACAAGAGGATCCAACAAGTCCATGATTTGACGAGACTTTATTAGAGATGAGGATTAATGATTGATGATGATGGATTGCTTAGCAGGAATTGGGATTTTAAAAGGGCTTACTTACCTTATGTTTGATAACACACATAGATATGATGCATCAAGGTATAAAGAACTAGGATGGTGTTGTACCTAGTGAGATGGAATTTGACTTGGCAATCAAATAGGAATACTCTTGTTCACACCTGACATAAGAAACCTCATTTAAAATGCAGTTTAGATATTCCAAATATTTCAAACCAAAACATAGAAAGCAAAGCCTTTCTATGTGGTCAACAAGACACCTAAAACACCCTCCCTATAGACCAAACAAAGTAGGCATGACCAAGGTTATATTACAAGATCATCCAACAAACAAAACAGATAAAAGATAATGATCGTTGCCCCATTCCTTTCTCTCTAAATCCCTTTTTTTGGACATCATCGAGAGGTCATTGGAATGAGCACAATAAGATAAGTCAAAAAGAACAAAGATCAAGTAAACAAACAAGCTAATGTTCTTTATACCGCTAGCCAAGACTAAACTACGGTGATGCCTGATGTTGATGTCCATTGTAGGAAGGATGCATCCTAGGACATGATGTTATCAAATGATTTGGGATTGAATGGATGATGGGCTATTAGTACCAAGAGTTGACCAACTTGTTTACTTGCTAACCTAGACTTGAGACCTTGATGCTTGAGTTTTCACTTTTAACTTGCTAGACTTGTTTCCGATTGTTTTGCCAAAGGGTGAAGATGATGATTGTTTATTATGAGTGGATGTTTATTTTGGGTGATTGCAAAATGGGATGGATGGATTTTTTTTCAAATATTTGGATGTTTTTGGATTTTGAGATGTTTTGAGGCTATTTTTTGGTATTTTCAAGATTTTTACAAATGTTTTAATTTTCAAAATTTCCAATGTTTTTGGGTTTTCTGAGATTTTGACCAAGAGACTAACCTAAAGATCTATCCTAGGGGCCTCGGGGGATGATCAAAGATTAGCCTTGCATACATTATACATGTAGAGACCATGTAGTTCGGCTGAAACAAACTTGATTATTGATGAGATATGAACAAACAAATTTCCAGTTTATTATGACAGACTCCTAAAGGACTAACCTAGGTGTTTCGGGGGATGATCAAAGATCAACCTTGCCTATGTTCAGAGCTTAGAAACCCGTAGTTCGACAAGATGACTCTATTTTTGACTAACGTTTTGACCTATTTTTAGATTTTGATATGATTTGAATGTTTTGGATTTTTTTATTTTCTAAATTTCTTTGGAGTTTTTGATTTTATGATGTTTTTTGATTTTTTTATTTTATGAATGTTTTTGGAATTTTTGATTTTAAGGAAGACTTCAAGAATATACATGAATCTGATTTGATGAGAACATTCCCCCAATGTGATGCAATAAACTACTTTGATATAGGTAGGAAAAATTGACCTTGAGAATGGGCCGAGTATTACTATGAGGGATCATGATACAAACACAAGAGCAAGCTATGATATGGACACATATGAGTAACGGAAGGATGTGATGGAAGTGTGATGGATGGATGATACAAAACAAGCCGCATAGATCCCAGTGGATGAAGAGTGCTTTACTTACACAAGGCACCAGTTTGCCAGGTTTTCACCAAGGTACTTTCCCAAAGCGCCACCGAAGTGGTTTTCTCTAGAGGACAATTTTTTTTTCATTGTTTTCAACCTTTTTTCTATTTTTTTTGGATTTTCATGTTTTTTGATTTTTTTTTTTGTTTGGATTTATACCTTGTAAGATTAGGCATAAAACTTTTTGAGATGGGATTTGTTCATAGGCTCCTACAGAGGCTTACCTTCTGGTGTTGATAACTAATATGCCCTTGATTTGTAGCTTGTTGTGATGATGAAGGGTCCCAACCAATTGGGTTCAAACTTTCCCTTGCTATTTGGATTTGGTACATTTTTCTAATTCTCCTTCAGTACAAGCTCTCTGAATTGAAAGGTTTATCTCCTGATCTTCTTGTTGCAACTTCACTTGGGACGGTTTTGATAGAATTGCAAATGGTTTAAGGCATCCATGCACCGCTCATCCAATAGTTCCAGCTCGTTCAATCATGATACTCGATATTCTTCATCTATGATGAGATTCTGCAATGATATTCTCAGGGATGGGAGCTCAATCTCAATGGGGAGGATGGCTTCTGATTCGTAGACTAGGGAGAATGGGGTGGCACCTGTTGGTGTGCAGATACTTGTTCGATAGGCCCATAAGGTAGGATTCAGCTGTAGGTGCCAGTCATGACCAACATCATTGACTATTTTCTTGAGGATTTTTAATATGGTTTTATTGGTAGCTTTTGCTTGCCTGTTTCCTTGAGGGTAGTATGGAGTGGAAAAGCAATGTTGGATATTGAAATTTTGGCATAGGTCCCAAACATCCTGGTTTTTGAAAGGTGTCCCGTTATTTGAGATAATGGCTTGAGGGACACTGTAGCGGCATATTAGGTAGTTCAAAATGAACTTGGAAATCTGCTTTCCTGTGATATAGGTCATGGGAATGGCATCTACCCACTTCTTGAAGCACTCCATGGTGGTGATGATGAACTTATGTCCACTGAATGAGGTGGGGGTAATTTTTCCAACAAGATCAAGCCCCCATTGTGAAAAGGGGCAAGGTGTTATGATCGGGTGGAGCTCCTGAGCTGGTGTAAGGATGAGATCCCCATGCTACTGACATTGCAAACACCTTTAGAAATAGTCGTGAGATTCCCTTTCCATTGTAGGCCAATAGTACCCAATCCTCAACAATTTCTTAGCTAAGGTCATACCACTCAAATGTGACCCACAAATGCCATTGTGTACCTCGGTTAAAGCAGTCAAAGCTTCCTCAATGTTTAGGCATCGTAAAAGGGTTCCTTCAATGCTCCTACAATATAGGGTATCTCCTAAGATGACAAACTGGGATGAATTCTTGACAAATGCTCTTTTAAGGTTCAGGGTTATATCAGCGGGGGTGACTCCTATTCTCAAGTAGGTGTATATATCACGATACTAGGGATCACTGGGACTAACGATTTCACACACAAATTCAAACTTTGGTACCTCAAATGCTAGTATGAGAAGCTGCTCTACAAGGAATTCTTTCTTTGGGATGTTGCATGGTATATCTAATAGCAATCCACTTGTTTCCATAGTATCCACTACTTTGTTATTTTCCCTTGGTAGCTGCTCAAATGTGATATCAATGAAGGACTCTTTGAGACTTTCCACTAGTTTCTTGTATGGGGTCAACTTATCATCCTTCATTTGATATTCATTATTGACCTGGTTGATGATAAGCTGTGAGTCTCCATAGAATTTGAGTGCCATGATCTTCCATTGTACTACAATTTTGAGCCCTATGACAAGAGCATCATATTCTGCAATGTTGTTTGTGCACGGAAAAGACAACTTGTATGATTTAGGTATGCAATCTCCTTGTGCTGTAATGAAGAAGAATCCATCTCTTGACCCATGTTGTGTGTAGGATCCATCAAAATACATTTTCTAGTGATCTACCACACTTATGTTAAAGATGGACTCATCGGGGA
Source organism: Sequoia sempervirens (assembly GCA_007258455.2). Classification (NCBI taxonomy): domain Eukaryota; kingdom Viridiplantae; phylum Streptophyta; class Pinopsida; order Cupressales; family Cupressaceae; genus Sequoia; species Sequoia sempervirens. The sequence continues at coordinate 995,029,063 of VDFB02271358.1, read as the reverse complement.
ACTTTGATACAAGTGGATTCTCTGAATATATCGGTGCTTCTGCTAGTTGATCTACAATTGCTTGTCCTTTAATGGCATTGTGTTCCACATACTTAATGTCGTGTTCTGTCAGGATCATGACCCATTTAGCTGTTCACCCTGTGAGTGTTACTTTAGAAAGAAAATATCTGAGAGGGTCTATCTTTGCAATGAGTTTTATCTGATGTGCTAGCATATAGTGTTTGAACTTCTATGCTACGAACATGACTGCTAAGCAAGATTTCTCAATGGATTTGTAATTCAGCTCATGTCCCACCATGGTTTGGCTGATGTAATAAATAGCTATCTCTTTCCCATTTTCATCATGTTGTGCCAAGAGAGCACCAAGAGTAGTTGTTGTTGCTGATATATATAGGATCAAGGGTTTTCCTGGAATTGGTGGCATGAGAACTGGTAGCATGAGCAAATAATCTTTGATTTTATTGAAAGCCTGGTCACATTTCTCATCCCATTTGTATGCTACCCCCTTGTGGAGTAGATGAGAATATGGGATAGCCTTGTTGGCTAGTTGCGCTATGAATCGACGAATGGACCAGAGTCTTCCTTGTAAACTCCTTAACTACTTCAATGTATTCAATGCCTCCATCTCGAGGATTGCTTTGAATTTGGTGGGATCTATTTCAATTCCTCTCATAGACATGATATGCTCGAGGAGTTTTCCTAACTATACCCCAAAGACACACTTCTTTGGATTGAGTTTGACCTTGTATTCCTCTAGCCTGTCAAAGATAGAGCCTAATGCTACTATGTGATCCCTACATTTCTTTGACTTGGCCATTATTCCATCCACATAATCTTCCATAGTTTTGTGGATCATAGCATGAAAGATTAGTGTTATGGCCCTTTGATAGGTATCTCCTACGTTCTTCAGCCCAAATGGCATCATATGCTAGCAATATGTCCCCCATGGAAAAGTGAAAGCTGTCTTGTGTTGGTCTTCCTTAGCAATCATGATCTGATTGTATCATGAGAATCCATCCATTAGTGATAACATTTCATGTCTTGCTGTCATATCCACAATCATATCTATGTTTGGGAGAGGGAAATCATCTTTGGGACATGCTTTGTTCATATCTCTGAAGTCAGTGTAGATGCGGATGACCCTAATGGGTTTTGAAATAGGTACAAGATTTGAGACCCACTCCGGATAATCAATTGGCCTTATGAACCCTGCATCTAGGACCTTCTGTAATTCCATCTTGACCAATAATGCTATTTGTAGATGCATATTCCTCAGTTTTTGCCTCACTAGCTTTACTTCTGGATGCACAGCCAGATGGTGAACCATGACTTCTGGATCCCACCTAGGCATGTCGGCATAGGTCCATGCAAAGTTTACATTTCTTTCTCTAAAAAATGCATCTACAAGTTCTTGTTCTTTTGTCAAGAGTGATTCTGCATAGAATGTGATATGTAGTGTTTCCTCTGTTCCCAAGTTGATTGGATTGCACTTTTCTACTAAGACTTCCGACCTCTCTTGATGAATAGCACTAAGGGGAAGATTGAATCCTTCATCCTCCAACGCCTTAGAGAGGTTTTCATCATTGGATGCATCCTTTATTTTTACTTTTTTTGTTTCAGAGAGTGCCATAGTGTGGTTTTCACTCAAAGACCTAGAGATTATTCTCAAATTTTCACTTTTGCAACTGAAGGATTCAATCATTTCCCCGTAATAGGCATGTGTGTCAAGCTCAATTTCAAATCCAGCTTTGTGATCTCCATATGGTATCGTATCCCATAATCCCATGAATTCCAAGAGCACCTCATCATTTTTGAATGTGTCCAAAATTGGTGGTCCTCATTGGTCGTAATCGATGAGTTGGGGATAGACTGAGTTTAGCTCATGGGTTTGGTTGTTTGACTCAAAAGACAGGTTACTAATCATGAGAAGGGAGGAATCCTCGAATAACATGGGTAGGTCGGTTATGGGATCTTCCTCATCATTACTGCACATCAGTTATGTCAAAGGTAAAGTTACCTATGACTCGACCTATGGATACTAGTAACTGAAAGGTGACAGTTGATAACTGAGGGGGAGTTTTGACTATTTTAAATAGGGCACCTCTGCCAAGTATGGTTACCTTCAGAGGGGTACATCTAAGGCCAAGATTTCTTATAGGCTTCTAAGGAATGAGTGGTACTAGAAGACCATTGTCATTTTGTCCAAGTTTCTTGTTTCTGTTATAGCCCATACCAAGAATCATTTGCAATCCTTTGCTGCTATTATCCAGGGGAAGATTAGGCATGAGCCTTTCATCTTGGTATAGCAAGCTTGCTATGTCTTTTTCATCTACCACTTCTCAACTTAGGTCTCACCAATATCTAAATTTGGAGGGGTCTTCTTTGAAGGTTTGGGATGATGTTTCAATTGGTTGGGGCTGCCCATGAGACCTAGGAGATTGAGGTAACTCTCCTATTATGAAGGCACTCTTCTTCATTTTGTAATCCCCGCACCCATTTTCTTGGACAATAACTTTGATTTCAGATATGTCAAGAATGGAAGGTGTCTTTGTCTTAGAAGTGGAGGCCAAGGTAGTTGGGTCTACATATGGAGTTGTAGGGCCTTCACCATTCTTTGGGACTTGGGGGATTTTATAGTACTTTGCTTCTAGGTTCTTGTAGTAATAAAAGGGCTTAGGATCACCATGGACTATGACCTCTTGGTTTTGGTATGGGAATTCGATGCACTAATGGAAGGTTGATGTGACAACTTGCATCCCATCGATCCATGGACACCCTAGGAGAATATTATAAGGTAAATCAAGGTCAAACACCTGGCATGTGGTTTCCATGATGGCTAGACCTACTTGAATAGGGAGTTGAATAGTGCCTTGAGATACTCTTTCTTGGTCATCATATGCTCTAATTGTAATACATTTACCTTTTCCAATGGAGACCTCAGATAATCCTAGATTCTTTATTAGTTTGAGCGAACAAATGTTTAGACCTGCACCCCCATCCACCAAGACCCTTTTGACTTTATTTTTATGGACTAGGACTTCGAGATGGAGTGCACAATTATGAGATGGTTGAGTGGGGAAGTCCTGATCAGAAAATGTTAGGAGATGTGGGGTAGTGAGGTGTCCGAGCATAGCTTGGAACTAGTCAACATCAAGATCCGCAGAGATAGTGGATGAAGCCAATGCTTCCTCAAGGATCTTCCGATGTGCGGGAGAGATCTTCAGTAACTCCATGATGGAGATCTAAGTAGGGGTTCTTTTCAATTGGTCTAAGAAATTGTAACCATTGGGAACAGATTTTGGATTTGAGGTAGATGCCCTAGGTGGCTGTGATGATCCTGCAATGGTAACTTTGTTGTCGTGTGTGGTGACTCCACAATTGACTTTGGCTCCCTTGATGTTAACAATAGTGACCCATTCATCTAGGGATATGACAACATGATCGTACACATGGTTTACATTGCCATACTTTGTCTTTCCATGGTTGTTCCCTTTGTTATGATTCGACATCAGATTCATGTATATTTTAAGGTCTTGATTTTTGGCTGGTTGTTCAATGTTTATGATCTTGTCATCGATGAGGTCTTGGATCAAATTTTTTAGCCTCATGTAACTGGTTGTTGTGTGCCCCTTGATTTTATGAAAATCGTAAAGGTCGTTTTCATTGTACCATGGTGGTTTTACTTGGGGCTCTTGATAATTCTCATAAATGGGGATTTTGATGAGATTCTCGTTTACCAGCTTCTTCATGACAGAGTTAGTTGATTCCCCAAGGGTAGCGTATTTTCACTTGGGGGGGTATTTGTTTTGCGGGGGTGGCCCCGCTTGATTATTTAGATTTTTGACTTGATTATTGGGTGGTTGTTGTGATACCATGTTAGCTTGTGTGTTGTTTCGATTGTTGTTTTGTGGTTGTTGGTATGTTTGTGTGTTTTGTTTTGGAGCACTGATTATGACCTTAGCATCAACCACACCATCAATAGTGACGTTTTTGTTCTTCGCCCATGTGCGGGGTTTCTTGTTATAACTAGTGGATGGGCGATTTTCTTGATATGCTTGATATGTGGGTGTTCCCCTTGTGCAATAAAGGATCTTTTGATGTTGAGCGCCTTGGGGATCAAATGGTTGTATGTGGTGATACATTGCATCTTTAGATGGAAGGACAAATTTTTCTCAATATTGGCAATGATGGTGCAAATTTGTTGCTCCTCTAGCGTGGCCCACTTGCTCCTGTTGGCCTTGGATCGCCATCATTGCAAGAAGGATGTGAATGATTCCCCTTTAGCTTGTTTGAGCGTAGATATTTCCTCTAGACTAACATCCATGCCAATATTAAATGCGTATTTTTTTATGAATGCATCCATGATTTCTTGGAACTTTTTGATTCCAGGAGGAAGGCGAGAGATCTATTCCATGGTAGGCCTAGCCAAACTTTGAGGGAATAGTCACATTAGATATGTATCGTTGTATGCAACCTCCATGCAATGTACCTAGAATTCCTTGATGTGATCTTCAGGGTTTCCCATCCCAAGATATTTGTCAAATTTAGGGATTTCAAACCCTTTTGGGAATGGTACCATTGCAAGGATCCTGTCAAATGGATAGGGGCACAAATTGCTTGGTGTTTTCGTTGTTTTCCCAGATTGGAGATATAGCACTTGCTACGAGAGTAATTTGATTTGTGTTGTCACATCATTTTGTGGATCGGGGGGTGGGGTGAATATGTTTTGAGGTGGTTTGATCATTTGAGTGATGGGTGGAGTGTTGAGTATGCTAGTTGGAGTTTGTTGCAAGCTCTGCTGTGCGATCAATGCTTGTTTATATGCCTACAACTGTTGTTGTGCCAACAACGCTTGTTGTTGGTCTTGCTGCTATTGTGCCAACAATGCTTGTTGTTGGTCTTGCTACTATTGTGCCAACAACACTTGTTGTTGGTCTTGTTGTTGTTGTGCCAATAACGCTTGTTGTTGGGCTAGTAGTTGGGATGCTTCTTGTTGCACTTGGTACTGTTGTAGGGCTTGCTAATATGCTTGTTGTTGTGTTATTTGGTATTGTGCTTGCACTTACACTTGCTGAGCTTGATATTGGGCTTTCACCTGAGCTTGAGCTTGTTGGGCAGCTTGTGCAGCTTAGGAAACCTGTGCAACTTGAGCTACTTGTGTAGCTTGGGCAGCTTGCTGTTGTTGTAACATAGCTTGAGCTTGGGCAGCTTGCTGTTGTTGTAACATAGCTTGAGCTTGGGCATCCTGTTGTGCCTATTGTGTGTGTTGTGTGGCTTATTGTGCTTGTGCTTGTTGAGAAGCTTGTTGTGCAACTTGCATAGCTTGTTGATTTTGAAATTGATGAAGTGCCTTTTGGTAGGCTTGTTGAGCTACTTGCAATGTGATGCTATATTGGTTGGCCATGTTTGGTTTTGGTGGTGGTGGTGGAGGATTCAAAATTGTGTGAGATGTTTTGATGAGAGGTGTAGTTGGATTGATTTGTGTGGTGGATGGTGCGATTGATATGATAGGCCCTTGGGAGACCACATTTTGAGGTATTTGGGGTATCGTTGATGATGTGTTGATTGCTTGTGTTGTTTGGATTGTTGCCACCTATTGTTTTGATATTGATGGCATGATCAGAGGATTCAGTATGATGGTTTGATTTATGATTGGGGGATTGTTTTGATTTTGTTGATGGAGATTTGGTAAAGGGTTTCCCTAAACTGAGGAGAGGTGTGGATGCTAGGGTAGAGGTGGAAATGGTGGGAAGATGGGTGGTGTGTTCCCTTGAGGAAATGATGATGATGAGGGGTCAAATATTCTCCCATGTCCAAATAATCCTCCTCCTTGTGAGGTCATGGCGAGAGAGACTTATGTGTTAAGAGGATATGTCGGTGTTGCGTGAAAAGAGGATGGGTCATTGGGGTCATGAAAGGTGAGCGAGATGTATGTGTGTTTTGGATTTTGAGGAATAGATTGACCGAAGATGGTGTTTGCATTCAAGTTTTGGTTGTTCACAAGGGGGTGTGTTTGAAGAGCATGAAGTAATGACTTCCCCTTGTTGACAATTGGTTCAATTGGAGCAATGGATGATGTGATTTTTGGGAAGGTTTGAGTGATGATTTGAAAGGATGGTGTGAATGAGACTGGTGGCATAATCCCAAGAGGTTTCTCTACAAGAGTGCTCACATCATAGTCAGAAGGGAGTTTAGCCCCTTCTTTTCCTAATTCTAGCATGTATTGTGAGGGATTAAGTTTCATCATGGCATTGAAAATTTTGTGAGTCTCAGGATTTTGGACCATTTCAATGATTTCTTCTGGAGTCATCCCTAGAACATTGTTGGTGATGTCCTCCACTTGGCCACCTTCTTCTTGAGAATCTTGTGGAAGTGGAGGAAAATTGAGTGTGGGATTTCTAGACCCAATGGGATTGATTTCAGGTGTGGTTTGACTCAAGTCACTTGAAGTGGATGTTTCTTTGTTTGTTTCCATGTTCTTCTTGTGTTGAGATCTAGTTTGGACCATAAAATAAGGATCAATTTCTAGGAATAAATATATAACTATGAACATAAGAATACACCAAATATTTCTTAAGAAAAATGGAGAAAGAATGTATAAAACAACAATCAAAACTACTAGATTAATTGTGATGTGTGATGTAGGGTCTATTACGAGGGCTCTCGACTGAGCTTCTCCTATTTTTTCAAGTGTTTTGGCAAGGATCCCCCATTCGATTGTTGCATTGGGTTCTCATCTAGTGTGTGGGTCTTCTTCTTCTCATGCTCCCTCCCCTTTTGCTAGATGCCCAACTTCACCTCCAGTTTTAAAGGGTTTGCATGTTTCTTTTGAGCATTTTTCTCTAGTGTGTCTAGGCATGACCCTCCTACTATGACCCCTTCACCCTTTGCCCCACCACTCATGCCTATCACTTTTGTTGTGGGTTTTTCTTACTCTTTGGTGGTGAGGTCTAGTTTTACTCACCCTCCTTGGGTGTGCTCTATCCCTTCAACCAAACCTTTTCCAGTGGTGGTTTTTGAAGAATATGCTGCTAAGAATTGTTGCAAGTATGAAGGTGTTGTCATTGATGTCAACAAGCTTGTGTTGTCACTGATGATAGTAGTGTAGTGGTTGAGAAGAGATTGTTTCTTTGATTAGTTGCATTATGTTGTCATCAATTAAGTTACTGATGATAACCTCTGATGTTGCTTTGATAAGCTTTTGTTTATGGTTTAGATGTCAATGATACTGAGAAAATTTATAAAACAAGGAAAAAGGGTATCACAAAAGTGTTTTCGTTTTTCTTCACATTTCTTCTGGGTTGAAGATCTACTTGTGAAGTTTGGATATGATGGTTAGAGATGCTTAAGGTTTCTATATCTAAAATTTTGGCTTCTAGATCAATGGTTAGAGGAAGTTATGTGAACACAAGTGTGTGAATTGGTTTTGTAGTGTTGCTTACAGAGGTGTTTGGGAGAAATGTATATGCTTCAAATTTATTTACAGTTGTTCTTCAGGTCTTGTGATTCTGAAGGGATGTTGATGGTGTTGATATCTTGCTTGTGTCAAGAGGATTTGTGTTTTGGTACTCTGGAAGTTGGATTTTACAGTTGCAGTTTTTGGTAGTGTAGTTTGAGTGTACTGGGCGTGTACATTCTGAAGGTGCAAGTTGTTGCGAAGGAGTTTGATGGATTTTAGGAGGATAGAGGAATATTATAAATCATTTTGAAGTGTGGTATGTAGTTCACAAGTTGTCCATGAATTTGGGGAAGCATGTAATTCAAATTTTAATGGTGTTTGCATGGGTAACGATTGACCTGGTGTTTACACTACATTCAAAGATGTTTGAACATTAATGAGGGCATAGTGTGGCATGTGAGAGTTGATTTGGGTCCTAGTTAAGTTTTTTATTGGTCCACTTTCATTCCTATCCATCATGGGAATGTTTAGTGCCGACCTAATTTGAATTTGTAAAGTGTAAGGAGAGTGTAGCTGACTTGAAGATGTTTTTCAAATTGCGGATGGTATAAATGCAAGGTGAATTGATGCGAGATGAAGTGTGTGGAATAAATTTGAGTATTGTGATGAGAAATTAAGTGCAGAAGTGCGAGCTATAATGCAAGATTGTTGAATGCAATGAGCTGACGTATCTTGATCTCTTGAAGGCTACTAGAGCTAATGTGGTGGAATCTTTGTTGCATTGATATTGTCTTCTCTATGTAACACTCTATCTTCTTTCTTATTTCTATTCCAGAAGTGAGCTTGGGCAATAATCCTTTCTATACAGTGTATCCTATTCTGGTAGTGAGACTTTTTGTACCATTTTTGCAATAAATTATATTGTGAGATAATCATTACCATGGTTTTTCTCCTCTATGGTTTTCCACGTAAATCTGGTGTTCTCTTGTGTATGGTGTTGGTTGTTTCAGTCTCTATTATCTGCTTTTCATGTTTAAACATTATAACAGATTAAGGGTTTTAGGAATGCTTGTGGATCTGATTACTATTGAGGTTTTGATGTTTTAAATTGGTACAACTAATTCACCCCCCTCTCAGTTGTCTTGTTCATTCAACAATTGGTATCAGAGCAAGGTTCCTTAGGAAAAAACTTGACCACTTGAGGTAGATCTTAATGGTGAACAAGAAGGAGATCCATATGTTTGATGGCATAGACTATGCATTCTAGAAGGAAAAGATGGAAGGCCATCTGATTTATCTTGGATACGATGTCACAAAGGTAGTAAATATTGCATACACCATTCTTGCAAATGGACCACACACGAGTGATGAAATCAAGGCATATGAAACAAATGGTAAGGAAAGGTTTGTTCTTTTGACTAGTCTTGCAAATACTAAATTAGTGAAAGTTTTGGATCTAAAAAATATAGATTATGGCCTATGGTATCCTAAGGATATTTATTTTACATTGAGTGCTTACAAAAATGCAAATTGGGTTGGTTGTGTTCATGACAGGAAAAGTAAGTTAGTGGTGGTGCATTCTTTCTTGGATATAGATTGGTATCATGGCTTGGAAAGAAACAAAATTTTATTTCTTTATCTACTACAGAGGTTGAGTATATTGCAACAACATCCTGATGTACACAGGTATTGTGGATGAGGAAAACATTGAAGGATATCAAAGTAGTGTATGATGAGCCTATCTCTATCTTTGTTATAACACAAGTGCAATCAATATTTCAAAGAATCTAGTGATGCATTCAAGAACAAAGAATATATCAATTAGGTATCACTTTTTTAGATTGAAGGTCGTGTTGAATAAAGTAAAGCTTGAATATGTACCTAAAAAGGATCAAATTGTTGACATATGTACTAAGGCTCTTCCTAAGGATACTTTTGAGTATCTTCGGGAGAAGTTGGGGGTTATTTCCCATCCTTCTTTGAACTAGATGCCTATGGAGATGCATCAATTTAGTGGATCTATGGATTAATTATTTTTCTGGACTGATGTTGGTGGATACCTCTCAGGTGGAGTAGGTAGTGACATTGTTGTAGTATGGAATATATGTTCTCATGGTGCAAAAGTTGTTGAGTTGATTAGCATGTACTCCTAAGGGGGAGTGTTTAGAGCATTGCAAGTATCTTGGTTCTATGTCAAAGGGGGAGAACAATGAAAAATATCTTATCATTTTCCATTGATGTCAAAGGGCGAGAGAGAGAAAGAGAAGTCATGAGAGAGAGAAGAAATGTGAAAAAGGAAAATATCAAAGAGAAAGAGAGTGTAATGAGATAGTTGTGCAAGGGAGAGAAAAGAGAAAAGGAAATAAGTATGTTTAGAGCTGTTTTTTCTTTGATGGTTTTTTCACATTTTGTGTTGCCGTCAATGACAAGTGGGGAGATTGTTGTAAGTATGAAGGTGTTTTAATTGATGTGAACAAGCCTGTGTTGTCATTGACGATAGTAGTGTAGTGGTTGAGTAGAGATTGTTGTTTTGATTAGTTGCATTATGTTGTCATCAGTTAAGTTGTTGATGTTAACCTCTGATGTTGCTTTGATAATCTTTTGTTTATGGTTTAGATGTCGAGGATACTGAGAAAATTGATAAAATAAGGAAACATGGTATCACAAAGGTGTTCTAGTTTTCCTTTGCATTTCTTCTAGGTCAAAGATCTACTTGTGTGGTTTGGATATGATGGAACTAGAGGTGTTTGGATTTTCTATATCTAAAATTTTGGCTTCTCAATCAATCGCTTATGGGAGATTACCCACGGCCCTTGCAAAGGAAACACTAGTATTAACTAAGAAAACTTCACCACTAGGAGAAAACACTCCTAACTTATAAAATTCAAGGAGATATTTTAAAGAAAAACATTTAAATTCCTATACATATGCTACCTCTATTACCACAACCGTGACTTCAAGTTAACATTAAAAGTAATTGGCATTAAAATACATATTTTCCACCTCCTTAATATATGTAAATTTTCTCCTCAATGTTGATTCAAGCCTCTAAATAGACCAAAGAGCTCTTCTTACTAAAAAGAAAACGAGTCTTAAATTCAACCCCATGACTTTATAACCTAATTTTGAACTATAGACAAACAAAGTGTAAAATCCGCCCATCGAACACTACAATTTTTTTTAAAACAATGCACAACTACCAACTTAACCAACCAAACATATTCCAGGTAAATTAGATGTGTTAATTTCAATAGCTCTGTATTCACCATGGTGGCAACAAAAATAAACACCACTACTTATATTCTTACACTCAAACCTGTGGTAAGGTCCCAAGTACAAGGTCTTTCCTAGACCTACAGCCTAAACCTCAAGGGTTCATGGTGACCCTGCCTACGTATCCCCTCATGGGAATCAGAGGCTTCGTAGTTCACCCCACAATGACAAAGGGAGTTTAATCTCTCCTCTTGTATGGGATCTATTATCTAACCTTTAACCCATAACTATTAGTCTAGTACATGTAAGCTATTACCATAGTCAATTATAATATAATGATAGTAACTTGCCATCAAGTGTTGGGTCCATACCAATCATTACCAGATGTTTGTGTACAAATATTCACAATATACACAAGAGGTCATTCATACCATAATATCAAATATTATACACAATGGTTGTCATGAGAATACCCCCATATACACAAGCTGATTAGCTCATACATAGTACAAGTACAACAATGACTGGATCATACACATATTACAAGTGCAATAGTGACTAGATCATACATAGATCACAAGTATAATAGTGACTAGATCATACACAAATCATAAACAAAAGGGTTATTAGCTCATATGTACATCACAAGTGCAACTATAACTGCCACATTTGCACATCAAAAATACTCAATGATTGTCTTATACACATATCATATTTACATTAGTGTTTGGCTCCATCATATATCACAAATATATAGTGATAGCCCCATCATACTTCACATACACAATGACAAGCTCAAACATACATCACAATTACATAGTGACAAGCTCCAACATACAAATCACATACACAGAGTGACTAGCTAACACATCCAAAAAGGTTGACTAACACATGTCCATGATGCATCCCATATAAAAATAATATTGGTGAATTGCACACTACACCATGGGTCCTATCCTTTCCACCGATCTTTTGCACCATTGGACAAATGGGAAGAGGATTCAATGCATCCCATACTACACCGTGGGTCTGTCCTCAACCCCACAAGGCTAGGTAAATAGTCTAACAACTAGGAAGGGGATTCGGTGCATCTCATACTACATCATGGGTCTATCCACCATCCCAAGGGTTTCCCCAAGTAGTGAACCTACCAAACCTGGTGGATTCCAAATTCAATTTCCTATAGGCCACCAATGACAAGCCTATCCACCCAGGAAGAAGTAGCTCCCTACATATACCACTTTGTGACCTTAGTAATATTTTCATCTATCTTCTTCACAATCCTAGGTAACACTGGTCTCTGTCACTTCCATGCCCTCAGTGACATCCAGTGAACCCTCTTGATACAATGATTAGCCCCAAATTACCGTTACCCTCATGGATGGGTCCCTACCCATGCAACGGTTATTGTATCTTAATCATAACTAGGGTAGCTTGCTACTTTCATCTCTGTGAACTAGGTGAATACTAACTAATCCCTAATAGTAGCCCAGACATTGATCATTGGCAAGAATCCAATGACTGCCTGTCACTGCTCAAAAATCCCAGAGGTTCACACTTGGGAAGGTCATACATAACATGAAACACAATCACAATCAACATATATACAGGCCTATACATAGAGACCTATAGATATGGAGTCAATTTTCACAACACATAAAGTCACATAGAACCAACACAAGATGGAATTTACCAAACTTATACATATATTCAATTACCAATTATAAAGTAGTCAATCTTCACTTACTATATAAAGGAATATTATGTATTAATTACACAATATTAGATTTCTTAAACTCGTTCATACCCATTCGACACCCAATTCATTCTCAAACCGAGAGCTTATGGAGGAGGAAAGATAAAACCATCTAGGAACAACACCAACCTTTGTAGTTATTCCCCCCTAAACCCCCCCTATGGACTTGAGGTCACAGGGACATCCTTTGCCCAAGGACCGCCTACATTTCCGCTTCCAAATAGATCAAAGTCACACGTAGTTCTCCTCACAAGGTTCCTCAAGGAATGCTTTTGCACAAGTTTTTCCATAATCAAGGTTTTTCTAACACTTCCCCATTAAGAATATTGAGCTCTTGGATCAAACTCAACCCATTTTGTTTACAATCTTGTTTGAACATCTTGATTCCTTTATAGGTTCGTCTCATTGACCTGGGGGGATAGGCTTATCACTTAATACAAAATTACCTTGGTTCGCACAACCCATTGGAAATCATTCCATTTGACAATCTTATAATAGGTTCACAATTGAAGTTCTTATGCTCAAGGGGGTCAATCTGTATTTTGTAGTCATCAAAAGGCTCTTACCCAATATCCATTACCATTCTAGAATTTATATAGCATGACTTATTAATTCATTAAGAAAGGAGACTAAAATGACATTAAAGGCATTAGCTTCAAAAGGTTTACTCATGAATACCTTGTAAAAGTAGTTAAAGTACTTCCACTTGATGCTACATAAATTCTCAAATCTCACCCTACAACATGTAATAATTTGTCCCTCACACATGTGTAGTTTGTATTTTCAAATTTAGGACTTCCCATTTAATGCACAAACATAATCAAGTGACAAGAGTTGATATATCCCACCCAAATTCAATGTCCACGCTACCAAGCACATAGATAACAAACATGATTTCTAATCTCTTCATAGTGAACACCTATTCATCATTGTGAAATGGACAATGGTAACATACATTATCATATAACAAGTTTCTACTCATGTCTTCATAGGAATTCTATCAATATTGTTCATACATCTAGGGTCAACACACTTGGCTCAAACTAATAAAAAATAATTTGTCTTATATACCAAGGTATTATAACTAAGGAAATATTATAGCACATGCTAACTATAGCCAAATATCTTCACAATGCAACCATTTTTCAAGACTCGATATGGATCCACAAAATGTCCTATTATAAGGAAAGGAAAATCCTTTTATTCCATTGACCAAGCAACTATCCCTACTTAAGTATTGGACTTATGTTGCTTAATGTAATAAAATTTATGCTTGACATACACATTCATTTGCATTTTCCATTCACATGAACTATGATATTATGAACACTTCCTATAATAGCTCGATAGAGTGTTGCATTCCACCATATTTTCATAGGACTACTCTCAATTCACCACACTAGTAATATTGCATAACTAAACATAATCTTGATGCCATAATGACCATATATTATAACATGTGCAATAGTATGGTTTCTTGATATTTGTGTCAATTAGGAGAACTCTTATCATGTTTCCACCAAGCACTATAAATATCAAAATAATTTATATTTCACATAAATTTATATATGTTCCTAATATGAATAAAATATACCTACCAATTCTATATTATATTGGAGTGTAACATAAGATATTCCCTTAAATCACATCTACATTCAGGTGGAAAGAAAAGAACTCTGGACATGCCTCATAAGGCATTATAGTGTAAAGTTAAACAATAACAATATTAGTGTTATCATGACTTATTAGTCTAATTAGTGTCATTTTAAGCAGAGTGAGCTTCCTACCATGACCCTCTCAAACCCCTTTTAGCTATAGATAGGAATAATTCAAAATTAAATACTATTTAAAAAGGGAAATATGGAGGAGTATACTTAAATCTTTCAAACGATATTGAAAGCATTTCTAGTGTAGGCGCTGAAGTCTTCATCTTGTTACCAAGCTAATATATTAGCCCTTGACATAGAGAGATATGTCCACCATAAGTTTGCTAGCTGCCAAACAGTAATTCATCTAATAGTCTCTTCCCTAAAATTCTCATTTCCGCACAGGCAGGGGGGATGACATCAAAGGTTACAGACTCTCCATTTTACATTGCCAACTGCATTTTCTTCAAAGTTATGTGAGCATTTTCGACAACCCCATCTCGAGAGTAGCCTACCACCATTGCAGACTCAGAATCCCAATTTATTAAGGCATTTATTTCCCATATTATGCCTTTCTCTCTCTCCTTGTGCATGCCATACTATCCATTCCTCTCCTTAGCCATGCTCGACCCCCCTTCTACTCACATTTTCTGGGTTTTTTGATTCCCATATATTTCCCAAACCACATTTTTAAAGAGGTCGATGCTTACCTCTTCCACCCTTATCACATGCAAATTGCTTTTGCCTAGTTTCTCAAGCCTCTTCAACAATTCCTTTTGTTCATATCCTGCAATCTGTGCATTCCGTGAGACTATTTTTCTATCCCAAACTATGGACGTCCTTCTTCTGCAATTTCTTCCTCTGCTCGCTTTTCCTTCGTCTCTTTCTACCCTCTAATCCTCCCCTTTCATTACAGGAAAGAGGATACTGGCACAGTTTTGGACTTTGGCTTTTTCTCTCACCAAAATTTCCTTGCTTGGGAGTTTCTAAAGCCTTTTAAAAAAATCTGTATCATGCATTTCCGTTAATCTCCCTTCTCGACTTCTCTTCCCACTCTCTCCTTTCTTCTCTCCTGCGCTCCCTCCTCTTATTTTTTTCTTCCTAATACCTGTGAATGTCCCCAAACAAGGTGGTAGTGAGGATTTATAATAGCAATTTCTAGTGTCCTCTTAACGTGACTTGAAGTTTCATCTTTCAGAAGAGGGAGGCCATATCCTGCAACCATCACCACCATACCTATGCAATTCTTCTTAAGTGTATGTTGTTCCTTGCCATAGAATGGAGGAGGTTGCATCCATTAATGGATGTTGACTTCTTCACCCCGTCTCTTTTCTTGTTCCCAAATGCATTTTTAAATTTACTTATTTTTAATTCTTTTTCTCCTATCTATTCTATCCAGCTTGGATGTCGCTGGTAGGGGATGTGACACAAAGAATAATACTCACCCAAGAATAATACATTATTGCGTGCAGGGTTTAAATTTGATGGCCGTATGACCGTATTTAGAGATTTTTGCCTTAAAATACAATCAAAATTTTAAGAAGATTGTATTAGATGAAAGGAGAGATTTTGGATAGATAGTCAAAATTTATATAGAATTATAATGATATATATATTTAATTTATATATAATTTTACTTACACTAAGGTATATCATAATGTTTTAAGGGCACCTTTGAATAGATAACCATCATTAAAAAATTTGTTGACAGGCAAGGTTGACCGTCAAATTTAATCCCTAATTGCGTGATATTCAACATTGGTAAACATGTCATTTCGTGATGTCTTTCCATAAAAAATTATCATACCATAACGTTTATTACTAGCACAAATATAGGCATGATTATATTCACTCATATGTATATTTATAAGAAAAGAAATAAGAAGGTTTAAAACCCTAAAACCACATTTCAATGTGAAATGAGGAACAAAACAACTAACACAAGACGACTTACCTCAAGCATGGAAGAAAATCCCTTAGATCAATTAGGTTTACTGATTCAAACATGAACGACACTAGCTTATATGGCATTACTAGAGAACCCTCAATGTCACCCTCCTCCCAGGTGATACTCCCCCTCTTTATTCTAGGAGGTGCTTGGATCATCCTACATTCCACTCAAGAAAAACAATGGTAGTTATTATGGTAATTATCATAATGATTCCATCATATTGCGTTTGTATTAACATTTGCTATTAAAGAAAGAAATTCCTTGCATATCATTTCATCCAACTCATAGCATCAAATTCAAACACAAATCTATCAAAAACATAGCCATATCATTGCATTTACATTAATCATTTGTTTTAAAGAAATAGAATCATGTCCTTGTATTTCATCATATTCATGACATCAAATAATCTTCAACATTCCATCTAAATGTCGTAACATATCATTGCCCAAATCCCTCATAATATGCAACTTTCAAGGTTTCATAATCTCATGATTCATCATAATAATTACCATAAAGTGAAAAGTAATTTAGGAATCTAGGGTGGGGTGTAACATATATAAATTGATCAATATCAAACTAATTCTCACTACAAAGGTTAATAAGGCACTTGGGTGTCCTGTTATCCCAACACTACTTGTGATTGCCTCATATGCTATTTATTATATCTATTAATAGATTCAATTGATAGGCCCAATGTTAGAGGACTAACCTTGCCTAATGAGGAGGATCAATCTTAAACATCTAATTCATAGATGATATTACCTTACCTATCAATCTTGAAGAAGAAAATTTTGAGAATATAACGCTCAAATTAAGTATATTTTCTGCAGCTTTTGAGGAAAAGTATTGAAGGAAAAATCCATCATGTTAAGCTGGGTAAACAACCCCCTTGAATGGTTCACCAAATATGGATTCCAATGGGAAGGGCCAAATAAATAGGTTAGATACCTGGGTATCCCATTTTCTATTAATCCATGCTTGAAAGATGTTTGGAATTGGATAAAGGAAAAATTTGAAAAAAAGATAGATAAATGGAACAAACAATACCTATCCATCACTAGGAGATTACAAGTGTGTCAAAAAGTTCTCTCCTCTTATAATCTTTATTTCTCTTCTATGTGTCTATTAAACAGTTACCAAATAAATGACAAAAAAAAAAAATCAATTCTTATGATCTAATGAGAAAGGAGAAAAGAACAAGAAAGAAATAAGATGAGAATGGTTTTGTCTTGATAAGAGTGAAGGGGGATGAAGACTAAAATATTTAAAAATCAAGGTATTTCCCTTACTCTTAGGTAGAATTTTAAAGCCCTAAAAGTTAACGAACCTTGGAAGGTTCAAATAAGGAATAACATTCAACTAGCTACACCAATAAAAGAAATCATGGAAACATCTCCCCCTCTGTGACCTAGTATTTTGTAACTTCCCTGTTACCCCTGTTGGATGCAATGTATTCAAAAGCCTATCGAATGCTTGGGAACAAATTAGGAAATTGATAAAAAATAGAGAAATGATAGAGAGTAACAAAAATAAAATATGTCCTTCCAGCTCAATTTGGTGGAATCTATATCATAAAGAGAAACCCCTTGCCTTAATACAAGGGTGCTCAACAAAAGCCTACTATAAAAAAGTTATCAAATTCTTTAAGGATATATTATGCTTGAATTCCATTTAAAAAAATGGGCTTCCCTTAGTATAGAATTTGACTTGTCTCCATCTCATTAGAGAACTTATTTTGTTCTTATAGAAGCATTTAAGATAGTTCATACCCCAATAGTGTATGATCCCAACAATGATAACTTTGGAAGATTTAAATGGAGTGATGGCTCTTATTTAGACAAAATAAAACCCTTGATCTTGTATATAAATCATTAGTAAGCACCCAAGAAATTTTTAAACATCTTTTTTTTTTTTGAAATATTGAAATAAATGATAAAAAGTGGTTTAGTACATTTAAATGGTTGTGGAATGAAATTATTGAACCTAAAAAATCCTTCTTCAAATGGGTGCTTATATTGCATAAACTTCGAGGCACTTCTTCCCATAACATGAAAATCTATGAAATTTGTAAAAATTCTAAAATTGTCACGCATATTTTCTTTGAATGTCTATTTGCTAAAGAGGTCTAGCACATTTTTTGTGTAGAGATGGAAGGTTGAGGGATTTAGGTGAGATAAAATGGTAGAAAATTATGATGGGATTTATAGAGGGATTAGATAAAATATTGAATATATTTTGGTATTATTATCTACTATAGTATTGTGGTTTATATTAAAAGATAAAAATTAGGAATGGTTCCAAAGAAAAAAGAGGGCATTTACTATGTCGTTAGAAAACTCATATACCTCAATATTTCAATACAAGTTACAGTGATAATGGAGATACCCAAAAGTAAATTCATCATGCTGTTGAAAATTGGAAAAGTCGAGGTCAACAAAGAAGATATAAAATATGCAAGGCGTTGGCCATTTAATAAGGAAGATAGCATTCCATTCCTAAGAAACTATCTAGAATTTCAGAGGAAGCACAACAAGAAATACAAAGAGGAAACATTTTAAAAATATTTGGGAATTCAAGGAGGACCAAGTTTCTCGGTAAATCAGGATGACTTTACAATGGAGGTGGTGAGATCCAATGAAGACATGCCAATAATTGAACCACTGATTGGGTGGAATGAAATAGATGAATACAATAAAAGCATTAACGTCTCATAAGTTTGATGTGAACAAATAATTTTGTAAAACTTTAAAAAAAAATAATTTTATACTCTTTACTATATGTGATCGACTAGGTTATGATCAGACATAAGATGTAATCTATGATGTAATATTTTTTCTTAATGGTAAACTATCATCAATACAAGAAAAATGATGCCAAGACTAAGAGAGAACTCAAGTCTAAAATTAATGAGCCAAAAACAAGTATATGAACTATTTTATTGGTACTATTGATGCAAGCTCACCTATTCTAGTGCAGGGGCACCAAGTCCATTTTTTGTTAATAAGGCCTTGTGTTGGTTTTAGGGTAAGTTTTGGTGTGTTGAGTCTTATTTGAGTCTAATAAGGTCATAATAGACCATTGTAAATGTATTGAGTCTATGTTGGGTTGGTTATTGGAAATGTTGTCTTATTTTGCAAATATTGTAAAAAATTGCTTTGCAACATTACACTCTTTGTCATATTTGGAAGCCCAACGGTCAAGGAATTCAAAAGGAAATTGCAACCATTGGTAGGTGTTGGTAAACATTTAAAAAGGATTGTAACTTCGTGTCAATGGTTCTAAAGTGGATTTGAAGTGAAAGCAATAATAAAAAACTCTGTTTTCTTTGCAAAATTTCTGGTAAATTATTGTTGTAGACTTCTGTACGGGTGACACGTACTGAAGGAAATTGATCAAAGATGTTTTGAATTGGATAGGGAAATGTGTTAAGAGTATTTTGTCTTTTGAATGATTTGATTTCATCGGTTTCCAAGGATTTGATGAGCAATTTTCTGTGAACGGGTCTGTAAACTTTGTTTGAGGGTTTGAAGTCACTAAAAATGTATCAATGACCCATTCCACTAGTGGATTTTCTTGAAATTTGGAGGAATGGGTGCATTAGGGTAGATTTAGGTGTTAGAGTATATTTTAGGAGCAAGGAAGTTGTTTTGAGGGAATTTGAATAACACTGCTCTAGTTAGGATTTCTTGAGTTTTTGCCTAAATTTGATGGCTAAGAATAGGAGTTTGATGAATTAGAATTGATAAAGAATGGGAGATGGTTTGGTGAGCATGTGTAAACATATTTTTAAGTGTTTGAGGTCTTGGTTGGAAAAGTAGAGGCCTAGAGTGCATAGTTTTATTAAACCCTCATTGTACAAGCTTGAAACTAGGCAAAACAAAGATTGTATGTTTTGTTAACTTAGTGGTGATTTCCATTGGAAAAAGTTGTGGATTCAGACCAATTTAGGTCTCTAGAGAAAATAGGAATAGGAATTTTGGGTTGATAAGGTGTTTGGTGTGTACTTGCTTTACAAAACATGCCTAATTAGCTTAAAGGGGCAGTGTGGCAACAAATTTTTGGAGGGTGTGTTATGAAACAACCCTATGTACAAGTGAGATATGTTGAAATATGTCTAAATGGGTGTCTGAAATGGTAAATGGTTTTTGGGTTTGAGGTTTATTTTAGAAGATATGTTCAAATTTCTCTATTTGCCATGCTACAAGAGAAATATGAAAGAATTGAGGAATAAGGGAAAGTTAGGATTTTGGTGATTGAAAGAGTGCTCAAAACAGTTTGAATTGTGATTTTTGGAAGTTTTCCTCCCTACTCTGCATCAATTGGTATCAGAGCATAGGTGTTAGATCTCTTGAAGGTGAAAAGTTGTAGTTTGAAGGATCAAGATGCCTCCTAAAGGAAGTGGAACCCTTGACAGGGAAAAAATATTGTTAAAGGAATATAAAGAAGCATTTTTAGCCATATTTGCAGCATGGGAGACAAAGCAAAGAAGTGGAAAATCCACTGAAGAGGAAAGTGACCGAGAGGAAGAGGAAGAGTGTGAGGAAGAAAACCCTCCAAGAGGAAGAGTCCAAGATGATGAGTTGGATCCTGATGAGAGAAGGATGGTGAAAATACTCAAGGTTGTTAGAGGAGATGCTTTTGGTGAGAAAATAGACGTGCCAATATATAATGGAAAGTTGGATGCTGAAGAGGTATTGGATTGGATAGATGCATTGAATAATTACTTTGAGTACAAGGAGGTTGTTGAAGAACAGAAGGTAAATTTTGCTAAGACTAAGTTGAAAGGTCCTTTTTTGACATGGTGGAATTATATTCAAGAGGATAGAGTGAAGAAGGAAAAATCAAAACTTAGTTCATGGGATAGGATGGTGTCAAAGATAAAAGCCAATTTTTGCCAAGTGATCATGCAATACAAACATTCAAGAAGTTGCAAAGTTTAAAATAGAAGGATTTAATGTCATGGTATATACAAAATAATTTCAAAAATTGAGCATTAGGTCTGGTCATATTGAAGATGAGAATGAAAATATTTCAAGGTATATGTGTGGGTTGAGATTTCAAATTCAAGATGAATTGAGTTTGGCTACGCCTAGATCAGTTGAAGAATGTTTCCAATTGGCTGCTAGGGCAGAGGAGAAACTGAAAAGAAGACAAGGAAGACAAGGAAGAGGTAGAGGTAACATTAATAGAGGAAGAGGTACAAGGAAGTCCTATGAAGAACAAGAAGATGCAAGCAAAAAGAAAGACCAAGTTGCTGATCAAAGAGGTGGTTTTAGAGGTTTCAGAGGAAGATTTGGACAAGGTAGAGGTTCAAGTTCATTTTCAGGAAGATGTTACCATTGCAAAGAGGCTTGAGAAACATAGCCTTCATTTATCCATCCACAATTGAAGTAAAGTTACTATGCAGGTTTCTCTTAGGAGCTTGGAGGCTTTCATGGAGTCTTATAATTTTCATATCATGTGTTACTTTGCATTCTCATTTTAGATTAATTAATTGCTTCATAGTTGCATTTTATCATCCCCATTGCATCATAGTTGCATTTTAGGTTAGTTTGTTTTATGTTTGTATTTGATCATATGCATAATCATGAATAGTTCATTTTAGTTTCACATCATCTCACTCATCTCCTCTTTTCATTTATCATCAACATCATCCTTCGTTTATCATCGTATTCATCATCATCTCGTTTCATTTAGAAGCATACCACTAATCCTTCTAGCACACATTTGCACGTAGGAATCATCTTAGCTTGCATATTAAACATCAAATCTCGTTTTCTAGGTAGTCATTTTAACAACCATTGTGCCCATAGAAATCTGAGGGCCAAACAGTTTAATAAATCCCTAGAAATAGAGGACAATGATACGTATTTGAAAGGTTTGATTATGAATCGAGTAGTTTACTTTATCAAACTTTGAATGTAAACCATTTCATTAAGGTTTGTGTTGACATTAGATCTCTCCACATTCGACACACACACAAAATGGCGCCTCTTGTCTCTGTTTTGGCGCCTCTTGCAAGTTGTCCCAAGACTATTTTCACTTGTTCTGGGACCATTCTGGGCCATTTTTAGAGTTTTGGCGCCTCTTGTACCTATTTTGGCGCCTCTTGCAAGTTGTCTCGAGACTGTTTCCACCTGTTTCAGGACCAGTCTGGGCCATTTTTAGAGTTTTGGCGCCTCTTGCACCTATTTTGGTGTCTCTTGCACCTGTTTTGGTGCCTCTTGCAAGTTGTTCCAAGGCTGTTTCCACCTATTCTGGGGCCATTCTAGGCCAGTTTTAGATTTTTGGCGCCTCTTGCAAGCTGTTTTGAGACCATTTTCACCTGTTTTGAGACCATTTTGCACTGTTTTTGGAGTTTTGGCACCTCTTGTACCTGTTTTGGTGCCTCTTGCAAACTGTTTTAGGGAGTGTTGGCTTTTCTAACTCTATTTTTGAACTTTCTATCTCTGTTTTGGTGCCTCTTGCCTCTATTTTGGTGCCTCTTATCACTGTTTTGGCGCCTCTTATAGTTTTTCACCAAATCAAAAACTCACATTCTGTGTTGTGCATTTGCAGGTTTTCCCAAAATTGCTATCAAAGACTCAAAACATAAACTACTAACTTATTGCAAGGGTTGGATGTTATTTACTTGTTTCCTTTGGTTAAGTTAGGAACATAGCTTAAGTAAAGGGATAATGAACATCATGTTTCCTTTTGGTTAAGTTAGGAACATAGCTTAATTAATGGGTTAATGAGCACCATTTCTTTTGTATGTGATGGATGGTAGGCATATTCTCTCCCCTTAACTAGGTGATCCAAAAAGCCAGACCCGTTCTTGTTTATGTGCGAGTGTAAGTGGAGCATATAGCGTGTGTTCTCTCTTTATTCATGCGAAATAAAGAGTGATCGAACTATAGATATGGTTGCTTTCTTTTGTTCATCCTAGAGGGCCTGCCTTGTGGGAAAAAGTAATCACCCAAGGGAACGACCCAACCGGTAACATGCTAAAGCCAAGCGACTTCCAATCGGGATATAAATGTGGATATTTGGGGAAAGTTCAAGTATCACGCGGGTGGCTCCAATGAGATGGATCGAAAGGGACTCTTGCTGCAGGGGTCACTCCCTACGAATGAAATGTTTGAATTAAAACCCTTGTTGTAGATTTTCCAAAATCCTTTATCTATTCTTTGTTGCAACAACGGTCGTTTCCAAGGCATCCACATTCTCACAGTTTTTAGTAGAGGTGATCAGTTCGCCATGGGAGTTTCATGGGGACTGGAAGCTTGGTTGGCTTGAGAAGAGAGTGCATTGTAAGGGGGAGCCCATGCAATCAAGCTTTTGAATTCATTCACTAAAGATAGTGCGATTGGGGTAAAACCTACGTAGAATCTAAAAGAATACAGTCTTACACAACCTTAGGAGTGTATATTCTGCTTTCAGATGTGTCTTCAAAATGAAACTCAAACAAAACACCATAAAAAAAGTTACTTTTGAAAGTGAAAACCTTGATTTAGAACTACATTCATTGAGGTAGGAAAGTCAGTAACTTAGGTCCGTCCGTTGCCAGAAAATTGTTCCTTTAAGCAATGTTCAACATTTCCTTAGGAAAAATAGAGTCAGAATATGTGGTTTACACAATGATTTCAAGAAAGATCAAGATTAGAAAACCAAGGATCAAACCTCTTAGTCCAAAGCAACATAAAAAATGTTTGTCTATGCTCTATGACTTTAGAGAAAGGTTAACCTTCAATTTTTACAAGAAAGCTTGTAAGAACAATCTAGAGTTATACATGATGTACTATTGTCAAAATCTAAGACTTTTCCAACGTTTTGAGTACCTTAACTACACATCTTGAATCAAAACCCCAAGTCCAATATTGTTCCTTAGATACCTTAGAAGTCTAAACGTGTCGAAATAGACCTATACAAGTGGAACTTTTCAAACTAAACCTAGATCTAAACATTTCAAGGTGCCTAAATCATCAATATCCATCACATTTTTGCTTACCTAGTTTCATCTTCAGGATTTGTCATCCTTTAATCACGAAACTATGTCATGCAATCAAATCAAACTTAGTCTAATCAATAGAATCTTTCATTCTATTTGACTTAGTTGTAATCCTTGGCACTATTTCAAACTTAGATCACAACTTAGTCTAAATCATAACACTTGTATGCCTATCCAAACGAGATCACAAAAGAGAAGACTTAAGGACAAGGAACTTGGAACACCCAACTTTGAAACGAAAAACATAGGAAGTCCAAGTAGTGAAACTTTCGATATCGAAACTCCCAACATTGAAATTCCCAACAGTGAACTTCAAAATAGTGAGATCCCTAGCAACATGGCTAATGCAGAAGAAAACCCTATTCCTAGACTCAACAACACTCAAGGGGAAGAAATAAATGATGAGGATATCCGACAAGAGAAACGAGACCCCAACTTCCATAAGTTTTTGGAAAATATTTGTGAAAGAGATGGGGAAAAATACCTCTTAAAGTTGGCCAATCAAGGAATCGAACTTCCCCATAATTTTGATATCAACATCTTAAAAGCACCTCCCCAAAATCCTGAAAAGGAAACAAAACAAATGGTTGATTTAACTCACCAAATGAAAAACCTTCAACAACAAGTTCTAGATATGCAAAGGGGAACCTTGAAACTATACTTGATCGAGGACATTTGTCCCTATCCTTTTAATCAATCCATCAACATGATTCCTTTCCCTAAACATAGTGAATTCCCAAAGTATGATAAATACAATGGTACAACTGGTCCATTAGATCATGTGAGGGAATTTCGAACTATGAGTTTAGAATTTGCGCATGAGGAAACTTATTTGATGAGACTGTTTCCATGAAGCCTAGGAGGGACATGCCTTTAATGGTTTGCAAAGATTACACCCCCCATCAACACATTTAAAGAGTTGGTCAATAGATTTCTCACTCAATACTCTTACAATATCCAACATGATATCACCATAAAATACCTTTGCAACTTGAAATAGAAAAAGGGTGAGTCCTTCCTCATTTTCTTGCAAAAATGGAGGAGATTGTTTGTAAGGTATTCTCGTCTTGTACCCAAAAAGGAAAAGATAGAGATTTTCATTGACAACCTAAAAGATGAGATGAGTTATAGATTGGAATTACAATGTCCCCATACCTTCAAAAAAATGATTGAAAACAAAATTAAAATTGGAGAAGCCTTAGTCAAAAGAGGGGTCATTAAATTATACAATCAAAATAGTTCATCCACTTCCTCTAACAACTACAATGGTGGGGACAAACCTAAATTTTGGAAATGAAACAAGAATGTGGGTAACAATGAGGTCACAACTGAAAATCAAAATACAAAACTAGTATTCAACCTAACAACAATTGCCACCAAGACTAATCAGACCAACAATCCTCCCAAGACTCCAAATGCTAGCCAAAACAATAATCAGACTAATCCAGGGACTAAAGCAACACCATTTCCAAAACCTTCCAATCGACAAAAATTCACACCATTAGGACAATCCTTAGATTCTGCCTTAAAGGAACTTACTGAGGCTAAGCTTATCATAGTGCTAGAAGCACGAAACTAGGATCCACAAGTCAAATCCTTTTGGTGGAATGATGCCCATTACTATGATTATCATCAAAACAAGGGTCATATGATGAAAGATTGTTGGCAATTAAAACACACAATCCAAGATCTCATTGATAACAAAAAGGTACACATTGAAGGACCCCAAACAAACAACGATCAGGGAGTGTTCAAGAACCCTTTACCCAATTATGAAAAGGGAAAGTCCTCTACATCGAATACCAAAGGAAAGAATGTAAACTATGTTTATGACTCTACCATTCATTGTATTGAGATGGTTGAGAATTCCATTCAAGACAGTGAAAGCGGAAGCCAAGGGAAGGATGCCACTACTGAAAACAAGCACAATGATATGGACACCATTTCACATCAAATCAATGACCTTGTACCTAGAAATCTGATCACCAATGATGATGCGAATGACAATCGAATTAACGTCATCAAGATCACAAATGATCAAGACAATACACCAATCAATGCAATCACAAGAGGACAAGCCAAGGTAACATTGAAAGGAGCTACCCCTTCCACGTCCAAAACAATTGTTTTTCCTGTAACTCAATAAAACATCGTTGATTAGTTACAAAAGATACCTGCTCAAATATCCATATTGGAACTTCTCAAGATTTCACCGGCACACAAAGAAATCTTGGAATAAGCTTTAGTTGCCACCACAATACCAAACAATCTGGAAGTTTGTAAATTTCAAGCTATGGTGGGACATTTGGCCACACCTCATTGCTTATCATTCTCTGAACATAACGATGCATCCACCACCCATCCCCATAATGTTGCTCTGCACATCGAAGTCTTAATCCATAAACATCGTGTCAAACGTGTCCTTATAGATGGAGGAGAGGGCTTAAATAATTGCACTCTCAAGCTTGTTTGTGCATTGGGATATTCTGAAAATACTATTGATCCTAGAAGGAAAATCACCATAAAAGCATATGATGATGAAGAGAGATCTTCCCAAGGATTGATTGTTTTACCCATTCAAGTGGGACCAATCATCAAAGACATAGTGTGTCAAGTATTAGAAAAATAATTGATATAACATACTCTTGGGATGACCATGGATTCATGAAATGCAAGTGGTTCCATCAACCTATCATTAGTGCCTGAAATTTACTTTCAATGGACAAGAGATCACCATTACTACAAATTCTAACAATCCCCAATATTGCAATGCACTTAGAACAAGTCAGGATACTTTTGTACCACATAATAGAGAAGTCATCAACTCTAATCCATCAAACAAAGAAAGTCCAGTTAGTTCTTCATCAAAATAGCATGAGGAAAAATTTCAATCAAAAGACAAAGGGGTCGTTGACTCTATTTCATGCAACAATGGAAGTCAGCTTGATACCTTATCAAAATAGATTGAAAAGATCCAAATAGAAGACAAGGGCATAGGGGAATAATCATTTGAGAAATCTTCATACTTATCACAACTTTCATCTTCTCCTAAGTCACATGGACAACCATCCACCTCAAGACAACAATCTTTACAACCCATCATGCTCTTTGATGGGAAGTTTATAAAAGCAAGTACTCAAGCTGAGCAATCAGAAGACAGGGATGTCCTGAATTGGTTATACAAAGATGAAGAACCATCATAGGTATCAATGTCCAATATATGCATAGATAAGTATGGGAAAGGTCAGACAATCCTGGAAAAAATGGGATATGAGGGAAATGGTCCTTTGGGTAAGAGAAAAGAAGGCATCAGTGAACCAATACAACTCATCACAATGAATCCCAAAGACAAAACAAGACTAGGATACAAGGAAGACTCAAAAGAGGAAGCCACTCAAAGAGTTGTTGAAAGAATCTTACAAAGTTATAGGATAGTGAAGATCATGAAACAGATTCCAATGAATATGAATGGGACTCCCTCTCTAAGAATCTTGCCATGACAAAGAGATTGATGTAATCCAAAAGTATACACCAATATGTATGAAAGGGAAAAGTTCAGGTTCTAGACCCCTTGAATATGGATTAGAGTATGTCGTTGACTAAAGTGAAGATGATCATTCTTTGAGCGAGATAGATATGTTGGAAGAGAGTAACATCCTAGACCTCATTGGACATTTTGACAACATGGCTATCCTGATGCTTACACCTTACGACTGTGGCCAATCTAACAATTCCTTGCCCTTAATGCATCCTAAACTAATTGACTGGGATCAAAATGAGCCATTTGACATACCCACCTTTTCAAACAATGATGCCATCATGAGCTTCCTATGTTTCGATAATCCTGACACATGTTATATCATTGAATCTCATAACGAAGCTCTTAACGAAGGGAGTGCAAAACCTTCCAATTGCAAAATGAAAAATAGAAGAAATAAGTCTAATAGTGAAAACCATCTAATGGCACTATTAAATCAAGAAAAAGTAAAAACAAAGAGCGTATCTCAAGGTAAAAACCTCCCTGAGGCACCAAGAGATGGATGGTTTGACACTCTCCCAAAACACTATCAGGAGAGATCTTCAGTACTGATAGAACCTACATAATCCATCAATGTTGGTACAGCTGAAATAGTGAAGACCCTGTGTTTAGCATAATCCATGATAGAAGAAGAGAAACCTCATTTCACCAAATTATTTGAGGAGAGGAAAATAAACTTAAATTCTTGGTCATATGCTGACATGCCAGGCATAGATCCAAAACTCATTATGCATCATTTATCATTACCACCTAGCATAAAACCGGTAAAGAAAAAACTGAGAAAAATGCATCCCCATATTGCCCTTTTGGTGAAAGCTGAGTTGAAAAAGCTATTAGATGCAAGATTTATAAGATCTATTGGCTATGCCAAGTGGATATCAAACATTGTTCTGGTATCCAAACCAGATAAGAGCATCAACATATGCATGGACTTCAGGGATCTTAACAAGGCCTGTCCAAAAGATGATTTTCCTCTACCAAACATTGATCTGATTGTAGATTTGACAGCTGGGCACGAAATGTTATCACTTATGGATGGTTTTTCAGGATACAACCAAATAAAGATAGCACCTGAAGATCAAGATAAAATGGCCTTCACATGTCCTTGGGGCACTTTTTGCTGGAATGTGATGCCTTTTGGGTTGAAAAATGTTGGACCTACATATCAAAGAGCTATGACTACCATCTTCCATGACATGATGCATAATTTTATGGAAGACTATGTAGATGATCTGTTGGTAAAATCCTACACTAGAGAAGGACATTTAGAGATTCTAGAAAAAATCTTCACAAGATTGGAGAAATTCAAGGTGAGGTTAAATCCCAAGAAATGTGTGTTCGATGTGACATCAACTAAACTTTTGGGATACATTGTCTCAGCTAAAGGCATTGAGGTAGATCCTACAAAGGTCAAAGCCATCATGGAAATGCCTCCTCCTAAAAACATTAGTCAACTCAGATCATTACAAGGAAGGTTCTAGTCCATCAAAAGATTCATTGCACAATTGGCTGATAAAACTCATCCTTTCAACCACTTATTACACAAGAATGTCTCTTCCAAGTGGGATGAAAAATGTGAAGCTGCCTTCAGTCAACTAAAGTAGTACTTGATGACACCGCCTATGTTGATACCACTAGTCAAGGGAAAACCATTATTACTATACATCACAACAACTGAGATATCTTTGGGAGCCTTATTAGCATAGGAAGATTCTGCAGGAAAGGAGAGAGCCATTTATTATATCAACAGGACCTTAAATGGTTATGAGATCAATTACACCTTTATTGAGAAAGCCTGATTAGCGGTTATATTTGCTACATAACAATTGAGGCACTACATGGTGACTCACACCATCAAACTCATTGCCAAAATTGACCCATTAAAGTGCTTACTCAACAAAACTGCTTTAATACGGAGATTAGCTAAGTGGGTCATGATATTGAGTGAGTTCGACATCCAGTACATGGATAGGAAAGAAATTAAAGGTCAAGCCATAGCAGATCAACTAGCTGAAGCACCATTGTCAGATAATAATCCAATGAACATTGAATTCCCTGATAATGATATCCTAACCATATCTACACAACAGTGGATGCTATACTTTGATGGTTCTTATACACAACATGGATCAGGCGTAGGAATCTTGTTTGTCTCACTGCAAGGATACACAATTCCTAAATCCTACAGATTAATGTTTCCTTGCACCAAAAACATAGCTGAATATGAAGCATTGATCATTGGAATGAAGATAGCTATCGAATAAAAAATCATGGAATTGCTAGTCTATGGTGACTCACAACTGGTCATCAACCAAGTCAATGATGATTATCAAACAAAGGATGACAAGTTGATGCCCTATAAGAGGATGGTGGATGATTTCAAAAATTACTTCATTGAGATCAAGTTTGCACAGGTTCCAAGAATAGAAAACAAAGTTGCAGATGCAATGGCCACCATTGCTTCTCTCTTGCAGATACCTGAACAACGAAGAAATTATGAATTCATGGTAGAACCCATGTCCAACCTAGCCTACGAAGATCCAGAATCCCAAGTAATATGCCATATTGTCGACCCTCAAATTTCCCTCTATGGAGAGATCCATACTTACTTGCAAAACAATACCCTTCCAATTAACTTATCTTGAAATGAAAAATGAAACTTCATTCAACAAGCAACTCGCCACACCCTAATAGCTGATGTGCTTTATATATGAGGTCTGGATGATACTCTTCTTTGGTGTCTAGAACATAACGAAGCTGAAATCGCTTTACAAGAGGTACACGAAAGTATCTGTGGCACACATTCAAGTGGCTTAACCTTAGCTAAGAAATTATTACGATTGGGGTATTACTAGCCAAATATGGAGAAGGAGTCATTTTAGTATGTCAAAAGGTGTTCCAAATGTCAAATTCATGGAAACTTGAAACATGCACCTGCATAAGAGTTGCATCCTTTCATAGCTACATGGCCTTTTTGTCAGTGGGGATTGGACCTTGTAGGTAAGATTCATCCATCTTCCTCCAATGGACATAAGTTTATAATCATAGCCACATAATACTTCACCAAATGGATTGAAGCTGTTCCCCTAATCACCATCACCGGGAAGCAAATCTCATCATTCATCCTGAATTATCTCATCTGTCGGTATGGTGTTCCTCAATCTATCATTACAGAAAATGGCCGACCCTTTAAGAATCAAGATGTTCAAGAGCTCTGTGAAAGATTCCATATCTGACATCGGTTTTCTACACCTTACTATCCCTAAGGAAATGGCCAAGCAGAGGCCTCAAACAAGACTATCCTGAAGATTCTGAAGAAAATCGTCAATGAAGTTGGACGTGATTGGCATGTTCAACTAAACCCAACATTGTGGGCTTACAGAACTAGTATTCGTAGCCCAATAAGAGAAACACCCTATTCTCTAGTCTATGGATCATAAGCTATTCTACCTATTGAGGTTGAGGTACCATCCCTGCATGTGTCACTTAAAGGGATGATTTCAGATGAGGATTACATAGTATCTAGGCTATAAGAATTGGAATTGTTGGATGAACGTCGACAACATGCAGTTGGTCACCTAAAATCCTACCAACAAAGGATATCTAAGAGCTATAATCATAGAGTAAAACCTAGAGCATTTTAGGTGGGAGACTTAGTCTTAAAGGAAAATCCCCGTAATCAACAAGATCGAGAGAAGAAGGGGAAATTTGAACCTAACTGGCTGGGTCCCTTTGTCATAGTATCAGTCTTTGGATCAGGAGCATATTAGTTATCCACACCAGAAGGGGATCTATTTGATGAACCCCTCAACAACTTGCATCTCAAAAGGTTTTACAGCTAGCTCATCCAGTGCATTGGTAAAGGTCCTGGAAAAATATCAAAAACATCAGAAAATGTCCTAAAAAAATACAAAAAAAAAATCAAAAAATAAAAAATCCAAAAAATTAGAAAAAGGATTGAAAACAGTAAAGAAAAAAGATCATCCTCTAGTGAAAACCACTTCGGTGGTGCTTTGGGCAAGTACCTTGGTGAAATCCTACCAAACAGGCGCCTTGTGTAAAATAAGCACTCTCCATCTATCTTGGACTATGTGACTTGCTCTGCATCATTCATCCATCATGCTTCCATCTCTGCATCTATCATGCTTCCATGTTCACATCGTAGCTTGATCCAGTGTTTGTATCATGGTATCCCCTAGCATTACTCGACCCATTCTAAAAATCAGTTTGTCTTATCATATCACACTGGGGGCATGTCTTGCATTGGATTGGATTCTTGTAAATTCTCAAGGTCGAAAAATCAAAAATCCAAAAACATTCAAAACATATCAAATCCAAAAATAGGTCAAAAAGTCAAAAAGTCAAAAACACAGTCGTTATTTGAACTACGTCATCTTTGAGCTTTGAACGTAGGCAAGGGTGATCTTTGATTACCCCCTAAGACATTTAGGTCCGTCTTTAAGGTGTCTGTTATGCTCATATTTTTGTCTTGTAAATCTTGGTTGGGTCATCAGTCGAACTACATGGTCTCTATGTGTATAACGTAGGCAAGGCTAATCTTTGATCAACCCCCGAGGCCCCTAGGATAGGTCTTTAGGTTAGGTCTTGGTCATCATGGTTGTGTCTCACCCTGGACTGGGGGGAAAATCCTGCACTCACTAGGGGCAAATATACTTTGGGCTTGAACAAACAAGTAAACAGTCATCAGACCAATGTTACAAACACAAACTTCAAATGGATGGTGATCTTTCTTAATCAAGGGTTTATCACATTAAACACGAAATTTTAAATTGTTCTACTTTGATTTTTGTTATCATATTTCTCAAGTCCTCGATGATGTATCGACCTAGAGGAACAAGGAAAGAGTATGATTTTTATTTGTTTGCTGTCTGCGAGTTTATCATTATTACTATGCAAGTTGTCATGAGATGTGTGCTACAAATTATCACTGATGATATTTTGAATTTTCACAGGAAAAATATTATCTCTTGTTTGTTTATGCAAGTAATGCTCAGGTCATCTTGGTTTAATTATACTTAGATGCTTGTGTTAACTTGCAATTTTAAAACATCATGGAAGTAGTACTCAAGTCATCTTGGTCTAAACTATGCCATCAATTCTTGTACTTGCTTTCAACAATTTAAAGGTCCAATGACGATAAAGAGCATGACAAATTGGTTAATACAAATGATAACTTTTGAATATGAAATTTTCATAGTTAAGTTAGATTGCATTCATGTTAGTATTGCATACATGTGTTTATGGGGTTTTTCAATGCTGAAAAAATTTCACAATGGTGTCATCTCTATTATTAATGGATTGAGTACACTGGACATTAACCAAAAACACATTATTCTCATTTAGTTGCACATTGGTTGCATCATCATTTGCATATCTTAGAAAACATTCTCATCTCATTTACATTTATACATTCTGTCATAATATTTGTATCAGAAAATACAAAAGACAATAATAAAGGACATACATTGCATATCATTTCCAAACTCAAAATTATGCCATCGACTACACTTAAATAAGTGAGTCTCTTCAAAATTTCAAGAAAGTTGGGAAATATGTCAGAGTTATGAAGCTTAAAAGATCAATCTACTGCAGTCTTCCCACAACTTTTGGAAGTTGGACACACTCACTTATTCAAGCTTAAGGCCTTTAAAATTTGAATTCGTGCACACTCAATCAATTACATTAGAGTATGTGCAAGATCATCATGGAAAAAATAGGCCCTTAAGTGGCAAAAAATTCAGAAAAATCAAAGTTAGGCAACTTGACGTAAAAATTTGAATAAGTTATCTATATTATTTCAAAAATATGTAAGAATAGAATCTGTAGAAAATTGAATGTAGTTTCTAAACTACTAGGTTTTTAAAAAAATCTATTTGGTGAAAATTTGAAATTTCAATGCAGTAGTACTTAAATTTCAGGGAAAAAATAAAAAGTGTCTGTCGACCACCCTAACCACAATAAAATGATAATATTTTTTATAAGATTTTAGATATAAGTAGAGGACTCATGTCTCAATGTGATGCATATTTTTTTGTAATTTTTTCCAGGTAAATAATTAATTATGATTTTTTATTAGGGTATGTGAGGATTATAATGGGCCAAAAGTGGCAATATGATGGGTATGTGGTGGCTGACTTTTTACCCAAAATCGATGAAATGAAAAGGGTTTTTAAAGGAGATTCTCAGCTTTCCACCAATATAAATTATTCTTTACTTTGAATTTAATAAATAATTATTATTCATTTTCTATTTGAATTATGACTAAAGTCCTGATTGATAGGCTAATTGAAAAACATCTATAGCTTTCAAACGGTATCATATTTTTTGAATGAAAATATGCGTCACATTCCATGCTTTGTATACTATAAGATTAAAAAATAATAATTTAATTTCATGAATTTTTGACCAAGTTAAGGTGGTGGACATCAGGCTTTTTATATTTTTTAAAAGTTGTAATAAAAATTCATAATTAATTATTTACTTGGAAAAATTACAAAAAAATATGCATCACATCGAGACATGAGTCCTCTACTTATATCTAGAATATTATAAAAAATAATTATCATTTTATTGTGGTTAGGGTGGTTAGATAGACACCTACTTCTTATTTTTCCCCTAAAATTTAAGTACTACTGCATTGAAATTTCAAATTTTCACCAAATAGATTTTTTTTAAAACAAACCTAGTAGTTTAGAAACTACATTCAATTTTCTATAGATTTTATTCTTACATATTTTTGAAATAATATAGATAACTTATTCAAATTTTTACGTCAAGTTGCTTAATTCTGATTTTTCTAAAATTTTTGCCACTTAAGGGCCATTTTTTTCCATGATGATCATGCACATAACCATTACAACTTTTAAAAAATATAAAAACTCGTATGTATAACCACCTTAACCTAGTCAAAACTTCATGTAATTCATTTCTTTTTTATTTAATCCTGTAGTATACAAAACATAGAATGTGATGCATGTTTTGGATTTGAAAAATGTGATACTGTTTGAAAGTTATAGATGTTTTTCAATCAGCCTATCAATCAGGACTTTAGTCATAATTCAAATAGAAAATAAATAATAAGTATTTATTAAACTCAAAGTAAAACATAATTTATATTAGTGGAAAACTGAGAATCTCCTTTAAAAACCCTTTTCTTTTCATCAATTTTGGGTAAAAAAAGGTCGCTAGCCACATACCCTACACATACCCATCATATCACCACTTTTTGGCCCATCATGATCCTGCACATACCCATTACATATCATCTAAATCAAATACAATTTGCATAATCAAAATCATCACATCACATCACATTGCATAATCATAGTCATCACATCACATTGCCTAACCATTATCATCACATAGAAATTAAATACATTCACAACATTGCATATCATAATAGGGAAATCAAATGCATATTAACATTTAGATCATAATCACCGCTGCATATCATATATCATCAAAAACATCACAATGTCCAAGTGTACAAGGATATCCAAAAGTAGGATGAGATACATCAAAATCCACAAAGGCATTGTGTTATGGGAAATACATCCTCAATCTCACAAAATGTATATACACAATGTCCAAGGAACATCACAAAATGCTATGTCGAGCTCCCACCAGACGTTGCTGCTCTCATGGAACTAGTACCTCCTCTGCCTGACGGACCTACACCTGGATCTCTCCTGTTTCTACGCAATGGTTGCATGATACCCATGCTAATAGTCCGAGTATGAGATCTACCTGAAGGAGATTGCATAAAACTCTCTCGTCGCTTAGGAGGAACCAACTCATGATATTTACCTCTGTAAAATTGCAACTCCTAAGAAATATGTCAGATATCTCTGAAGAAATCTATTGTACCTGTAGATGGTGTTGTTTGTTGTATCCTCTCGACAATGGCCTCAGCCTACTCTATCTAGTGTCTAAAGGCATCCCTCTCTGAAGTGAGTATGATCATCTTTTCCTGCAACTGTTGTATATGTTGCCTGTCTATCCCTCTATCAGTCATCAAAATATCAATTTGTGCCTAACACTGCACTAACTCATCCTGAAGGGACACAATATGTACTCAAGCCTGCGGTATTTCACTCTGAAACGACTGAACCTCTGCCTGCAAAGCCACTATATATGATAACTATTGATGAGAGAGTATCCCAATCCAAATCCTGGGAAGCATCGCCTGAGCTACTGTAACACTCTTGCACCTTGAAAATGAAAAATCAAATGGATGGCTATCATTTGCCTCATCATCACTCTCCCACCACCGTTTGTACCACCATCACCTCTGCAACCAACCTCTGCATCATCATCACCTCTGCAGCCACCGTCCACACTCTCCCCCCAACCTCTACACCATCATCACCTCTGCAGCCACCATCCACACCCCTCCCACCATCATCACCATCCTCATCATCCCCTTCCTCTCCATCAACTAGCGATACTGGCTCCTCTGGATGAGTGAATCTAGGAAAGGGATGCGTATGGAAGTACTTTGAATAATCCTTAGTCATCTTGACGTCTGTAATATATGGAACATAATCCCATACACTTGGTGCCAAGGTATAGTACTTTGTACAAGCTGCCTCATAGGATACATAGGGGCCCCACTCCAAAACATCCTATCGTCGTTGTGCATACTGAGCAACTCCCAAGGGAATCCCCTAAACCCATCCAAACTATCGACATACTCACAGATATAGGTATCGCTCAAGCACAACATGTGTCCGCCCAATCAAATAGCGGGATAACAACATATACAACATCTCCAACTGATCCTCTAGCCACTTCTCACAATCCAAGTATGGGCACCGTGTAACAGTCTCCAAATCATCTAGGGCACGCCTCCAATAGGCTACCTTTCCCAGCTTATGCTAGACATGTGGACTGATGTAACAAAAAACATAGGGTCTCCCTGGTGGTCGATGTCTCTCTCCCATGGGCCGAGTGATGGCTATATGCTCCCATGCCCATATCTGCAGTAATGTGATGCCACATGACAGGCTTGTCGCCCCATAATAAACAACTTCATGCAAATCTAGGTATAAGTGGGCTAACATGCATGAGCCCCATGCATATCTAGTACCATCAAGTGTCATCCACGATAACACACGACCCCAACCTGCTGAAAATCCCTTTGAGCTACGATTAGGACAAAGGAATCCACCAATGAATCCGTAAAGCACACATGGCAAAGGATCATATTTGCTAACCATATTTGTCCAAGGAATCCATCAACTTGCCACATGATCATCTCGGCATAACCTCCACAACGCAGTTGTCCCGCCTTGCTCTATTTTATCATACACCACTATCTCTCCCATCACTGGGATCCAAAGAATACGATAGACATCCTCTGGAGTCATTGTCATCTCTCCCATAGCTAAGTGAAAGGTGTTGTGGTCACTATGCCACCTCTTTGCTAATGCCATTAGTAAACCTCTGTTGATCCGATACTGTGGGATGTCTAATAAGGAGGTCAACCCACAATGTGTGATAATATCCAAATCCGCTACAGACAAACAATGAACCATATTCCATGTCTTTGGGAAATGCTCCCGAGACTGGAGTACATCTGACTCTCCCTAATCATAACATGAAACATGAATCAGTTAATCAATGTCATGTTCAATCAAGATTATTAGTCAATCAATCATTCAAGTAATGTGCAGTTAATCAAATTAGGTTCAATCAGGACAATCAAATCAATCAGAACAATCATCAACCTAATCAATCAGGACAATCACACCTATCATTGATCCTCGCTTATCATGAGCTTGATGTGCAATCAATCCTATCATCGATCCTCACCTATCATGAGGTTGATGTGTAATCACTCCTATCATTGATTGTCGCCTATCATGAGGTCAATGTGCAATCAATCCTATCATCGATCCTCGCCTATCATGAGGTCGATGTACAATCATTCCTATCATTGATCCTCGCCTATCATGAGGTCGATATGCTATCAATCCTCGCCTATCATGAGGTCGATATGCTATCAAACCATTATCGATCCTTTCCTATCATGAGGTCGATACATCAATCAAACCATTATTGATCCTTTCCTATCATGAGGTCGATATGCTATCAATCCTATCATCGATCCTCGCCTATCATGAGGTCGATATGCTATCAATCCTATCATCGATCCTCGCCTATCATGAGGTCGATATATCAATCACTCCCACCATCGATTCTCGCCTATCATGAGGTCGACATGCTATCAATCCTATCATTGATCCTCGCCTATCATGAGGTTGATACATCATTGGTTCTCTCATTTGATTCTCACCTATCATGAGATAAAATCATCAACTATCTTACTCGAACAACAATCTAACAATGCACATCTCACAATCAGACTGAAATCAATCCAAAACATGACAAAGCAAATGACTACTAGGACTCAGAAGCATCTTGCAAACATCATCACGAGGGCTTTCTGCAATCACACATTCTCAAATGGGGCAAACCATAGGTTTAAACCACCTAGAATCAACCAAGGTAAAGACTTTCCCAGGCAACAAGAGGCACCATTTGGGACCCCAAAGGCGCCAAAATAAAGTTTAACTTCAAAAAACTATATTTTTAAGCTTGCAAGAGGCGCTACTTGGGACACCAAAAGCGCCAAAACAGTGTTGGAGCTCAAAAACATGTTTTCCAAGCTTGCAAGAGGCACCACTTGGGACACCAAAGGCACCAACACTCCTAAAACACCCAAAAACATGCATTTTCAACCTTACAAGAGGCACCATTTGGGACCCCAAAGGTGCCAAAACTCTCAAATGACTCAAAAACATCAATTTAACCCTTGCAAGAGGTGCCATTTGGGACCCAAAAGGTGCCAAAACTCTTAAAACACACAAAAACATGAATTTAAAGCTTTCCAAAGGTGCCAAAACTCTCAAACACACTTAAAAACACTTAAAAATGACAAAAAAATCATCTGAATGTGCAACAATAACATCAAACAAGATACAAAATCTATCTACGACGTTCAAAATACCATTAAAAGGAAAGAAAATGACTAACAAAGAGGTTTCTCGTAAAGCGTACCATAGGTCCAGAGGCAGCAGGCTGATCAAGTTGGTGAAGACACTTGAAATGATGCTTGTGGTATGGGATCACCATCTTTCTCTAAGCTCTCCAATCTTCAACTTCTCCAAACTCAAAATGTGCAAATGAATCCCATTTTACCACTTTTTACCTTTTAAGGGTAAAATGGAGGGAATTATGGTGGGATTTATTTCCCATTTTTACCAAAAAGGAGGGTAATTAATCAACACTATTCAAAGAAAGAGCTTGCAATGAACTTTCGAGAGATAAATCGTCTTTGCCATAAAATATCAATGAATCAATGTTGGATCATCATCATAATCATCACAACACCATCACATCATTCCAACATTTCATTTTAACATCCACACATTCACCGATTTATCTCTCGAGGGGGCATATATCCGTCAATACCTAAAATCAAAAGTCTGGGGCATTGCTGGGGCATCAAAATCTTGCATTTCTGGGGCATCAAAATATTTTTTGAGCATCAACATCAAAATTTTCTTTGAAGCAAATGTAAATACATTACTTCAAAGAGGGGAAAAATGTATACACCTAAAAACGGTCATCATATTCAGTTAATTAAATACAACCTATTTGATTAATGCTTCAACTACATATAAATAAGGTCTTACTTTATTTATATTGTTCACTTCTTTTTTCTCCAAAATCACATTCTTCTAAATAATTAAATAAACAAGATACCCTAAATTTGTTTATTTAATTAATCTTCCTTAATCTGATTAAGAATTAGAGCACATGTCTACTACATTTTCTTGTGCCACCTCATAAAGGTCACATGAAAATAAATAAAGCCTAATTATTAATTAGAATTATCCTCACACACTTCCACCAATGAGAAAAGGCACATGGCTTTATTCCCCACACTTCCAACAAATTTGGAGCACATGGGTCTTTGTTTCACACACTTGGGAATCCCATACATTTGGCATGTTTCCAATTGGTCAAGGGATTCTCTCCACACACATGGCATGTTGTCTTTGGTCAAGGGGACAACATCCTAATTCCTTCCATCTCCACCGTCTATTATTTCCCCTTTGAATCTAGACCGTTGATAGGTGCCACCTCGCAAAATGCTTGAGAAACCCTATAAATACACCCTCTTGCCTTTGCATTTATCATCCATAATTTGAGCAAAGTTACTATGCAGGTTTATCTTAGGAGCTTGGAGCTTTCATGGAGTCTTATAACTAGTTTTCATATCATGTGTTACTTTGCATTCTCATTTTAGATTAATTAATTGCTTCATAGTTGCATTTTATCATCCCCATTGCATCATAGTTGCATTTTAGGTTAGTTTGTTTTATGTTTGTATTTGATCATATACATAATCATGAATAGTTCATTTTAGTTTCACATCATCTCACTCATCCCCACTTGTTCATTTATCATCAACATCATCCTTCGTTTATCATCGTATTCATCATCAATTCCATCATCTCATTTCATTTAGAAGCATACCACTAATCCTTCTAGCACACATTTGCACGTAGGAATCATCTTAGCTTGCATATTAAACATCAAATCTCATTTTCTAGGTAGTCATTTTAACAACCATTGTGCCCATAGAAATCTGAGGGCCAAACGGTTTAATAAATCCCTAGAAATAGAGGACAATGATATGTATTTGAAAGGTTTGATTATGAATAAAGTAGTTTACTTTATATCAAACTTTGAATGTAAACCATTTCATTAAGGTTTGTGTTGAAATTAGATCTCTCCACATTCGACACATGCACACAAATCATGATTCAAGTCTTCAATACTTGATTTAGTGGAAAGGATTACTAGACAAAGGAGCATTTGGAGAACAAGAAGGTGGAATGATGAAGCATGATTTACTACAACTTAGTACACAAAGGGAGTCAAGGTAATAAGGCCTTGTGTTGGTTTTAGGGTAATTTTTGGTGTGTTGAGTCTTATTTGAGTCTAATAAGGTCATAATAGACCATTGTAAATGTATTGAGTCTATGTTGGGTCGGTTATAGGAAATGTTGTCTCATTTTGCAAATATTGTAAAAAATTGCTTTGCAACATTACACTTTTTGTCATATTTGGAAGCCCAATGGCCAGGGCATTCAAAAGGAAGTTGCAACCATTGTTAGGTGTTGGGAAACATTTAATAAGGCTTGTAAAATTCATGGCAAGGTTTCTGAAGTGGATTTGAAGTGAAAGCAATAATAAAAACTCTGTTTTCTTTGCAATTTTTTTGGTAAATTGCTGTTGCAGAATTCTATACAAGTCTATACTGAAGGAAATTGATCAAATATGTTTTTAATTGGATAGGGAACTGTGTTAAGAGAATTTTTTCTTTTGTATGATATGATTTCATCAGTTTTCAAGGATTTGGTAAGCAATTTTCTGTGAATGGGTCTGTAAACTCTGTTTGAGGTTTTGAAGTCACTAAAAATGTATTAATGACCCATTCCATTGGTGGATTTTCCTAAAACTTGGTGGAATGGGTGTATTAGGGTAGATTTAGGTGTTAGAGTAGATTTTAGGAGTAGGGACTTGGTGTTTTGAGGGAATTTGAATGCTGCCCTAGTTAGGATTTCTTGAGTTTTTGCCTAAATTTGATGGCTAAGAATAGGAGTTTGATGAATTAGCGTTGATAAAGGATGGGAGATGGTTTGGTGAGCATGTGTAGACTTATTTTGAAGTTTTTGAGGTCTTGGTTGGCAGAGTAGAGGCCTGGAGTGCATAGTTCCATTAAACCCTCATTGTACAAGCTTGAAACTAAGCAAAATAAGGGTTTTGTGTTTTGTTAACTTAGTGGTGGTTTCCATCGGAAAAAATTGTGGATTCAGACCAATTTGGGTTTGTTGAGAACATTGGAATAGTAATTTTGGGTTGAGAAGGTGTTTGGACACGTGCACTTTCTTTGTAAAACATGCCTAATTGGCTTAACGGGGCAGCATAACAACAAATTTTTGGAGGGTGTGTTTTGAAACAACCCTATCCACAAGTGAGATATGTTGAAATATGTCCAAATGGGTGTTTGAAATGGTAAATGGTTTGTGGGTTTGAGGTGTATTTTGGAAGATATGTTCATATTTCTCTATTTGTCATGCTACAAGAGAAATATGAAAGATTTGAGGAATAACTTGGACAAGTTTGGATTTTGGTGATTGAAAGAGTGCTTAGAATAGTTTGAATTGTGATTTTTGGAATTTTTCCTCCCTTCTCTACATCATATTCCCATTTTAAAATCACTAGGTAAGAGCTATTAGGATGTTGGTGTGATTAGTTCTATAAATAGTTAGAGGAACATAGTAGGAGGGTAAGGAAGTAGACTCATCGAGGAGGTGGTCCCATTGTATCATAAAGTAAGCAATGAGGCTAGTTCAATGCCCAATATACAAAAACCCCTACTTCCAATCAAATTTTGGAGGCTTTGAATTTAATTCCAAGTAGTTCCTAGGGTAAAATAAATTAGAATATGATCCTAACCATGATATTATATGCTACCAAAATTTTCCTTGGTATTTTGTGCTTTCTATTGGGTAGTTCCTTTTATTGGGTTCAAGTTGGTTATCAATTCATTTAATGTAAGAATTCAAGTAGTGGGAGATTAGAATATTTTATCCCACAGATAAAATTTAATTTTGGCTAGCATGTTTTATAAAGAATGTTTTAAATTCCTAAAAATAGGCTATTAATTTGAGATCTTAGAGATTTCTTAAGGGTTAATAGTTTTTTAGAAACTAGCAAACTATAAAATTTTAATGAAAGGAACTAGATTTCCATAGCCCATATCAATGATAGTATTCATTTTTCTAGATTAAACTTCATACATGATTTGTTTCTATCAATGTTTTGGATCACACTCCATGATCCATCATCAAGATGAAAAAGAGTTTTAGGAGAAAAAATATCAAACTATGAAATTTTAACGGGGTATTTTTTTGAAACTTGTAATCTATTTAATTTTAAATTTATCAAAAAATTACAAATACAATTCCTGAATTTTATTTTTCTCGATAGTGATAAGCTATCTTATATTACCTTTACGTTAAGCAATTTGGTGAGATCAACATGTTATTTTCTTCTAAGGTTTTAGCAGTTGACAGTATTTTGGCCAAGTAGGAAGTCATATCTAGACTATTTAAGGCTAATTTAATACCGTCCCAATATCACACATGAAACAATAAGTGTATCAACATAGGAGATAGAAATCTTTTGACTTTGATGATTGGTGTTTTTAAAATCTACATCCCTATGTAAGCAACTTCTATTACAAGAAAAGAGTAGCCATAAGTTGGCTCCCAAATTTATCAACCTTTTTAGGTGATCCAACACATAGTTGAGGTAGCATTCGAGTTAGCACTTGGACATAATCTTCTCAAATCCACCTAATCTTATGTTATCTTATATTACCTTTAAGTTAAGAAATTTGGTGAGATCTAGATTTTAGTTTCTTCAAGGTTTTAGCAATTGATAGTATTTTGGCCAAGTAGGAAGGCATATCTAGACTATTTAAGGCTAATTTAATACTGACCCAAAATCACACATGAAAAAATAAGTGTATCAACATAGGACATAGATTTTTATTTATTTTGATGATTGGTATTTTTAAAATCTATATCCCTACAAGAAAATTTTATTACAAGGAAAGAGTGGCCATAAGTTGGTGTAACATGCCAATTGTTCACGCAAGTAAATTTCCTAAGTTTTCACTTTCAAGTAAATAAACTATGCTACTTAACCATTGCTATAAATTTTTTCTTTTCTTACTAGAGAAAAAATGAACATAGATGTCATAACAAAACCAATTTCGATTTCATTACCAAAATAATATTCCACATATTACAATATTTTTGAAGATTGTGCACAAAGTACATACATAGCTCAATCGAGCTTTAGAGCAATAGATATAGATGGTCCAGGAATTTCCTTTCAAATCTTGGTCTTGGTCACCTGCTGAGGAGGAGAAGCATCACTCAAGTGCTTTTCCACCAACCATAGACTCAAATACGGTCCTCCACACATCTATCATTTGATAGATGGCCCTACCCTTCGATGAAGAGATTGGTGGAATAACCTTGTAATGACAACCATTCTAAGCTTAGTGATATGTCCTACATAACTAGAACTTGTAGACCCTACAATCCTAAACTAGCATGCGTAAATGGAACATAATGAATTGGCAGTGAAGCCAAAGGAAATCACACTACTTTGGCAAAAGTATTCTCATTCAGTACTTCGAATGATAGTCATCCTACTCACATACATTACTCAAGCCCGATTTGACTTTAGGCCATTATAAGTTCTATGCATAGGTAATTTCCTTCAAAAGGTAGTATTTAACCTTAGAAACAACCTATTCCATTCCCCAAAGCATAATGGTATTTCTACCCACAAAGCATAAACATAAGTTACATCCCTTCAATGGATAATCAAATCCCAGGTATAACTTATGTGTTATCTAAGTCTATAAATAACTTTGCAATAAATAAACCTTAAGCTATTCTTGTTTCATCATTCCTAGTATATAATACTATTGATAAACAAACTCTTCTATTCTGGAGTATACACAAACATTTCATAGGAAATCATAAACAAATTCTTTTCCTTTTCATAAGAAAATATTATAATTCACTAATGCAAGCATTCTCATGCAATTCCAAACAAATCAATCAAGACATTCATTCTTTCACAAAAAAATAAAAATAAAAGGAGAATAGGTTCTCATGCTTGTAGATCGCTTAATCCAATTGCAAGTATGAAAGACTTCTACAGGAAACATAGAATTCATAACATGGTGCCAAGTTTTAGCACCTTCCCTATTCTTTTGCTTGTGGTTTATCAAAGGAAATAGTCAATATTCTTTTGGCAACACATAATACAGTTGACTTAGTCATAGACTGTCTAATTGGCATAATAAGGATGAATCGAATCCCTTAGAATAATGATTTAAAGAGCTTTGACCAAGCATGCCAATTTGTTGTGGTTTATATCTTTTATTCATGAGTTTTAAACACTTTAAACAATAGACTTAATTTTTATGTTTCCATCGCATATTATCCTTTTGGATAATGTGTTTCATTACATTGGCAATACACTACTTTAAAATAGCGATGCATTTATATTAAATAGACCATGGTTCATAAACTGTAAATCGACCTTTATTATAGTTCAACCATGTCATAATACATGTATATACATTACACATATATATAAATAATTAAATAGCTTTTAATGCTAATATATATATATAATCATTGACAAATAAGTTTGTCTAAACATTCCACATGATATTCAAATGAATAAGTTTAGGTTAACATTTCATATATATTATCGCTTGTATATATA
Source organism: Sequoia sempervirens (assembly GCA_007258455.2). NCBI lineage: Eukaryota > Viridiplantae > Streptophyta > Pinopsida > Cupressales > Cupressaceae > Sequoia > Sequoia sempervirens. The sequence continues at coordinate 994,984,149 of VDFB02271358.1, read as the reverse complement.
TACATCTATGTACATGTATATGTACGTATACATATATTGATATATCTGTATGGACATTTCCAATTGTCAACACATACGTATCTATCAATACATGTATACATATGTATGAATGCATATATCTTATATATAGATACATTCGATTGCACAATCAAGTGCATAAACAATTACTATCTTATTGATAGGAAAATATACATGTGATGTATATATACATATATACATACATGTCACATTGTCCCTTGAGTATCATCATGCGCATAAGCAACCCATCCATAAGCGTGCATAGGTACATCTACCTATGTATTCTAATGTATGCATTCCTTCATGCATATGGTTTATCGTCAACATGCATATGTATACATATATATACATTCAACACATATTCTCCTTACCAATCAAGCACAGTAATATAAAGAAGAACTAATAAATACCAAGTACAAAAACATCATCCAAGAATGCACTCAGCAATAATCAAGGTTCTTCCTAATGTAGAAACATCATAGTTAAGGATGACTTACCAATTCCCAACACTATGACTTGACTCAACCATTCTATTGTGAGCGTGTGTATAAGCTCAGTTAGGTTTCGTTATAGGTTACCCGACCAAGTTCTTCTCCTGAGTGATATTTCCCTCGCTCCTGGAGGATTGAATATGAACATGTATCCAACTTAACACATTTCCATGGTAGTTATCCGTTCATCAAAACAAGCATTTACATAATACTTTTCATAGTTAGAATATCTAATTCAATAATCATTCAGTTCCATATATACATTCCATCATATAACATTACATGAAATAAACATTCATTCATAGTTATTTGATAAAAAAAATGCAACCACATATATTTCTATTCAGAATTTCAAATACATTCACACATGCAATAATTTACCCTAGCATAGTAATAGTAAATAGGTAAACACACAATGGGGTATGATAGTTGACTCCCAAATTTATTGGCATTATTAGGTGGACCAACACATAGGTGAGGTGGCATTCGAGTTAGCACTTGGACATCATCTTCTCAAATCCACCTAGTCTTATGCTATCTTATATTTCCTTTAAGTTACGAAATTTGGTGAGATCTAGCTTTTAGTTTCTTCTAAGGTTTTAGCAGTTGCTAGTATTTTGGCCAAGTAGGAAGGCATATCTAGACTATTTTTAAGGCTAATTTAATACTAGCCCAAAATCACATGAAACAATAAGTATATCAACATAGGACATAGAATTTTTTTGACTTTGATGATTGATTTTTGAAATTCTATATCCCTACAAGAAACTTTTATTACAAGAAAAGAGTGGCTAGAAGTTGGCTCCCAAATTTATTGGCCTTATTAGGTGATCCAACACATAGGTGAGGTGGCATTCGAGTTAGAACTTGGACATCATCTTCTCAAATCCACCTAGTCTTTCATGTCTCAAGTATTAAGAAAATGATTGGGACTACTACCCAGCCTACTTGAGTTGGATGGAACTCGAGGCTATTTTGGACAAACACAACAAGCACCTTCACAATCATTCTATTGAGTTAGTAATCTAGTGGAAGGCCCTAAAACATGAAGATGCCATGTGGGATCCTTCAAAAAATATCTCTCAATTTTCTTATCTCAAGCGTTGAGGGCAACATTTTTCAAAGTGGGACACAATGTTGTGTACGATCTCTCTCTATTTTATGATATCTAATAATTTTTTCAACTCTTTGATTGTTATAATATCTTATAAAAAATGGATGAACATTGACAATTTAATAACACTAAGAGATGTCTTGAAAAATGAAAAGAAATGATAAAGGATAGTTCTTGTTCAACAATTTATATTTAGAAGCATCAATAAGTAGAAGAAACTTAAAAAAAAAAAAATGTTTACAATCAATTATACAATTCAACAATGTATCTCAAAATAGAAAAAGAAGAAAATATATACCCTACTAATATATTTGAAAATAATAATTTAATATAAAATTATTTTTGAAGATTGAACTAATTAATTGATGTTGAATGTTTACTAGGTAGTATTTAATCTATATTGTAATCTCTAAAAATCTATAATCTCTTTGATATGATAAGTATAACTGATCTAATCCTTAATTCATTATACACCAAACTTGTAATTCCCTACATGTCAAAAAAAAAAATTATTTAATCCAAAACTTTAAACTATATAATTGATTTAATTGAGAATCGGGGAGGCCATCAATGTGATCTATCAGATTGGGAGGGGGTTGATAGTGGATTGGGCTAATACGACTCTTCGAATGGACTGCCTGGGAATCTCTCCTTTTGCAAAATGCAGTTTGTATTACAAATGAAGAAACTTGAAATGCCAGAGCATATTTATAAACAAAATGGATTTATGTTTGGCCAAAGGAAAATGGTCAATCTAAAATGCTTAGTTGTATGAATGAAGTAGCTCTTGTTTACTCCATGATTTTTCTCAAGACTTTGACAAGATATCGATGCCTAATTTTTCTCACTACTCTGCATTCCCTGACAAAATGTTTTTAAGAATTTTGAGGGTTCTGATCGAATAACTTAATAGCCACCAACTTTTTATCATACAAGATCCCTTTATAAACTAACTCGAAGCTACCATTGCCTAGTAAATTACCAGCACTAAATGTGTGAAGTTCCTAGCTAAAATTTCAATACAAAATATAATAGTACTACATCAATCAAATGTTTTAATTATTGAAAATATTATATATTTTAATATTACTAACTAATCAAATATTGAATCTAATGAAGAGGTTATAAAAGGGCCAAGCCTTATCATGGCATGTTCTTATTTTTAAAATAATCTTTTTTCTATTTATGTGCAAATGATTGCAAAAAGTTAGTGTTCACTAAATGTTGACTTTTTTTATTCACTTGCCTATTTTAAAAAAAAAAAAGTATGTGATAAAGGGATTTCCTTGATATTGATAGTTGACACATACATCACAATATGGGCCTTTATCACTTTATCCAACACGTCACAACATGGATCTTTATCACTTTGTCCAACAAATCACAATCATCTGATCCCATAGGTATTTTAGGGACACTTAATGTGTTATTTCTCTTTCTTTCTTTTTTCATCTTTTGTACATTCAATTGATGTACACTCATGGTAAGCACACTCCAAGTGTCTTTCTCCTTTTCCTCTATCTTTTGAAAAATGATCATTTTAGACAAAAGTGTGCTTAGGATGTGCTTTTGACCAATCCTTAAATAAGAAAAAAATGTATACAATGTGAACTTTCTTTTTCTTTCTAGTTTTTTAATCTTTTCTTTTTTTTGAAACTTCAAAATTTTCAATAGTTTATACTTTTAAGTGTATTAATTTAAGATATATTAAAAGAAAATCATCTAAAACATCATCCAATTAAAATGATAAACTCATGAAAAGAGTGTAAAGAAATAATTGATTCTTAAAGACTATCTAAAATAGAATAGCAAACATGAATATATATAACACAAATTATAAATAACAATAAAAAAAAATCAATAAAAATAATACCTTTAAAAACAATTAAATAACTAAACATAATAATTTTTGTAGTAAATGAAATTTACATTTTAATAATAACTTATACTTCCAAAACTTTAATAATTGACAACAGTTTATACTCAACATGTTATTTCAAAACCCTGCTTAATAGAAATGTTACTTAAAAAACAGTTATAATCTTCTTAAAAAAAAATGTACTGTTTAAAAAGACAACCTTAATTTTACCTACCTTAAAAAATAAAATCTATTTAACTTCAGTTTTCATATGTATGTGCAAAAAGCTATTACTGGGGAAAGAAATTCGCTAAATCTTAAATAGTTAAGTTTTGACTTAATTGCTCTCACTTTGATCTGTGCTGCTATTTGGATGGCCCCCTCCATCGCCTACACTCAACAGATTCTGGACTGATGCATGCTCTTCTAACTTGCCATACGTTCTGCCATACACCATCTTTTCCATCTTTTCCAGCATACCCTCTACCTCTCTCATAGTTGGTCTATCCCCCGGATTTTCGCTTGTGCATTGCAGTCCTAATCCAATTAAATTGCGCAGGCAACTGCCATGCTCAGAGGATTCCAATTCTTCACCAGTGATTTCAGCTGTAACACTACTGGACTCACCTACAGATCGTTGATCAACCAGCAGCTCTCTGTCCACCACACTCTTCACTTCCTCAGGGAATGCTCTTCTCACCCATCTGGGCAAAGTGTTATCTCCAGAAAACATACCATCAGTAGGCCTCTTTTTAGTCACCATTTCAAGGATGAGCATCTCAAAGCTGTAAACATCTCCCTTGGTATTCACTTCTCCTCCCAATCCATATTCTTGTAACAGTAAAAATGATTGCATTGATAAAAATAAAACTAATAATATATGGGTAAAATAAGTCAAGACAAACATAAATTGGAAAAAAATGTCAGGCTTGGGTCTTTACCTGGAGCAAGGTAGCCTACTGTTCCCTTCAGTCTGGATGTGCTGCTACTTGCAGAAACGGGGGATGTCAACAGACGGGCAATACCAAAATCAGCCACATGGGCTGTCATGGTTTCATCCATTAACACATTTGAGGGTTTCAAGTCGCAGTGAACAACAGGGGGAGAACAATCGTGGTGTAAATATGCCATCCCGTGAGCCACATCAAGTGCAATGTTCACTCTCATCTTCAAACTCAAGCTACACTGCATTTCATCTGTGTGGAGGTTTTGTTCTAGGCTCCCCTTTGACATAAATTCCAGTACCAAAGCCCTAAGATCTCCAGCGGAGGAAGCGGACAAGACTTTGACGAGATTGCGGTGCCTGATTTTTCTCAGTACTCTGCATTCCCTGACGAAATGCTTGTATGAATTTTGAGGGTTCTGATCGAATAACTTAATAGCCACCAACTTGTTATCAGACAAAAGCCCTTTGTAAACTGACCCGAAGCTACCATTGCCTAGTAAGTTAGCGGCACTAAATCCTTGTGTTGCTGCGTGAAGTTCCTTGCTAGAAATTTGCATGAAGCCTTGCCCCAGCAAACTATTTGTAATTGGTGCCCTTTTAGTTCTTCTGTAGAAAATGTAAGATGCCCCCAAAATGCAACACAACGCCAAGAATGTGCCAATTGAAGCAACCAAGACAATGTTCCTGTTCAGCGCATCGTTATTTTTGGCAGAGTTGGGACAATTTGGTAAATTCATCCAGCCTGAGGCTGCACATAATTCCGGATTTGCCAAAAATGATGTTGCGCTTAGGTTTCTGAAAGCTCCTTGATTTGGGACTGATCCATTCAAGTTGTTGTATGAGAAATTTAAATGCCGAAGCATAGTGAGATTTGCAATTGATTGTGGCACTGGCCCAGACAACTCATTGAAAGATATGTCAATGCTTTCAAGGCTCTTAAGCTGCCCTATTGATATTGGCACCATTCCCTCTAATTTGTTTCTGGCAAGGTTCAAGTATTGCAATCCCGAGCAACTGCCAATATCGGCAGGGATAGGTCCTGACAGTTTATTAGCCGAGATATCTATGGCTTGAATCTGTTGCATTCCTCCCAGAGAAGGCAATCTTCCTGTCAATGAATTGTGTGAAAAATTGAGATAAAACGCCATAGAATGGAGGGTTGAGATCTCCTTAGGGATATTTCCTGTGAGGCTGTTGTATGAGAGGTCAATCATCTCCAGGCGGAAACATTGCCCAATGGCATTCGGTATCCTTCCTGTGAGCTCGTTATGACTTAAGTCAAGTTTCCTCAGCTGTTGCAGACTGCCCATATCTGAAGGAATTTCTCCAGAAATGTGATTTAGCTGAAGGAAAAGATATCCCAGGTTTACCAGCATCTTCAACTCTAATGGAAGGTTGCCTTGCAATTTGTTGGAGTGCGAATCCAAAGCTTGTAGATTCTTCAGACGGCCTAATGCACTCGGAACCTGCCCAATTACATTGTTAAAACTGAGAGTGAAAATGATCAAGTCAGTAAGGTTACCGATCTCTTCCGGTATATTGCCAATGATGTTGTTGCTATCCAAGAACAGCTTTGATAGCCTGGGAGAGAGGTTTCCTATGCCCCTCGACAAGGTGCCACTGAAATAATTTTCTGCTAGATTCAGCTCTACTAGAATGGAGCAGTTAAAAAGTACATCTAAAACACACATTGTACCACAGTGTCCATTTGACAGGTTATTAGACCCAAGGAATAGTCTCTGCAGAACAGTTAGCATTCCCAATTTTCGGGGCACCACACCAGTTAGCATATTGTGTCCGAGAGCAAGCAGCGAGAGCTGAGAACAATTTCCCAGAGACTTTGGGATACCCCCACGAAATTGATTAGTTCCCGCAGAAAATATTTGTAAGTTGGGGAGCTTCAGGCCAATATCTGCAGGAATGGAGCCCACGAACCTGTTTTCTGCCAGGCTAAGTTTCTGCAATTGTGTACAGTTTAACAGAAACGGAAAAATACTTCCCTCGAAGCTGTTACTATTAAGACCAAGTGCTTGTAGACGAGTCAACATTCCCAATTCTTGGGGTATTGCTCCGCTCATCTTGTTATTACTTACTGAAAAAAAATAGAGAGCGGAACAATTTCCTAGAGATTTTGGGATGCTGCCGTTTAACTGATTCGCCGTCAGTTCCATCACTTGCAATTTGGGTAGCTTCTTGCCTATAACCTCAGGAATTGTACCTTCAAACTTGTTGCCCCCATAGCGCCACTATCTTCAGTTCAGTATAGTTCATCAGAAAATAAATTGATCCTCCAAGGCTATTATTAGTGAACCACAGTTCCTGCAGTCGGCTGAGTGAACACAATTCTGGTGGAACGGTGCCATGCAAGAAATTGGAAGACAAATCAAGCGTCTCCATAGACGAGCAGTTCGTCAGGGCCATGGGAATGGTACCTGTAAGACTATTGTTATAAAAGTGAATCACCCTCAGCCTCCATAATTTGCCAATCTCCATGGAGATCCTACCGTTGAGTTTGTTGGAATACAGATACAGATATCGTAATCTGGTCAATGTTGTGAATATCTCAGATGGAATTGGTCCTTCAAGCGCATTATTGTACAGAGATAAGACATGCAATTTTGTACAGTTACTCATCGACCTGGGGATAGTGCCTGTTAAAAGATTATGCGCAAGATCTAGGGCTTTAAGCGCAGTGCAATTTGCCAAGCCTTGAGGGATGATACCACTCAATTTATTGAAGGAGATGCTGAGTTTCTTCAGGTTATGCAAGGAACTCAACTCTGGTGGAATGCTTCCGCTTAACAAATTATTGTCTAATCGGAGTTCTAAAAGATTTGTGCAAGCACATAGACTAACTGGAATTGAACCTTGCAAGCTGTTTTCATAGAGCTTAATGTACTGCAGCTTTTCTAATTTCCCAAGCTCTTGTGGAATGAGGGCAGAGAAATAATTATGAGAGAGGTCAAGCATCGTAAGGGATGACAAATTGCCTAAGTGAGGGGGTATCGTAGCAGCCAATCCCTTGTACTTGAGAACCACACTCACAACCCTTTGATTGCCATCACAAGTTATTCCAGTCCAGTTGCAAATATTATTTCCCTTTACCCAGTTGGACAAAGAAAGGGTTGGGATCAATTTTTACAGACCTTTTTAACTCAAGCAAAGCTTCTGAATCAATCTGATTCCGGTATTGCAACTCAGTGGACGAAAATGAAACAAAGATAAAAGTAGTGAAAACGAGTAAAAGAATGAACTGACCTTTACAATTCATGGACTCTTCCAAATTATTCATGTCTAAAAGCAGAATCAATCCTCCTGGTATGTCAATTCTTTACCCGTTCTTGTTGAATGGATAGATAGCAGATCTATTGGTACTCTTATTTAAAGTTTCATGTCAGAACTTTTCAATGGAAACTTGAAAACTTCAAGCACGGACGTACGTTAAGGGAATAGAGGCCGTGGACATTTGTAGTCTAAATATTGTTGATATATTTTTGGCAGTTTACAAATATAGCTTAAACTAGTATCTGAAAGTTATTATTTCGAATTTCATTTTAATTTTCATTTTGGAGATATAAATTTGGGTCTTTATAATTTACAATGAGAATTATTTTAGATATTATTTTTTAGGTTTGAATTAAGATTTTTTATATCCACAATGAGGATCAAATGAATAATTTATTCTTCTTTTATAAGTGTGAAAGTTAAAGAATGATCATTGATAATTCCATTTTAGATATGATTTTGGAGATTTGAACTTAGGTCTCTACAATGAGAAGCCAATGCTTTAACCACTTAATCTCAACCTTTTAGACCAATTAATAAATTATATTAAAAAGTAATCTAAAATTTTATGAATATTTGATCCATGTGAGTTTGGTCTAATTAAGGGTCACCTAATTTAAAAATAACCTGAATATTGACAAAGTGTGTGGAACTAGATCACCAATACACAATGTGCCTACAAACAAATAGCAACCATCATACCATGTGCATTTTTGCTAATTGGGAATCACCTTATTGAGTGATCATCACATTTTTGAATCAAAATGATTCAAAATAGACATCAATATTTTCTTAAAAACACAGATATTAATATCATCTTAACATTAACAAAGCTGGTGGAAATTTAACACCAACACATTATGTACCCACATAACTCATAGTCGAATAATGGCCGCTATACCAGGTTCCTTAAATAATTAGGAATCGCTTTATTATGTGATTGTTACAATTTTTAGTCACCTACAAATGATTTCAAATAATTTGTCAATTGTAATATACCTATTAAAAGATACACACCAAGTTATGTTTGTTGTTGCTAACTCTTTTGGTCAATTGCTTTTAGTGTTTTCTAAATTGATGTGTATCAATTGAATATCTTTTTTGAAAGTCATGTTGGTAATTTAATTTGTCTATAAACATCCTCTTGTTATCTTGGATTGTTTGAGTAAAAAATGTTAATGTTCATTTAGCTTGGTCACAAGTGTTTATGGAAAAAAATAATGTTTTTGAGCTCTCAAAAATGCTTATTGAGTTGAAATTTGTTAATTGTTGGTTGCAATTGTAAATTATCTAGGGCCAAATCTTAGTCATCTTGGAGTGTTGTAAAACACCCAAGTCAAGTGATAAAGACTTAATTTTCTGGTAATCAATGCAAAAGTGATTTAATGTATAGTAAATTCATTAGTGGTAAAAATATAAGGTTTCAATGTAGTTTGATATGTATACAGTCATGTAGTTATGCTTTCACAAATTGCTTTTCTATAGTTTATAATTTTTTAAGTCATAAGATACTTAGAAAGTTCAACAATAGGTTTCAAGGGGTTACTTTGAGGTTTGGGCATGTTGATTTTACAATACATTAAGTTTAAATTTAGGGTATTTGCACAAGGATGAAGGTTTGGGCTACTTTGAGGTTCAAGCATGCTCATGTCATAACATGCTAGCATTTTTCTTCTATAAAAGAAAAAATAATATACTATTTCTAGAACATGAGCATGTTATAATGTGTTCACATTTTAATTTGATTTGGAAACCACCAATCCTTAGGGTTTTATTTTCTTTGGGAATCAAACCGAAAGGGTTGGACTTCTATGCCAACTCCCAAAAGCATGTTTTTTGGTAAAATATAGAAAATGACAAAAAATCAAGTATGCTCTCCATTAATTTTGGACATATTTCAAAGTTAATTTATAAAAATAACACAATAATGTCAAGCCTTCTCTTACCTTTCTAACTGTGTAATTTTTTCTATATTTCCAATATGTTAAGGTCTTGAATCTTCATTTGCCATATATATATATATATAGTATTTTTAGTATCATTTATTATTCATTCATCCAAATTTTAAAAAAAATCATTGTAAACTCAATTTTAACACATTCAAAATAAAAAATTGATTGTCAAATAGTTTTTTTTTTTTAATATAGAGAATCACACTTGCTTTTTCATTTTTTAAGATGTATCCACTTTGAAAATTAGTAAAAAATCATATTTTTTTTTAAAATTATCAAAAAAATAAAGCACAAGCTACATGATGTTAGCTAATTTTCCACCAAAGTGATTTGCAAGCTAATTTTAAAATGTCATCATTTAGAGGGAGCACATTGGACACTGTGTTATATTTATCTGATAAAAATATGATCACTTTGTGTGCTACCCCATTTGAATATTTTTATCTCCACCATTTAAACAAGAATTAGTAGTTTAGAAACTATATATTGAGCACTATGAATATTGTTCTTTTTGCATCTTCGATCATTGAGAATGACCATCTTTATTTTATCATATGATATATTTTTTTACTAGTTTCACAAATATAAAGTAATCATTTTTAACCCCTTTTGGTCTCCAATTTTCATGCATATACCCTTTAGTTATAGTTGATCTTCAAGTGTGAATTTGTGCAAAAAATTATAAATTTCAATACCCTCGACCTTCCCAGTTGTTATTAAAAATTTAAGTTTATTTAACATAAATATGAGGCCACAATGTAAATGTATAATTTGTAAACTGTATATTATACTTTTAATCCTATGCCGTACATGTTGTGTGGTCTCACAACACATCCCATTTTTCCCTTCAGTAAAATATGGACCCTCCTTTTTTCTGCTACTCTTTTCTTTCCTTCCTTTACTTTTCACTTGCTTTGGTGTTCTAATTTTAGAGGAAATGGTAAAATGATGGTGTATTGACCCAACTTGCATGGCCTACCACATAAGTTTTTTTTTTTTCAGACTTGGAGTGTGCAAAATCTTTTCCCCGACCTTGTTAACCAACCAGATTCTTGGGTCTTAGTTTTTAGGTGTTGTTGCTCTAAGGATAGTGTATCTTTTGCATGTTTCACATTTTTCTTGGCTAGTCGGAGTGCTTAGTAAGTTATCACATGGGTAAAATTGTCCCAAGTGTTCATGTGTTGGCCTTTTTCCCTAGATAGCTCGGTAGTGGCTTTTCTTTTCTTTGGAACCAGAGATAAGAATTTTTTTGCACAAATTTTATTTTGAATCAAATTGGTCTCACTTGCACCCAATCCTAGGTATCCTTTGCATCTAGTTCTCATAGATCATGTAAGCAAAAGTCTCGACCCCCAGTAATTCTTCAAAGCCCGATGTTAGATGATTCAAACCTTATTGATTGTCAAACATTTAGCTTTTAAGTTGGATGCTTCCTCTAAGGCTTTTTGCCTAGTTAGAATTAAAGTGGCATGCAAGCGTGCCACATTGGCCAAATGTGTTGCTTTCCTCTCAAAGGTGGGCCCTTGCATAGGAATCACAAAGTTCATAATTTGAGCCATAATATACCATGATTTCACCTTTATTCAAGGTAATTAATTGTTAGAATTGGCTATGGCTACCAAGATCTTGAGACCAAATAGAAAGCACAAAGAGATAGAATAGAATGTGACAAGAATAAACTGTATTCTCATCAATATGATTCAATGATATAATTGATATACAATGAAGTAGAAACCCCTTGGTTATATAGCCAAGGTGAGATACAAGATGTCATAGTATTATGAAAAGTGGCTTAATCATATGACATGAGACAACTAATCACACTTACCTAGGTTCACATGTGTTACAAGTCAGAAGATAAGATAACGACTAATGACAACTAGCACCTTCTAGAAAGATTCCTTCCTAAGACCTAAGTAAACTTAACATGTGTAAATAAGTCCCCTAGTAATGAATTAACTAGGTACAATACTTTATTTACACCAAGGTAAAAGAAAAAAGTTGGGTCCACGAAGAGGGGAAGTTTCGGCCAAAACAAAAAAATTGCAGGAAATGTGTACGCATTTTTGAGAAATGCATACGTACTTTGGATCAGGTACACATGCCTAAATCCAAACGCATATGCATTTAGATTCAGGTACACACCCTAAAACACGTATGTGTTACAAAAAACGTACGTGTTCATAACGTGTATGGATTTCTTAAAGCTATTTAATTTTTTCAATTAATGACTGTGTTATTCATTTCTTCACTACTTTTACCTGCACGCCTGAGGGAAAGCTCAATTCACATACACGTTTCTAAGGGCCTAGTTCAACCAAATTTTCACTTCCACCTTCTCTTGTTGACACAACCAACCTCAATGACCTCCAGGTTAGTTGAATTATGCTTTTCTTTTCTTTATATTTTGCATTTTTATTTTGTAATTTTTATTTAGTTTTTGTTAAATTTTCTATTTGTTTTACATTCAATATTTTATAGTTTTTAAATTGTATTTAAAACCAAAAGCATCAACCAAACCAAAAAGTTTAAATTGTAAATTGAAAACCATAAAAACTAAACCTAAATTAACTAGAATTTAACCTAAATTGGACACATTTAACTTAGAAATCAAAACCCTAAACCCTTATAGGCTCAAAAAAATATAGACCTAAAAACTAAAACCCCTAAGCCTAGGACCTAAATCGTAAAACCTAAACCTAAAACCCTAAACCGTAAAACCTAAACCTAAATTAGATTTATAATATCTAGATTTGTTGTCTTTTTACTAGCTCTGAAATCACACATAATCCCTAGATAGGTCTATTTATAATGTCATAAAATTACAATCCCTACATAGGTCTATTCATGCTTAGATGCACAATAAAATCATGAGGTCACATTAAAAAAAAACTAGATAACCAAACATTAGGATTGTAAGTTGTGTAGGGTATGTGCAGGATCGTCATGGAAAAAATAGGCCCTTAAGTGGCGAAAAATTTAGAAAAATCAGAGTTAGGCAACTTGACGTAAAAATTTGAATAAGTTATCTATATTATTTCAAAAATATGTAAGAATAGAATTTGTAGCAAATCAAATGTAGTTTCTCAACTACTAGGTTTATTTAAAAAAAAAAATCTATTTGGTGAAAATTTGAAATTTCAATGTAGTAGTACTTAAATTTAAGGGAAAAAATAAGAAATAGGTGTTTGTTTGACCACCCTAACCACAATAAAATGTTAATACTTTTTATAAGGTTTTAGATATAAGTAGAGGACTCATGTTCGATGTGATGCATATTTTTGTAATTTTTTCCAAGTAAATAATTAATTATGAATTTTTATACAAATTTTGAAAAAATATAAAAAAATTGTATGTCGATACGTTAACTTGGTCAAAACTTCATGAAATTCATTTTTTTTAATCCTATAGTATCGAAGCATAGAGATGGCTTATGTTTTAGATTCAAAATGTGATATCGTTTGAAAGCTATATATGTTTTTCAATTAGCCTATCAATCAGGACTTTAGTTGTAATTCAAATAGAAAATGAATAATAATTATTTATTAAATTGAAAGTAAATCATAAGTTATATTGATGGAAAGTTGAGAATCTCCTTTAAAAAACCTTTTCGTTTCATCAATTTTGGGTAAAAGAAAGTCGTCAGCCACATACCCTACACATACCCATCATATTGCCACTTTTTGGCCCATCATGATCCTGCACATACCCTGTATTGTACTTATCCTTCTTATTCTCATTGACAATCATTTTTGTGGACTATTTACTAGGGGATGTGAGACTAATAGTTTCATTGCACTATCTAAACCTATTTATTTTTATTAGTTTTTTCAACATATTTGCAACATTAGATTCATATTATCAAATTTATCTAACATCGCTCTCCCATCCCCACCACATCATAAGAAAATGATACTTTACATCAACATGCTTCATTTATATATGAAAGCTTAGCTTCTTTGCCAAGTTGATGGACACTAAATATTGTATTAATTTCTAACTACAACAGGACTCAATCCAACATCTAAACACAAGCTATGAATACAACTAAACTCATTAAAGACAAGAGTAGCTACAACATACTTTGTCATTATAGTAGATATAGAAACCACAACGTGCTACTCACTCATCCAATTTATTTTACCACTAAACAAACTAAACACAAACACTAGTTGACCTCCTACTATCTACATCTCATAATAAATCTAAAGTTAATAAATATCTAATTCTCAAATAAAATTGCAAGTGCCTCTAACCTTTCTATGATGTAAGTCACCCATTGTACCATTTCCCCTTTTTTACAAGAAATTCTTACCTTTATTTTACAAGTGATTTGTAGTAATACTCTCAATTTATTGCAAGTGTCCTATAGTACCTCCTTGCTAGAAAATATAATACTTTGTAGTTACCCACAAATGCATGTTAAGAATCTCTCAATTTCTACCATTACAACACCTTTAAAAAAGAATTCAATCTACACATAGATTCACATCCACCTTCTTTATTACATTAATTTACAAATTCTCACATATAGATGCCTCTTGATGAGGGTCCCTTACTATTATATCTTGAAGGAGATCAATAACTTGAGGACCACCAATAGGATTCATAGGTGATTTCTTAGCCTTCCCCTCATTCCCACTTTGACGAGTGACATGATGCCTAGGAGGTATATTTCATTGACAATCAATGCATAGATTAGGACATAAATCTAGAATCATCTAAAAAGCATCACTAAGGCATGACATTCATTAGTCCAAGATAGAATGATACAATAAATTGAAATTAACAACCACACACCACTCAATTTTAACTTTGTAATGGAAATGAAACCATATGGCTAGTATAAGATAAAGTGCTCGAATTTAACTAAGGGTACATGTACATGATTTTAGTTATATAATTTAATGTACATTTAATGGATTTTTTAATGTTATAAATTGAATGTGTCTTAAAATGAAATGTATTTTGAATTTGTGCATGTTCAATGTGATTTAAATAACTTTCAAATTGTGTACATTATTTAATTAGTTGTTGATCTATATATTTTTTAATTGTTTAACATGCACTTTCCATTTCATTGTTCACATGGAGCCTAAATTTAACATAGAGGATTTTATACCTAATGCACAACCTGAAGATCTCATACATCCAAATTTGCTACCACAATAAAACCCCACACTTCCACACTCTCCACCTCCTAACCCCCTATTCCCTATAGTAGATCAAGCTCAATTAAGAGAGAGTGTTAGAGAAAACCTTAATGCAATTCAGGAAAATATAGATTTGATAAAAATGGCCCTAATATCCTCCCCATCGAGCATGGTTTGCATCTTTGATGCAAACTATTGTCGTCTCTGTTCAATCTATTGATGCAAACCTAGATAGGTTCCATCAATGGAGAGAAGAGAGGAGACAATTCTATGAAGATGGATTGTCCTATAAATAAATTAATGACCTTAAAATCACCAAACAATCCATTTTCCAACATTTTTTTAGCCCCCCAAAAAATGAACCAATTCCACCCACCAAAAAATGAATTTCAATTAAATGGTGTAGGCACCCATAGATAGCTGCAAAATTTTGGGATAAATGGTGGATGGTGTTTGATACTCCACCACATGGCAATTGTGAGGTGCCCCTATAATTTTTGAGAAAGTTATGGGTTGAGTTTGAGTTGGGTTTAAAACCCAACTACTATTTTGATATGAGGTCATTTTAGGGAGTTGGGCATGGCATGCCTCATCATAGATTAGGAGCATGTGTCGATCCTCAGTGACATGCTCTGATTGATACTATTGTTTCTCCTCCTTCTCTTGGTGTTCTCACTACATTTCAACAACAAATGATGTTGTCAATACGAGGAGCATTGAGTTCTATTTTAGGACATCTCACTCATCAGACTACACATGCGGCAGCTAAAGTGGGAATAGAGAGAATGGAGGCTCAGGCTATGAGAATACTCAGGCATCCACTTCAAGTGACCCACATGCATCTAGGATGAAGTCATATATGGATTAACTATATTCTAAGGATCATCCTACATAGGTCTGTTCATCTATTAAACTTAGGCACATTTAAATAATTTGTTTGAAATGTGCAAAATTCATGTAAATTTAATAACATCAAATTATATATATAATATAATATTAATTCAAGAAGTGTTCGGTGTAGATGCATGATCACACGATGCCTAGATCTCAATGTGATCGTGTTTGCATTTCAAGTGCTATAGATTTGGGCTCGCCTTTTGGTTAGGTACAAACCAATATATATTTTAATTTATGTGGACATATCTAATTTAATTTGAATTTGTACACATGGGTGAAATGATATATTATATCTAGATGCAGGGAGGTCATGCAATACAGAGTACTGACCAACCACAAGTTGTGGCGAGCACTCCCGAGTCATCATCAACTTGGGTGTGTGCTTTCAAAAGTTTGTTATGTTTAAATTAAATACACATCATAGATCTAATTTAATTTGAATATGTACATATGTGCGAATGATCTATACATTGCTGTATCTATATGCAAGGATTTCATGTGATACCCGTGGCAGGCGCACCTAAGAAATTGTCAACATTTATGCAATGGAAATCTCAAGTGTGTGATCATGAGGTCATATCATTTGAGGTTGTAAACTTTACTAAATATCCTATACAATGTTTAGGGACCTTTTAAATATATGTATTTGAGGTTTTAACATATTGTTTGCTTTATATGAATATGTAGGATATAGTACATCAAGCATTTGGACCTTCTCAATTGGCAGTTATGGTACCCGTTGAAAAAAATGTGCCAGTAGATTCACATGATCATATGGTAATTTATGCATACTAAAAACCATTTTTACTGTATTTAAACTAAATATTTAATTAAAATTATTTTTATCAACTTTATATAATTTTCAAGTTTATATTTTAAATTATATCAAAATTTCTAAATAACTTTAAATCTAATTTCAAGTTTCTTGTACTCTTTTATAGCATGATACAGGTACATCTAGTCCACGTGGAGCAAAGAGGAGACTTGATTTGACTAATTTCCCTAATAGTTAGATGGTTTTAAATTTTATGGACTAGAGATCTCTAGTTTTATATAAATATATGTGTTGGACTTGACATATACATTTTGAACATGTTATTTCAGGGACCATTTCACATACATTATATTGATTAATATGATCATGTTTGTGTTTATTTCTATCAGTTGAATTTAATATGATGATTATATATGTACTCAATGGATTATGATCGTGTTATGTTCATTTTGATGATTATATACACTCATGTATGTATAGATATTTTATCTAATTTTCAAGTAATATGCACTATATAAATTCTTATCTAGAATAAAATTTCATATATATAATTTATCACATGGTTAGGTGACAAATTAAAACATTCCTTAAATAGTTCAAATCATATTCATAATAAATTAAGCGCAACTAATTTTAACTATTTTCCAATTCTAGCAAATATTTGAATCACTGAACAAAAATCTATCTACTTGTATGTAAAAAATGTATAATCTATACAATTGAACAATTATATAAAATGTGGTAAATACAAGACATGATTTGTATAAAATAAAATTGGAACAAGATATTTAAAAAGTGACTAATAATTTCATTGAAGTACATACATCGAACAAACATATATAATGCATATCGATGTTTAATACAACTATATAATGTGATGAAACATATATGTGCATGTAGATACAATTAAAGCTTATCAACTTTTAGGTCAAGACCACAAATTGATATTTACATAGTCTCTTGATAAAAAAAATTACAGTGACAATCACATGGTAGACTGACTTGATGAGAACTTGCAAAAATAATTTAGTAACTAACTATAGTTTTTATGAGTCTTTTAACTAAATAATTCATGCAAGAAAAGAACAATATATAGTAAAAGCTAGAAAATTGGATCTTATAAATTCCTTACAAATTCAAGTGATGTTTTCCATAGTATGGATTAAGAGGACCTAAGATGATATAGCTTAAGGGGTCCTAAGAGAATGACTTAAGGAGAGTTAAGAGAATGACTCAAGGGGATGCAAGAGGGTGGATTAAGGGGAGTTAATAGAATGACTTAAAGGGATGCAAGAGGGTGGATTAAAGGGGATGCATGTCATGAACCCTAGGATATGGCTTAAAGGGATGGGTGGATTAACAGGATGCATGTCATGAACCCTACGATATGGCTTAAGGGGAATTATGAGAGTGAATTAAGGGATGTAAGAGGGTTGATTAAGGGGATGTAAGAGGATATGACTTAAGGGTTCTTCAAGAGGATCACTTAATGGGATGCAAGAGGGTGGATTAAGGGGAGTTGATAGAATGACTTAAAGGGATGTAAGAGGGTGGATTTAGGGGAGTTGATAGAATGACTTGAAGGGATGTAACAGGGTGGATTAAGGGGAGTTGAGAGAATGACTTAAATGGATTAAGCATCTCATGAACCCTAAAAATTGTAAACCCTAAACCATAGGACCTAAAGCCTAGGAGATGAAACCTAAACCATTAACCCATATAGATTTGTTATTCTAAGCATCTCATGAAGCCTAGAAAATGTAAACCCTAAATCCTAGGACCTAAAGCCTAGGAGATGAACCCTAAACCATTAACCCATATAGATTTTTATTCTAAGCATCTCATGAATCCTAGAAACTATAAACCCTAAACCATAGGACCTAAAGCCTAGGAGATGAACCCTAAACCATTAACCAATATAGATTTTTTATTCTAAGAATCTTATGAACCCTACAAACCCTAAACCCTAAACCATAGGACCTAAATCCTAGGCAATGAACCCTAAACCCTTTGAACCCATATAGATTTTTTATTCTAAGCATCTAATGAAACCTAGAAATTGTAAACCCTAAACCATAGGACCTAAATCCTAGGAGATGAACCCTAAACCATCAACCCATATATATTTATTATTCTAAGCATCTCATGAACCCTAGAAACCCTAAACCCTAAACCATAGGACCTAAAGCCTAGGAGATGAACCTTAAACCATTAACCCATATAAATTTGTTATTCCAAAAATATCATGAACCCTAGAAACCCTAAACCCTAAACCATAGGACCTAAAGTCTAGTAGATGAACCCTAAACCATTTGATCCATATATAATTTTTATTCTAAGAATCTCACGAAACCTAGAAACTATAAACCCTAAACCACAGGACCTAAAGCCTAGGAGATGAACCCTAAACCATTAACCCATATAGATTAGTTATTATAAGCATCTCATGAACCCTATAAACCCTAAACCCTAAACCAGAGGACCCAAAGCCTAGTAGATGAACCCTAAAACCTTTAAACCCATATACATTTGTTATTATAAGCATCTAATGTAACCTAGAAATTGTAAACCCTAAACCATAGGACCTAAAGCCTAGGAGATGAACCCTAAACCATTAACCAAAATAGATTTGTTATTCTAAGCATCTCATGAATCCTACAAACCCTAAACCCTAAACCATATGACCTAAAACCAAGGAGATGAACCCTACACCATTAACCCATATAGATTTGTTATTCTAAGCATCTCATGAAACCTAGAAACTGTAAACCTTAAACACTAAGACCTAAATCCTAGGAGATGAACCCTTAACCCTTAACCCATATAGATTTGTTATTCTAAACATTTCATGAACCCTATGATATGAATATTCTAAACCCTTAACCCTAGGATCTAAAGCCTAGGAGATGAACCCTAAAACCTTAAAACCCATATAGATTTGTTATTCTAAGCATATCATGAACCCTAGGATATGAAGATCCTAAACCCTTAACCCTAAGACCTAAATCCTAGGAGATGAATTAATAGAGAGACCGACTAAGGGGAATTAATAGAGAGACTTAAAGGGATGCAATAGGATGAATTAAGGGGTACAAAAGAGGATGGATTAAGGGGTCCTAAGAGGATGGCTTAAGGGGAATTAATAGAGAGACTTGAGGGGATGCAAGAGGATGGATTAAGGGGTACATAAAAGGATGGCTTAAGGGGAATTAATAGAGAGACTTAAGGGGCTGCAAGAGGATGGATTAAGGGTAGATATACAAGGATATGGATTAAGGGGTCCTAAGAGGATGGATTAAGGGGTCCTAAGAGGATGGATTAAGGGGTGTCAAGGGAGTGACTTAAGGGGATGCAATTGGATATGGACTAAGGGTAGATATATGAGGATATGGACTAAGGGGTCCTAAGAGGATGGCTTAAGGAGTGTTGAGAGAGTGACTTAAGGAGATGGAGGTGGATGGATTAAGGGGTCCTAAGAGGATGGCTTAAGGGGAATTAATAAAGATACCTAAGGGGATGCAAGAGTATAGATTAAGGGTAGATATACAAGGATATGGCTTAAGGGGTCCTAAGAGGATGACTCAAGGGGTGTTGAGAGAGTGGCTTAAGGGGATGTAAGCAGATGGATTAAGGGTAGATATATGAGGATATGGATTAAGAGGTCCTAAGAGGATGGCTTAAGGGGTGTTGAGAGAGTGACTTAAGGGGATGCAAGTGGATGGATTAAGGGTAGATATATGAGGATATGGATTAAGGGTTCCTAAGAGGATGGCTTAAGGGGTGTTGAGAGAGTGACTTAAGGGGATGCAAGTGGATGGATTAAGGGTAGATATATGTGCATATGGCTTAAGGGGTCCTAAGAGGATGGATTAAGGGGTGTTGAGAGAGTGATTTAAGGGGATGCAAGAGGATGGAATAAGGGTAGAGATATATGAGGATTGATTAAGGGGTCCTAAGAGGATGACTTAAGGCGAGTTAATAGAGAGACTTAAGGGGATGCAAGAGGA
This sequence comes from Sequoia sempervirens, assembly GCA_007258455.2. NCBI lineage: Eukaryota > Viridiplantae > Streptophyta > Pinopsida > Cupressales > Cupressaceae > Sequoia > Sequoia sempervirens. The sequence continues at coordinate 994,963,653 of VDFB02271358.1, read as the reverse complement.
TGGATTAATGGTACAAAAGAGGATGGATTAAGGAGTCCTAAGAGAATGGATTAAGGGGATATGAAATCAATTATAATTTTTTTATAAAATGACAATGAATTATTTAGTTTTGTTTTTATACTATCAATTAAATGTATCTAGAACTAAATATAGTTACCTGTCTTTGGATTCAAATTCCATTGTAATTTATATGCATTTCCTCTCTTTTTGTAAAGCATCTAGTTTTGGGAGACCTAAAACAAAAATGATATAAAAGTTTAATTAGGAAATGACTAAAGACAAATATATATAGACATGTATATCTGATAAATTTTTAACTATGCATCAATTATCAATTAAATATATATACAACTATATACTTACCAATATTTATTTACTCTATTGTACCATATGCATCATCTCTTTTTTGTAATGCATCTATGATTGTCACAAGATCATCCATTGAAAGTGTCCACAAAACTTTATTAGCAAACCTCCCTTGATATCTAACTAGTTTTATATTTGTTACCAAAATCAAATATGAATAATGTATAATCTTCTTATGTCTTTCATAATCTTCAAATGTAGGAAATCCATTCTTTCTTATCAAATATTTTTGAATCCAGTTTCCAACAACAACCATTGAACTAGTTAGATACTCAAAGTTGTCATCATCGACTCTAGGATGTACCAACTTATTTTTTCTCTCAACACATCTATCCAACCAATACTTTGTCTCATGTTCATTCCCCTCAGGTGCAACAACAACATACACATGTCCTACAAAAATAAATAAAAAATTCAATAAAGAGTGACTTATATTTAATTCACATATAAACATGCATAAATATAAAATTCAACTCAATTTAATGTACCTTCTTGTACAAGATCTGAAACACAATAATAATCATTTGATGAGAAGACTTGATTATCTTCAATTTTTGTTCCATGTTGAACATGTGTTGATGTAGGTGTTAAGGCTCTTTGTTTCCATTGTTCAACCCATTTTGTATTTTCACACGTCTCCCAATCACCTGAAATACAAAATTAACAAAATCATGCTAGCTCCCTTATCCAAATTTTCTATTTGTTTGCATTTGAATTCTTAAACGAATGCCATTTTGTAGATCCATTAATTGTTTCACAATCTTGTTGAGAAAAAATATCATTTTCTTCAACTAACCAAAAGAAGCATGGAATTATTGAGCTCTCACTTGTTCTTGTAGATAATTTGGTATTGCACCAATCTACAATTGCACGTGCATCTTTGAATTTCACAGCATCCTCAAATTTTAGTTGCTCTCTAGCAAGAGCTCTTTTCACAAATGCCCCTGCTCCATTGTGTTCTCCCTTACCATGTCCAGCTTCAAAAAAACTCCACATGTGCTGGATATTATTTTCCTTATGAACTCTACATAACCAATAAAACATTCTAGAATTTTTGAATTGACCCATGCAATTATCTGACCATATGAGATGTTATCTCATTTGAATTCCACTCTCTTTTAATTTTTTTAAAAATATGTCAAAACAATACTGAACAAACTTAGATGAATGTGATCGATTATCACTTAAAAATGGTACTCAAAAGAATTCTATTATGTGCTCTACTATCATATGCATGTCTATAAACAATATAAACAAATATAGCTACTTTCAATGAATTATAATACTATGATTTAATTTCTTCTTGTGGAGCAAGAGTATAATTTTCAGCAAAATCAACAACTGACAATATAGTTCCAAATTTTGGGAATGTGATTTTACATAAACGAATTGATTATCAAGCCAATGAGCATGCTGAGAGTGTTTAACATATTTAGGTACAATCTTATCTTTAAATTATTTAATAAATTCATGCACACTAAATTTTTCCACAATTTGCTCACAATGTTTTCCATTTTTTCCATCTTTTAAAGATGATGGCAACACAAGGGCATACAATTGAGAGGGGGGGTGAATCAATTGTCACCGAATTTCAAAATTATTAAACTTATTAATCCTTATTCTCAGATCTAATCAATATCAATGAAAGCATGAATCAACAACACATCTAAAACACAAATAAAACTAATATTTTTTTTATGTGGAAACCCTGTTAGGGGAAAACCCACAGTGGAGGTTAGTCCACAAGATTATACCCTGTTAAAAGTATAAGAAGAATAAATGGGGAATGCACATGTATTCATGAACACTACCTAGAGCTCACTAGTCAATTACAAAGGAAGACACATTGTCTTACAGAGAGATTCAGATTACAACCATTTGGATTTTGAATAGAGAAAATAGCATTTGCTAATGCTTGATTACAGTTCTAGTTAAGCACATGAACACTTTTTCACTCTTCTTCACTCTTTTTCTCTACCTTCAAATGATTAGAACATTATTCACACATCTCATACACAAGCACACCTTCGGGTACACTTCAATTCGAATAAACAATCACTCTTATATATCTGCAACATGAAATTACATCACTACAAGTCGGCCACAAAGAAATAATAAAATGAATACAAACTGTCGGCCCAAAACAATAGCTAATTTTCAATTTGAATCGACCAAGGTTGGCCACAACATAGTGAGGACCCAAAACAAAATCTCCAACACAAAAATACTTCAATTAGTTTCTCCTCGAAGATCCACAACATGCTTCAACACCTTGTCGGCCAAGAACATGAAAAACATGAACACTCGAGAGAAAATCTTGGATCACGAGCACAACGATCAATGCAGACATGCAACATAGATGGAGCATGATCTAGAAATATCCACAAGCATCATGAAATAGTAGAGAGGCCTCCACAACAATTGAACTAACTAGAATCACATAATCTTTATTTAGGAACACAAAATGAAGTAACAAAAAAACTATCAAAATACAAATCTTCATAACTCGATTGAATCTTCACACGGATCTCTAAACCTCAACATGGATGAAATATATATACTCAACAAGAAACCATTCATTCCACAACCTCTGATCAACAACATACTGATCTCGCCAATAGACAAAACATCACTTCACCACTGACAACCTGCAACTCATTCCATTATAATTTTCTCAATATCCTCGACATATACAACTTCAAATGCACTAATGCTAATAGTGTTGACATCAATGACAACCAAATATCAACAACACAACCACAACATCCAACAATCTCCCCATTTGGAATTGATGGCAACACATGATGTGAAAAACACCATCAACGCAACTAACTCCTGCTTAGGTTCTGACTCATTTTCTCCTCAACTCTTTCATATGATTTTCTCCTCACAAGGATCTTCTCCTAGATAATTACTAGTTTTTCACATTACTCTTCTCCCCCTTTGATATAGGGTGATCCCACAATAGGGATTTACAATTTTTGGCCAAACTAGACATTGAAATATATATTTTTAACTAAATCTTCACTTTCGAGAGCCTATAGCGGCTAAACCGTGAGGAATTTGAAGATGATGCAAACTAGAGTTTCATCATATTTTTTCTGTAGATTCTAAAAATATTTTTTTCAAAATTTTTGGAATCAGATCGCAGTTTTTTTCCATCTCCCTCGAAAACTAGTTTTTTTTTAAGAAAACAACATTTTTAAACAGTGACACACATTGTATAACACATAACTTTTTTTTCCATGATAGATAAAATTATAATTCTTTTGAATTTAGATTTGTAACTCCGATATCTAGTGCTTCCACTTAGTTAGATAGTTTTTTATTGAATATTTTTTCTTTAATCAAGTTTCAAAGTCAAACCAATTACAATTTTGGCCTAAGGGGTAGATATATGAGGATATGGACTAAGGGGTCCTAAGAGGATGGCTTAAGGAGTGTTGAGAGAGTGACTTAAGGAGATGGAGGTGGATGGATTAAGGGGTCCTAAGAGGATGGCTTAAGGGGAATTAATAAAGATACCTAAGGGGATGCAAGAGTATAGATTAAGGGTAGATATACAAGGATATGGCTTAAGGGGTCCTAAGAGGATGACTCAAGGGGTGTTGAGAGAGTGGCTTAAGGGGATGTAAGCAGATGGATTAAGGGTAGATATACGAGGATATGGATTAAGAGGTCCTAAGAGGATGGCTTAAGGGGTGTTGAGAGAGTGACTTAAGGGGATGCAAGTGGATGGATTAAGGGTAGATATATGAGGATATGGATTAAGGGTTCCTAAGAGGATGGCTTAAGGGGTGTTGAGAGAGTGACTTAAGGGGATGCAAGTGGATGGATTAAGGGTAGATATATGTGGATATGGCTTAAGGGGTCCTAAGAGGATGGATTAAGGGGTGTTGAGAGAGTGATTTAAGGGGATGCAAGAGGATGGACTAAGGGTAGATATATGAGGATTGATTAAGGGGTCCTAAGAGGATGACTTAAGGCGAGTTAATAGAGAGACTTAAGGGGATGCAAGAGGATGGATTAATGGTACAAAAGAGGATGGATTAAGGAGTCCTAAGAGAATGGATTAAGGGGATATGAAATCAATTATAATTTTTTTATAAAATGACAATGAATTATTTAGTTTTGTTTTTATACTATCAATTAAATGTATCTAGAACTAAATATAGTTACCTGTCTTTGGATTCAAATTCCATTGTAATTTATATGCATTTCCTCTCTTTTTGTAAAGCATCTAGTTTTGGGAGACCTAAAACAAAAATGATATAAAAGTTTAATTAGGAAATGACTAAAGACAAATATATATAGACATGTATATCTGATAAATTTTTAACTATGCATCAATTATCAATTAAATATGTATACAACTATATACTTACCAATATTTATTTACTCTATTGTACCATATGCATCATCTCTTTTTTGTAATGCATCTATGATTGTCACAAGATCATCCATTGAAAGTGTCCACAAAACTTTATTAGCAAACCTCCCTTGATATCTAACTAGTTTTATATTTGTTACCAAAATCAAATATGAATAATGTATAATCTTCTTATGTCTTTCATAATCTTCAAATGTAGGAAATCCATTCTTTCTTATCAAATATTTTTGAATCTAGTTTCCAACAACAACCATTGAACTAGTTAGATACTCAAAGTTGTCATCATTGACTCTAGGATGTACCAACTTATTTTTTCTCTCAACACATCTATCCAACCAATACTTTGTCTCATGTTCATTCCCCTCAGGTGCAACAACAACATACACATGTCCTACAAAAATAAATAAAAAATTCAATAAAGAGTGACTTATATTTAATTCACATATAAACATGCATAAATATAAAATTCAACTCAATTTAATGTACCTTCTTGTACAAGATCTGAAACACAATAATAATCATTTGATGAGAAGACTTGATTATCTTCAATTTTTGTTCCATGTTGAACATGTGTTGATGTAGGTGTTAAGGCTCTTTGTTTCCATTGTTCAACCCATTTTGTATTTTCACACGTCTCCCAATCACCTGAAATACAAAATTAACAAAATCATGCTAGCTCCCTTATCCAAATTTTCTATTTGTTTGCATTTGAATTCTTAAACGAATGCCATTTTGTAGATCCATTAATTGTTTCACAATCTTGTTGAGAAAAAATATCATTTTCTTCAACTAACCAAAAGAAGCATGGAATTATTGAGCTCTCACTTGTTCTTGTAGATAATTTGGTATTGCACCAATCTACAATTGCACGTGCATCTTTGAATTTCACAGCATCCTCAAATTTTAGTTGCTCTCTAGCAAGAGCTCTTTTCACAAATGCCCCTGCTCCATTGTGTTCTCCCTTACCATGTCCAGCTTCAAAAAAACTCCACATGTGCTGGATATTATTTTCCTTATGAACTCTACATAACCAATAAAACATTCTAGAATTTTTGAATTGACCCATGCAATTATCTGACCATATGAGATGTTATCTCATTTGAATTCCACTCTCTTTTAATTTTTTTAAAAATATGTCAAAACAATACTGAACAAACTTAGATGAATGTGATCGATTATCACTTAAAAATGGTACTCAAAAGAATTCTATTATGTGCTCTACTATCATATGCATGTCTATAAACAATATAAACAAATATAGCTACTTTCAATGAATTATAATACTATGATTTAATTTCTTCTTGTGGAGCAAGAGTATAATTTTCAGCAAAATCAACAACTGACAATATAGTTCCAAATTTTGGGAATGTGATTTTACATAAACGAATTGATTATCAAGCCAATGAGCATGCTGAGAGTGTTGAACATATTTAGGTACAATCTTATCTTTAAATTATTTAATAAATTCATGCACACTAAATTTTTCCACAATTTGCTCACAATGTTTTCCATTTTTTCCATCTTTTAAAGATGATGGCAACACAAGGGCATACAATTGAGAGGGGGGGTGAATCAATTGTCACCGAATTTCAAAATTATTAAACTTATTAATCCTTATTCTCAGATCTAATCAATATCAATGAAAGCATGAATCAACAACACATCTAAAACACAAATAAAACTAATATTTTTTTTATGTGGAAACCCTGTTAGGGGAAAACCCACAGTGGAGGTTAGTCCACAAGATTATACCCTGTTAAAAGTATAAGAAGAATAAATGGGGAATGCACATGTATTCATGAACACTACCTAGAGCTCACTAGTCAATTACAAAGGAAGACACATTGTCTTACAGAGAGATTCAGATTACAACCATTTGGATTTTGAATAGAGAAAATAGCATTTGCTAATGCTTGATTACAGTTCTAGTTAAGCACATGAACACTTTTTCACTCTTCTTCACTCTTTTTCTCTACCTTCAAATGATTAGAACATTATTCACACATCTCATACACAAGCACACCTTCGGGTACACTTCAATTCGAATAAACAATCACTCTTATATATCTGCAACATGAAATTACATCACTACAAGTCGGCCACAAAGAAATAATAAAATGAATACAAACTGTCGGCCCAAAACAATAGCTAATTTTCAATTTGAATCGACCAAGGTTGGCCACAACATAGTGAGGACCCAAAACAAAATCTCCAACACAAAAATACTTCAATTAGTTTCTCCTCGAAGATCCACAACATGCTTCAACACCTTGTCGGCCAAGAACATGAAAAACATGAACACTCGAGAGAAAATCTTGGATCACGAGCACAACGATCAATGCAGACATGCAACATAGATGGAGCATGATCTAGAAATATCCACAAGCATCATGAAATAGTAGAGAGGCCTCCACAACAATTGAACTAACTAGAATCACATAATCTTTATTTAGGAACACAAAATGAAGTAACAAAAAAACTATCAAAATACAAATCTTCATAACTCGATTGAATCTTCACACGGATCTCTAAACCTCAACATGGATGAAATATATATACTCAACAAGAAACCATTCATTCCACAACCTCTGATCAACAACATACTGATCTCGCCAATAGACAAAACATCACTTCACCACTGACAACCTGCAACTCATTCCATTATAATTTTCTCAATATCCTCGACATATACAACTTCAAATGCACTAATGCTAATAGTGTTGACATCAATGACAACCAAATATCAACAACACAACCACAACATCCAACAATCTCCCCATTTGGAATTGATGGCAACACATGATGTGAAAAACACCATCAACGCAACTAACTCCTGCTTAGGTTCTGACTCATTTTCTCCTCAACTCTTTCATATGATTTTCTCCTCACAAGGATCTTCTCCTAGATAATTACTAGTTTTTCACATTACTCTTCTCCCCCTTTGATATAGGGTGATCCCACAATAGGGATTTACAATTTTTGGCCAAACTAGACATTGAAATATATATTTTTAACTAAATCTTCACTTTCGAGAGCCTATAGCGGCTAAACCGTGAGGAATTTGAAGATGATGCAAACTAGAGTTTCATCATATTTTTTCTGTAGATTCTAAAAATATTTTTTTCAAAATTTTTGGAATCAGATCGCAGTTTTTTTCCATCTCCCTCGAAAACTAGTTTTTTTTTAAGAAAACAACATTTTTAAACAGTGACACACATTGTATAACACATAACTTTTTTTTCCATGATAGATAAAATTATAATTCTTTTGAATTTAGATTTGTAACTCCGATATCTAGTGCTTCCACTTAGTTAGATAGTTTTTTATTGAATATTTTTTCTTTAATCAAGTTTCAAAGTCAAACCAATTACAATTTTGGCCTAAGGGGTAGATATATGAGGATATGGACTAAGGGGTCCTAAGAGGATGGCTTAAGGAGTGTTGAGAGAGTGACTTAAGGAGATGGAGGTGGATGGATTAAGGGGTCCTAAGAGGATGGCTTAAGGGGAATTAATAAAGATACCTAAGGGGATGCAAGAGTATAGATTAAGGGTAGATATACAAGGATATGGCTTAAGGGGTCCTAAGAGGATGACTCAAGGGGTGTTGAGAGAGTGGCTTAAGGGGATGTAAGCAGATGGATTAAGGGTAGATATATGAGGATATGGATTAAGAGGTCCTAAGAGGATGGCTTAAGGGGTGTTGAGAGAGTGACTTAAGGGGATGCAAGTGGATGGATTAAGGGTAGATATATGAGGATATGGATTAAGGGTTCCTAAGAGGATGGCTTAAGGGGTGTTGAGAGAGTGACTTAAGGGGATGCAAGTGGATGGATTAAGGGTAGATATATGTGGATATGGCTTAAGGGGTCCTAAGAGGATGGATTAAGGGGTGTTGAGAGAGTGATTTAAGGGGATGCAAGAGGATGGACTAAGGGTAGATATATGAGGATTGATTAAGGGGTCCTAAGAGGATGACTTAAGGCGAGTTAATAGAGAGACTTAAGGGGATGCAAGAGGATGGATTAATGGTACAAAAGAGGATGGATTAAGGAGTCCTAAGAGAATGGATTAAGGGGATATGAAATCAATTATAATTTTTTATAAAATGACAATGAATTATTTAGTTTTGTTTTTATACTATCAATTAAATGTATCTAGAACTAAATATAGTTACCTGTCTTTGGATTCAAATTCCATTGTAATTTATATGCATTTCCTCTCTTTTTGTAAAGCATCTAGTTTTGGGAGACCTAAAACAAAAATGATATAAAAGTTTAATTAGGAAATGACTAAAGACAAATATATATAGACATGTATATCTGATAAATTTTTAACTATGCATCAATTATCAATTAAATATGTATACAACTATATACTTACCAATATTTATTTACTCTATTGTACCATATGCATCATCTCTTTTTTGTAATGCATCTATGATTGTCACAAGATCATCCATTGAAAGTGTCCACAAAACTTTATTAGCAAACCTCCCTTGATATCTAACTAGTTTTATATTTGTTACCAAAATCAAATATGAATAATGTATAATCTTCTTATGTCTTTCATAATCTTCAAATGTAGGAAATCCATTCTTTCTTATCAAATATTTTTGAATCCAGTTTCCAACAACAACCATTGAACTAGTTAGATACTCAAAGTTGTCATCATCGACTCTAGGATGTACCAACTTATTTTTTCTCTCAACACATCTATCCAACCAATACTTTGTCTCATGTTCATTCCCCTCAGGTGCAACAACAACATACACATGTCCTACAAAAATAAATAAAAAATTCAATAAAGAGTGACTTATATTTAATTCACATATAAACATGCATAAATATAAAATTCAACTCAATTTAATGTACCTTCTTGTACAAGATCTGAAACACAATAATAATCATTTGATGAGAAGACTTGATTATCTTCAATTTTTGTTCCATGTTGAACATGTGTTGATGTAGGTGTTAAGGCTCTTTGTTTCCATTGTTCAACCCATTTTGTATTTTCACACGTCTCCCAATCACCTGAAATACAAAATTAACAAAATCATGCTAGCTCCCTTATCCAAATTTTCTATTTGTTTGCATTTGAATTCTTAAACGAATGCCATTTTGTAGATCCATTAATTGTTTCACAATCTTGTTGAGAAAAAATATCATTTTCTTCAACTAACCAAAAGAAGCATGGAATTATTGAGCTCTCACTTGTTCTTGTAGATAATTTGGTATTGCACCAATCTACAATTGCACGTGCATCTTTGAATTTCACAGCATCCTCAAATTTTAGTTGCTCTCTAGCAAGAGCTCTTTTCACAAATGCCCCTGCTCCATTGTGTTCTCCCTTACCATGTCCAGCTTCAAAAAAACTCCACATGTGCTGGATATTATTTTCCTTATGAACTCTACATAACCAATAAAACATTCTAGAATTTTTGAATTGACCCATGCAATTATCTGACCATATGAGATGTTATCTCATTTGAATTCCACTCTCTTTTAATTTTTTTAAAAATATGTCAAAACAATACTGAACAAACTTAGATGAATGTGATCGATTATCACTTAAAAATGGTACTCAAAAGAATTCTATTATGTGCTCTACTATCATATGCATGTCTATAAACAATATAAACAAATATAGCTACTTTCAATGAATTATAATACTATGATTTAATTTCTTCTTGTGGAGCAAGAGTATAATTTTCAGCAAAATCAACAACTGACAATATAGTTCCAAATTTTGGGAATGTGATTTTACATAAACGAATTGATTATCAAGCCAATGAGCATGCTGAGAGTGTTGAACATATTTAGGTACAATCTTATCTTTAAATTATTTAATAAATTCATGCACACTAAATTTTTCCACAATTTGCTCACAATGTTTTCCATTTTTTCCATCTTTTAAAGATGATGGCAACACAAGGGCATACAATTGAGAGGGGGGGTGAATCAATTGTCACCGAATTTCAAAATTATTAAACTTATTAATCCTTATTCTCAGATCTAATCAATATCAATGAAAGCATGAATCAACAACACATCTAAAACACAAATAAAACTAATATTTTTTTTATGTGGAAACCCTGTTAGGGGAAAACCCACAGTGGAGGTTAGTCCACAAGATTATACCCTGTTAAAAGTATAAGAAGAATAAATGGGGAATGCACATGTATTCATGAACACTACCTAGAGCTCACTAGTCAATTACAAAGGAAGACACATTGTCTTACAGAGAGATTCAGATTACAACCATTTGGATTTTGAATAGAGAAAATAGCATTTGCTAATGCTTGATTACAGTTCTAGTTAAGCACATGAACACTTTTTCACTCTTCTTCACTCTTTTTCTCTACCTTCAAATGATTAGAACATTATTCACACATCTCATACACAAGCACACCTTCGGGTACACTTCAATTCGAATAAACAATCACTCTTATATATCTGCAACATGAAATTACATCACTACAAGTCGGCCACAAAGAAATAATAAAATGAATACAAACTGTCGGCCCAAAACAATAGCTAATTTTCAATTTGAATCGACCAAGGTTGGCCACAACATAGTGAGGACCCAAAACAAAATCTCCAACACAAAAATACTTCAATTAGTTTCTCCTCGAAGATCCACAACATGCTTCAACACCTTGTCGGCCAAGAACATGAAAAACATGAACACTCGAGAGAAAATCTTGGATCACGAGCACAACGATCAATGCAGACATGCAACATAGATGGAGCATGATCTAGAAATATCCACAAGCATCATGAAATAGTAGAGAGGCCTCCACAACAATTGAACTAACTAGAATCACATAATCTTTATTTAGGAACACAAAATGAAGTAACAAAAAAACTATCAAAATACAAATCTTCATAACTCGATTGAATCTTCACACGGATCTCTAAACCTCAACATGGATGAAATATATATACTCAACAAGAAACCATTCATTCCACAACCTCTGATCAACAACATACTGATCTCGCCAATAGACAAAACATCACTTCACCACTGACAACCTGCAACTCATTCCATTATAATTTTCTCAATATCCTCGACATATACAACTTCAAATGCACTAATGCTAATAGTGTTGACATCAATGACAACCAAATATCAACAACACAACCACAACATCCAACAATCTCCCCATTTGGAATTGATGGCAACACATGATGTGAAAAACACCATCAACGCAACTAACTCCTGCTTAGGTTCTGACTCATTTTCTCCTCAACTCTTTCATATGATTTTCTCCTCACAAGGATCTTCTCCTAGATAATTACTAGTTTTTCACATTACTCTTCTCCCCCTTTGATATAGGGTGATCCCACAATAGGGATTTACAATTTTTGGCCAAACTAGACATTGAAATATATATTTTTAACTAAATCTTCACTTTCGAGAGCCTATAGCGGCTAAACCGTGAGGAATTTGAAGATGATGCAAACTAGAGTTTCATCATATTTTTTCTGTAGATTCTAAAAATATTTTTTTCAAAATTTTTGGAATCAGATCGCAGTTTTTTTCCATCTCCCTCGAAAACTAGTTTTTTTTTAAGAAAACAACATTTTTAAACAGTGACACACATTGTATAACACATAACTTTTTTTTCCATGATAGATAAAATTATAATTCTTTTGAATTTAGATTTGTAACTCCGATATCTAGTGCTTCCACTTAGTTAGATAGTTTTTTATTGAATATTTTTTCTTTAATCAAGTTTCAAAGTCAAACCAATTACAATTTTGGCCTAAGGGGTAGATATATGAGGATATGGACTAAGGGGTCCTAAGAGGATGGCTTAAGGAGTGTTGAGAGAGTGACTTAAGGAGATGGAGGTGGATGGATTAAGGGGTCCTAAGAGGATGGCTTAAGGGGAATTAATAAAGATACCTAAGGGGATGCAAGAGTATAGATTAAGGGTAGATATACAAGGATATGGCTTAAGGGGTCCTAAGAGGATGACTCAAGGGGTGTTGAGAGAGTGGCTTAAGGGGATGTAAGCAGATGGATTAAGGGTAGATATATGAGGATATGGATTAAGAGGTCCTAAGAGGATGGCTTAAGGGGTGTTGAGAGAGTGACTTAAGGGGATGCAAGTGGATGGATTAAGGGTAGATATATGAGGATATGGATTAAGGGTTCCTAAGAGGATGGCTTAACGGGTGTTGAGAGAGTGAATTAAGGGGATGCAAGTGGATGGATTAAGGGTAGATATATGTGGATATGGCTTAAGGGGTCCTAAGAGGATGGATTAAGGGGTGTTGAGAGAGTGATTTAAGGGGATGCAAGAGGATGGACTAAGGGTAGATATATGAGGATTGATTAAGGGGTCCTAAGAGGATGACTTAAGGCGAGTTAATAGAGAGACTTAAGGGGATGCAAGAGGATGGATTAATGGTACAAAAGAGGATGGATTAAGGAGTCCTAAGAGAATGGATTAAGGGGATATGAAATCAATTATAATTTTTTTATAAAATGACAATGAATTATTTAGTTTTGTTTTTATACTATCAATTAAATGTATCTAGAACTAAATATAGTTACCTGTCTTTGGATTCAAATTCCATTGTAATTTATATGCATTTCCTCTCTTTTTGTAAAGCATCTAGTTTTGGGAGACCTAAAACAAAAATGATATAAAAGTTTAATTAGGAAATGACTAAAGACAAATATATATAGACATGTATATCTGATAAATTTTTAACTATGCATCAATTATCAATTAAATATATATACAACTATATACTTACCAATATTTATTTACTCTATTGTACCATATGCATCATCTCTTTTTTGTAATGCATCTATGATTGTCACAAGATCATCCATTGAAAGTGTCCACAAAACTTTATTAGCAAACCTCCCTTGATATCTAACTAGTTTTATATTTGTTACCAAAATCAAATATGAATAATGTATAATCTTCTTATGTCTTTCATAATCTTCAAATGTAGGAAATCCATTCTTTCTTATCAAATATTTTTGAATCCAGTTTCCAACAACAACCATTGAACTAGTTAGATACTCAAAGTTGTCATCATCGACTCTAGGATGTACCAACTTATTTTTTCTCTCAACACATCTATCCAACCAATACTTTGTCTCATGTTCATTCCCCTCAGGTGCAACAACAACATACACATGTCCTACAAAAATAAATAAAAAATTCAATAAAGAGTGACTTATATTTAATTCACATATAAACATGCATAAATATAAAATTCAACTCAATTTAATGTACCTTCTTGTACAAGATCTGAAACACAATAATAATCATTTGATGAGAAGACTTGATTATCTTCAATTTTTGTTCCATGTTGAACATGTGTTGATGTAGGTGTTAAGGCTCTTTGTTTCCATTGTTCAACCCATTTTGTATTTTCACACGTCTCCCAATCACCTGAAATACAAAATTAACAAAATCATGCTAGCTCCCTTATCCAAATTTTCTATTTGTTTGCATTTGAATTCTTAAACGAATGCCATTTTGTAGATCCATTAATTGTTTCACAATCTTGTTGAGAAAAAATATCATTTTCTTCAACTAACCAAAAGAAGCATGGAATTATTGAGCTCTCACTTGTTCTTGTAGATAATTTGGTATTGCACCAATCTACAATTGCACGTGCATCTTTGAATTTCACAGCATCCTCAAATTTTAGTTGCTCTCTAGCAAGAGCTCTTTTCACAAATGCCCCTGCTCCATTGTGTTCTCCCTTACCATGTCCAGCTTCAAAAAAACTCCACATGTGCTGGATATTATTTTCCTTATGAACTCTACATAACCAATAAAACATTCTAGAATTTTTGAATTGACCCATGCAATTATCTGACCATATGAGATGTTATCTCATTTGAATTCCACTCTCTTTTAATTTTTTTAAAAATATGTCAAAACAATACTGAACAAACTTAGATGAATGTGATCGATTATCACTTAAAAATGGTACTCAAAAGAATTCTATTATGTGCTCTACTATCATATGCATGTCTATAAACAATATAAACAAATATAGCTACTTTCAATGAATTATAATACTATGATTTAATTTCTTCTTGTGGAGCAAGAGTATAATTTTCAGCAAAATCAACAACTGACAATATAGTTCCAAATTTTGGGAATGTGATTTTACATAAACGAATTGATTATCAAGCCAATGAGCATGCTGAGAGTGTTTAACATATTTAGGTACAATCTTATCTTTAAATTATTTAATAAATTCATGCACACTAAATTTTTCCACAATTTGCTCACAATGTTTTCCATTTTTTCCATCTTTTAAAGATGATGGCAACACAAGGGCATACAATTGAGAGGGGGGGTGAATCAATTGTCACCGAATTTCAAAATTATTAAACTTATTAATCCTTATTCTCAGATCTAATCAATATCAATGAAAGCATGAATCAACAACACATCTAAAACACAAATAAAACTAATATTTTTTTTATGTGGAAACCCTGTTAGGGGAAAACCCACAGTGGAGGTTAGTCCACAAGATTATACCCTGTTAAAAGTATAAGAAGAATAAATGGGGAATGCACATGTATTCATGAACACTACCTAGAGCTCACTAGTCAATTACAAAGGAAGACACATTGTCTTACAGAGAGATTCAGATTACAACCATTTGGATTTTGAATAGAGAAAATAGCATTTGCTAATGCTTGATTACAGTTCTAGTTAAGCACATGAACACTTTTTCACTCTTCTTCACTCTTTTTCTCTACCTTCAAATGATTAGAACATTATTCACACATCTCATACACAAGCACACCTTCGGGTACACTTCAATTCGAATAAACAATCACTCTTATATATCTGCAACATGAAATTACATCACTACAAGTCGGCCACAAAGAAATAATAAAATGAATACAAACTGTCGGCCCAAAACAATAGCTAATTTTCAATTTGAATCGACCAAGGTTGGCCACAACATAGTGAGGACCCAAAACAAAATCTCCAACACAAAAATACTTCAATTAGTTTCTCCTCGAAGATCCACAACATGCTTCAACACCTTGTCGGCCAAGAACATGAAAAACATGAACACTCGAGAGAAAATCTTGGATCACGAGCACAACGATCAATGCAGACATGCAACATAGATGGAGCATGATCTAGAAATATCCACAAGCATCATGAAATAGTAGAGAGGCCTCCACAACAATTGAACTAACTAGAATCACATAATCTTTATTTAGGAACACAAAATGAAGTAACAAAAAAACTATCAAAATACAAATCTTCATAACTCGATTGAATCTTCACACGGATCTCTAAACCTCAACATGGATGAAATATATATACTCAACAAGAAACCATTCATTCCACAACCTCTGATCAACAACATACTGATCTCGCCAATAGACAAAACATCACTTCACCACTGACAACCTGCAACTCATTCCATTATAATTTTCTCAATATCCTCGACATATACAACTTCAAATGCACTAATGCTAATAGTGTTGACATCAATGACAACCAAATATCAACAACACAACCACAACATCCAACAATCTCCCCATTTGGAATTGATGGCAACACATGATGTGAAAAACACCATCAACGCAACTAACTCCTGCTTAGGTTCTGACTCATTTTCTCCTCAACTCTTTCATATGATTTTCTCCTCACAAGGATCTTCTCCTAGATAATTACTAGTTTTTCACATTACTCTTCTCCCCCTTTGATATAGGGTGATCCCACAATAGGGATTTACAATTTTTGGCCAAACTAGACATTGAAATATATATTTTTAACTAAATCTTCACTTTCGAGAGCCTATAGCGGCTAAACCGTGAGGAATTTGAAGATGATGCAAACTAGAGTTTCATCATATTTTTTCTGTAGATTCTAAAAATATTTTTTTCAAAATTTTTGGAATCAGATCGCAGTTTTTTTCCATCTCCCTCGAAAACTAGTTTTTTTTTAAGAAAACAACATTTTTAAACAGTGACACACATTGTATAACACATAACTTTTTTTCCATGATAGATAAAATTATAATTCTTTTGAATTTAGATTTGTAACTCCGATATCTAGTGTTTCCACTTAGTTAGATAGTTTTTTATTGAATATTTTTTCTTTAATCAAGTTTCAAAGTCAAACCAATTATAATTCAGACATAGCGCGAATGTATAATGCATAACTTTTTTTGTATATATCAATTTTTTTTTTTTTTGTTGGATCAAGGGCTTCAATATCTGGTGCACTAATATTTTTCAATTTCTTTTTTGATAATTCAATCTTACATACCTCAGAGTCTTAGAATGTTCTTGAATTTTTGGCTCTTTTGATCTCTCTTCTATCCTTTCACTAGTTTCTTCTTCTTCTTCATTTTTTTGATTTGCCAGATTGATTTGCAATTGATTTGTACTTTGACAATGCTTTCCTTGGTTTGTACTATCATCCTGATCACTAGAGTCATATCCATAGGTTTTGGATGGTCTAGCAATGTCTTCATCAACCTTAACATTTACACTTTCAACCATTTTCTTAATCTCTTATTGTAACACCGATAGGCCTTTCTTTTAGTAGAATAACCCAAAATGATTCCTTCATCACTCTTAGCATCAAAATTTCCTATATCTTCATCTCTTCTGATATAGCATCTACTCCCAAAGATTTTGAAATATCTAACAGTAGGCTTATGACTAGTCCATAGCTCAAAAGGGGTCTTACCAGTATCACCTTTGATTTATACTCAATTGAGAATATACACAATAGTACTCATAGCTTCTCTCCAGTAGATATGAGGAACATTTCCTTCCAGCATCATAGTTCTAGCAGTATATTGAACTATTATGTTCTTTCTTTCCACAACTCCATTTTGTTGAGGGTTATGTGCTGCAAACAATTGTCTCTTTATTCCATGTTCTTCACAAAAGGAATTAAACTCACTGGAAGTGAATTCACTACCTCTATCTGATCTCAAACATTTAATCTTCAGACTAGTCTCCATCTCAACCATAGCCTTAAAGATCTTGAACTTTTATAGAGCTTCAAATTTCTCCCTTAAGAAAGTGTTATTCCTTTAGCACACACGCCCCATTCAGAATGGGGACCCACTTTGTTTCTGTCTCATTTTGCGTGCCTCCCTATTTTGGTGTTCTAAGTGGTCAGTGAGCCTTAGATAGTTCATCTTGAGTTGACCATGTTTTTCTCCCCCTCAATTTTCAAGGCTTTAGGCCTTTGTGGGTTCCCATTAGTTTTTTTCCCTTTGCTTTTCAAAGTTGGCATCCTTGGAGCCCATCAGGTTTGCCCTGTCGGACCACCCCTCTCAGGTTTCCCTCACCCCATCACCATTTCAAGTGGCCTTTCCTAAGCAACCTTCTAACTGCCAGGATCCACCCCCTTGGTCATTGTCTATTATCATTGAACAACTCAATGGACGAGCATCAAATATCATCTGTCTGCTAGGTTCTGAGCTTCCTGCGGCCATTTTCAAATGACGACTCACCAACTTTTAACTCTGTTGTACCGTCATTTATTAGGAACATTTAATGCTTCATTTTCTATAAATAGGCAGTTCCTAGCTATAATTTTCACCTTTCAATTGATCAGAGAGGAGTCAGAAAGCTAGATTCCAGCACCACCTTCAAGCTCGACGAGTTCCACAGGTGATTCAAAGCCTTCACCTACTGATTTCTCACCACCTGCATCAGATTCTTGAGGTAGGGTCTCTGTCCACATGCCCTCCATTATGTTTTCTTTGATTTCTAAAATATTGATGAAATTGAAGGGAAGAAAACTTGATAAGTAAATGAAATTAACGAAAACGCTCAAAACCCATGTGCTCAAATCATGAAAACCCTCAAAATCAATCTACATAATGATTGTAGAACTTGGCTCTCCATCATTGTTCATCAACCAAAGCTTTCACCATGTGTAGGCCTGCATCTTTCCATTACCGCCGATAACCTTTCAAATGATGTTAAACTTAAAAAGTGACAAACGACAGCGAGCTTCTCTATTGGGTCTGTCCTCGCGGGAGGACCCCATCCCTTCATCATCCAAACTTGGCAAAAAGATTCACAAACTGATATGAGAAGTCATCAAAACCACTCGGGTCTGCCCTTGTGGGATTTTGTCTCAAGGGTGCTACTCATGATCTAATGTTTCCAAATGGCTAAATCTAGCCCTGGCTTTCTGGTGCTCGGGTTTTGTCCCTTTGATCACCCATAAGCTCACTCTTGCAAAATCTTAAGTCGTGGCCTGTCTCAAGTCCCGCCTCACAAACTTCCGCTGGTGGAGTTTCGTCAGTGTTTTTTCCTCTAGAATAGCTTTGACAGCCTGTCCATCTGACCATCGGTACCTACTTCTTCCATTTCCATGCAACTGCATTTGAACCATAAGTGACCAAGTGACAGCATCTTTTTAGGCCCCGGGCTGCCATGATGAGATTGCAGTCTCAAATAGATTTTGAGGGACGACATTCTACCCTCTGGGTCCTGACCTTGCTACCACTTCCAAAATTCAAAATTAAAATTATTAAGTGATGAACCTTCAACGGGTTTCTTCTATAAGGCCACTGCGTTTGGGACTCCGTCTTGGCCCTTCCATGCTAAACATAAAACTGTTTGTGTCCTTTTGCCACTCAGAACCTGATCTCTCCATTGACTTTGTATTTTTCAAACAACAAAGTGAACATGACGACCCCATCTCCATTCAGACCCAATGTGGTAGGTTGCTCCCATCAGACTGACGTGTGACTTCCCATGTTTCAAATGGCAATGGCCTGGTGGCCTTTCGCTCTTTCTAACCTAAAATTCCCCAATGATAAAAGGAGTTATGCCATTTCCTTCTAGAGCCGTGGGTCCCGCCCAATGGAACTATGTCCTCGAGCTAACATCTTTCTAGAGCCGTTTTCAACGACAAACCTCAAACAGACAATCTGCCTCCTGATTTCAATTTTCAAAACAATGGTCTTAACACCCTTGAAACTTAAAAATGACTCTGACCCATGTGCCAAAATATGGCAACCTCCTTGGTGGACCCCATAAATAGACCAAATCTCAAGGCGGGTCAGGATAGTTTGTTCGATGTGCCCTGATTACTGTCCCTCCTGTAGCTACTCCAAATGGCCATCAACCTAGGGAAGTCTGATCCTCGGGGCCCGAGTTGCTCAAACTCCTTCTTGCAAAAGGTTAATGTCAATGTGGAAGATATGTTAGGATTCTTAAATGATGTTTTATCCAATCTAACATCCTTTTTCAAGGTTTTGGCTAACTTTCCTATGATTTAATGATTGAATGTGCTTACCTCTCTCTCACCCGCATGATTTATGGAATCGAGTGCAGGACCCTTAGAGGCGGCTGTGGAGAAATACAAGGGAAGGAAAATAGACGATGCACCCCGTGGGAAAGAAGACAAAGATTAGATGAAGTATAAGTTCCAAGGGGAACCTCTTAACTCCAAAGTCACCATAGCCTAGAAGGAGATCACTGACACAAACATCAGACCAAGTAGACATGATGAATTCAAACAAAGAGTCAGATCAGTCCCACCATTTGAATGCTAGAAAGATCAGAATGAGTGGATTGGCTAAGGCTACATGATTCCCTCTTGCTCTTGTTGCTCTTGAACTAGTGATGGCCTACAAAAAGCATACCAACCTGGTTAAACATGTGCAATTGTAGACATGGTGGGAACATACTGGTTGATCTGTCAGCCAAGTCAATCCTTGAGTTTGAACACAAAAAACTCATTGAGAATGAAGAAAGTGGTTAATGAAAACACTGGAAAAATTCTAAAATAATAATTGAAAGAAAAGAGGGGTAGGTGAGGCTATCTACCGTAGTGACTTCTATGCGCAGAAACCTGGAGATTATGGGAAAGTTTCTTGATTGAAGCAACGAACAATTTGGAGTTGTGCCTTGACCTAGCAGATGGAGAACTTGAGGAAGAAGAGGGAATAGCAAAATATGTGAAGGTCATAATTAGAGTGGTGACTTTGAACATTCCCATGATGCTAACCACATTCAATTTACTAAGAGGCTTGAGGGTTTCTTAAGAAACCATACAAGTTGATCTCCTCCATATTGTTACATAATGCAGATTGAGAAAGAGAATTATAGACACATGTCAGGTGGCTGAGCTTGTGGAAGTGAGGTTCCACACCAATTCACATACCTAAGAAGATGAGGTGATTCTACATCAAGAAAATCTTCGAAGGGTGAACCTCCTGATGAAAAGAAAATCAGTTCTCCACAGAAGTAGTTGTCGGTGCGAGTTGGCCACAATCATGTTTGTCGAGATCCGACATTTTGACGAATGCCAGGTTCGTCAAAATTTCGACGAACGTCAGGGATAAACTTTCAAAAAAATTGGAAATTACACATGCACCCGACGAACATCGTATTTTACATATTTCGTCGATCTGTTTCATCGTATTTTGCAGTCAAATCTATTAGTGTGATATCATCCGGGAGGACCCTCTCCATGAAGGAGAGGAAGTTGAGACCGAGCAGCCCAAGTCTCCACCCACTACCTCCACCCTTGCCACTGCTCCTTCGCCTACTTCCCAGGTGATGGTTGCCACTTCCTCGCCTGTGGTGGACATCTCCATTCACCTTGCCTCTACCCCACCGATGACACAAGTAATGGTAATAGACTGTTTTTCTACAACCACCTCTCTTCTCTCCTCTACCTCCATCTCTCTGACAACATATTTGTCACTACCAACAACATCAATGCCAATTCCCACGCTCTTGCTCCCGAAGGCTTACTCTCAACATATGAAAAAAATTCCTATGGAGCTGACTCGAGTGCTAATGAACCCAACAAGATAGGCTACCTTGGAATAGATTCTCACCAATATTCCTACCTCCACTCCTCCAACTGAACTACCATAAATGAAAAACACAATGCAAATATCTGAGGAGTTGGATAGGAAAGAAAAGGAAGCAACAAAAGAATTGGAAAAGGAAGCAAATGATTACCATGAGCACCCAGAGTTCCAAAACCTACCAATTGACAAGGTGGTGCATGAAGGTGAAGAGATAGAATCCTCTGAAGGTGATGAGGAAGATGTTGGCACCAAATACATTGTGGAAACCTTTGACATGGACCTCAAGGAGGAGTTATCTCAATAGTTAAAGGATGTTGGAGAAGAAGTAGAAATACCACTTTCCGAGGAAGAAAAGGATGAAGAAGAAGGAATGGAGGAGGATACTAAACCTTCAATTAGGGAGCAAGATGAAAGCCCCAAACACATTGAAGAAATGCCTTTCTCGGGAGAGCAAGAAGAGAAAGAAAAGAAAGAATAGGAGGAGGTGCCACCTTAGCATGAGGAACAAGAAAAGAAAGAGGAAGATAAACCTGAAGAAGAGGTTGAAACCCAAAAGAGCCCAAGAATAAAGTAACCTAAAGAACATGGGCATGATGAAGAAGAAAAGAAAATTGGTGAAGGGAAGCACAGCCCCAAAGAGCATGCAGCCACCAAGTCTCCACAAAAGGAAATTGTATTCATTCATGATTCAAAAGAAGAAGGAGAGAAGACTGAGCAAGAGACTCTGGGTAGTAAATTGATGGAGATTGAACACTCCTGTGAAGAAGAGTGTGATCATGAATCACCAAAGGGAGAGTCTCAAATTCCTGAGTGGCTTGAGAAACAATTGGAAAAGAAAAATCCAGTCTAGAGGGACCTAAAGGAAAGATTGGAGGCCATCTTGGCTCGATCTCAGGTCAGCATGAACAAAGAAAATAAGCCTAAGGTAAGATCTCATCTAACAATGGACACCTCTGGGTCCATAACTGTGCAAATAGCCACTCTGATTGTAGGAGAAGAAGGAATGAGCTGTAATATCTCTACCTTTGATCTAGGAACAACTACGCGAGAGTAAAAGATCAATCATCTCCAGGGGTTCATTGCCACCATCATGCATCAAATGCACAAGGATAAGGTTTCCAAGGAGAAGATAAAAGTGCAGGTGGTTTATTTGACAATATATATTTAGTAGTGGTCTTCAGTAGAAGAACTCCCCACCACATCCTCGACGCCACCACAGTTGCTGTCCAAGGACCATATTGATTAGCTTGAGAAAAGAAAGAAGTGCACAAAGTCCATCGAAGAATTTTTTCAATGCGTAATCTATAATGGTGATATTGGCATAGGGCATGTCGTTAGAGCAACCAATAAATTCAGGCTCATCCAAAAGCAATTGGAGGATATGGAAAAGGTATTCCTCCACTTATAGGATCACTAATATAAAGGTTGAGGCCATCCTAAAGATGCTAGAAAAGGCCTGGGAAAAGGAATTTGATCTCATCAAGGACGATCAACAGCTGGCCAAAACATGGAAAATGACACTCGATCATTGAAATGAGGTATTGGAGAAGGTGTTACATGAAGTCAAGCTCGATCTTGAATGGGCCAAGGAACATTGGGTAGATAATGAAGATTATATCAAGTTAATGACTAATCAAGATGCGTCTACTAAAGAGTTGGATGCCGAAAAGGTTAAAGGATATTTCCATAAGAAGATGGAAGAGGGCACCATGGATGAAATGTCTCTACTCTTCATGGATTTTGCTGCCAGGGCATTTGTTCAATCGAAACAAATGGTGAAGGCTACTCTGAAATGTACCCAACATGGAGAGGAGATGGCTAATCAGTCAAAGAAGCTACATTTTCAGATCCTCCAATCAAATATTGTTCAAAAGGATAAGCTTTGGGTCTTGATGAGCACATTTGTTGAAAATGCCACTGTGAAGAAAAGTGAAGGCAACCCTGTTATTGATGATGAGTTCCTCACTGTGTAGTTGCAACAAAAGGGAAATCAACAAAAGACAAATTGCTATAGTGCTACCACATGAGGAAAAGATAGGGAAAAGGACAAGAAAGTATTTTAAATTGTAATATATTTGGGGGTAGGTGAAACCCTAGTTTGTAGTAATCTTGGCCACACAATGCAAATCAATCCTGGCCATTCATTTTGATTTTTTAACACTATAAATAGGGGGTCTCCTCTCTTTTTCAAGAGAGTTGAGTTGTTGTAAAGGCATGCTACTCAAATTTTAATAGAAATTCATTGACTTTTGGTGAATTCTTGAGTTTTAGTTGCATGTTAGATGGTTCTTCTCCCATAGTTAGTTAATTTGAGTAGATTTACTTTGTTGTCCTTCATGTTTTAGCTTACTTTGATAGATTAGTTGATGTTGTTCATTAATTTTGAAGAATTTTTCTATGTGCTGGAAACTTTCTTTGCCCATACTTTTTGTTGTTTGTTGATGACAAATAGCTGTGTAAAGTTAGTCTGGGCATAATCTAAAAGATGCTCTAAACTTCTATCTTTTATTCATGCTTATGGTGAATGAATGGTTCAATATTTGTAGTCCTTAGAAGCTTGCACAAATTTCTTGAGACTGTGAGGCAAACTGGTTAAGTGAAATTCTATTTTAGGAAGGTTGTTCGCAGTAGGGTCCTCCATGATCACTATTCACTATTAGTTTCAGACCCAGGAACTTCTTCTCCTCCTTGCCCCTTTTCTCTTTTTTTAGTAAATAACCTATGCTAAGGTTCATTGCACATTGTAAAGCCAAATCTGAAGTCAAAATTGGAGTTTAAGACTGTTGTTTGAACCTACAACAATTGCACACTAACTTCCCCACCTTAAGAACTCCATTTTAAGATCCAACTTCCTTCTAGCTTAACCCCAATATTCCGTCCGGTGATTACCAACAAAATCACAATGAAGAAATTGATAAATTCCATGCATGTCATGATCTAACACCCAAGAGACCTTGGGGTGATTTTCAATAACTTCTTGTTGGAGATTACCTTTCAAGAGAGGTAATGCACCTACGCACTACCTATGTTGAGAAAGTGTGAAAATACCCATTAACGGAACTGGTGCTAGAAGGAGGGCTTGAGCTAAGCTGGATCAAATCAGTTCATTCTCTCCTGAAAGATTCTAGAGATTTTTAAGTTCAACACCAAACAAATGGGAATTCTAGGAATTGCAACCCCCTACAAGGGCAAGAAAGACTAAGAGGGAGGACACAACTTCTTCTTCCTCTTTTGTTCCATCCACTTCACCTTCACTTTCACCTCCTTCCTCTTTCCACTAGCCACACACTCACCCTTCCTCTTCCATCTTTATCCCTTCCACCTAGCCATCCCAAACTGCATTTTAGTCACTTGCTTCCCACAGTCGGAGTACTGCCCCTTTCCCTGCCCTCCAAGTCCAAGGTGCAGTCGCAACTGCTACTGCCCCTTTGAAGCCCCAAGTTACTATCCAACAACAAGCACCACCCCCACCTCCCCTCATGGCTTGGCTAGGAAATAATCCTTCCCTGTTGTTCTTCAATGCTTACCATGATATTCCTAAGAACCCGAAGAGCTTCTACTCAAAATTCAATCCTTGGGATCCATAGAGGATAGGTGAAGAACACATCAAAATATTCCAAGAAATGTTGAAAGACATGCAGATTGATCAAGAAGATGTGGCATGTAGGATTTTCCCTTATTCGTTGGGGAAAGAAGCCTTCTATTGGTATATTAATTTTCCGGTGGGATCCATTACATCTTGGGATTTGTTGATGAATGCCTTCTTGTAGAAGTACAAGATGTCGATCAGTCCTTCAAAGTTGTATCAACAATTCATAAAAAATCACAGGGAAATAAATGAACCTATCAACTCCTTCAATGATCGATTCCACTTATCTTATACAAGGTTGCAAGCTTCGTATGTGCTCAATGATGTTGTTTCCTTGCCTGTTTATTATGTAGCACTCGACAATCTCACAGTTGCATTGGTGAAGAGAATGTGGCTAGCTCCAACTCGATTAGTGGACACTTACGCTAAGGCAATTATTTCCAGTACTGACTTGGGTTAGAATATTTCTGGTCTACTGCTCTCCTTGGGGAAGGTTGCTCATCCTTTATAGATTTAGGGACTTACTCAAGCATTGCAACATCAGACACCCCTGGTGAATTAAGTATTGTAGCTACCTATAGTGCCTCATCTTAGGCAACCCATGAATCAGGAACCCCCAATACCTCACTACTTGTAGCCTCAATAGCCGCAAGCATATCCACAACAACCTCAAGTGCCCCTATACCTACAAGGGTCTAAATTATCACCCGCTCAACAAAATCAGCCAGTGGCACAACCTGTCTTCCTTGAGAATCAAACATTGCAACTAAGAAATACAGAGAAAGATAGGTTGGATGAGTTGAAAGAGATGATCCAAAATATTTCTACAAAGATGACGCATTTGAGAAATCAAAATAGCTAGTTGCAAGCTTCTCAATGCAACATTCAAGCTAATCTCAATTGAGATAATAGGGATAACCACGAGGCAAGTACCTCATCCGAGTAGAATTATGAGTGAGGATAAAATTCTAATTAGAACTTTGAAAGGAGGCCCTCCCAGAGATAGAATAGGACATGGAATACAAGGCTGAATAATGGGGGTGTTCCCACTCCTCTTGATCAACCTGCAAGCATGAAAAAGATGAGTAGTGGAGTGTACCTCACCAAGGTGGCCTTGTTTGAATGGTGTAGGATTCACAAGACTAATAGGCATTCCAAATTGGATTGCTGCGAGTTTCAAATAGCTACCAAAATATTTCAAGTGGAAGTCTAGAATGCCATTGAGAGTGTGAACTATAGAGACATAGTCCCATCTAGGCCTTATGACTCTTTCGTGCTTATGATCAACCAAGCCCCATTCCCGTGAAGTGAGAGCAACGAGCCTGAGATCGAGACCACCTCTACCAAAAATGAAGAAGTACAAGAGGTAAGTAACAAAGAGACTTTATCTCAGCTCTTTACTTCAATAGATAATGACCCAATAGATGAGGAAGAGTCCCGTGAAGATGAAGTCCAAATTTTCCATTAGAGAGCCACTTCGTACTACTTAAGAAGCATACAAGAAGGAGTACCTTTCACCACTTACACTCTACCCAATAACTTTAGCACCCCACCTGACCCCGATGCTAGCAACAATGTTGGCTATCCCCATGTGCCCAAGCAATACTTGAACAACAAAAAATAGCCCAATCAAACATAGGATAAGCCAACTAGTTCGTTCATAGGTAGGTCCTTTAAATCCAAAATTAAACAAATGGGGGAATATGTTGCTCAAGAATTCAAGAAAATTAAAATTATCCTATCTGCCTTTGAGTTTCTCAAGGTTCCCTCAGTCAAGCATGCCTTTTTAAGGTTCATTAATGGAATCCCTTTCTCTAAGACTACACCAGAAATACCTGCTAAGAGAGTCACCTTTGAAGAGCCTCAATAGGAGCTTGTCATCTAAGAGATCATAAGAAAAAAGAAGGATGCCTCCACCAACTAGCCAATTGGAAAATAACCTGCCCAAGAGTATACCCCAGTGAAAACTATGGAAAAGTCCAATGAGAAGAACATGAATCAAGTGGCCCAGGTGGACGTACCTATGGGTCTCTTTGAAGGAAAGTTCAAAACGTCACCCTTCCTCACCATAATTAGGATATTCAGAAAGAACTTGCACAATTTCCTAATTGACTCTGGAGCATCAACCAATGTCATGCCTCTAGTAGTGTGCAAAGCTCTTGGGATTGTTCCCATGCCTTCCAGAAGAAAAGTAACCCAGTTGGATAAGACTGAGGTTAATATTGTTGGGGAGATCAATCACATTCCAATGTAGATTGTTGTAGATCCAAGGGTACACTAGGTTATTGACATCCAAGTTGTGGAAATTCCTGACACATTTGCAATTATCCTAGGACGGGACTTCACCCTTACATTGAATGGGTGCACTGCAGCAAATTTCTCTCACATGTGGCTGCCATGGAAAGGGTTGCAAAATCAGACTTAAATAGATCGGGATCCATGAATGTATTTCATGATCACTAAATAAAACAACACTAATGAGGTGTTATTTGTTGAAATGGAATTGGGAAATTACTGTCCCTTCACTTATTAGGAAAAATGAGAGGCTGAAGAAGAAGAGCTACCTGCAAAGGTCTTCCTGGTGCAATGTACTCCGACCAACTTGGCCCATATGTGTCAGAGCACAAAATTTTTAGTGGAATCAGAAGATGAAGAGCCTTATGAAGATGGCAACCTAGGGTTGCTAGATGGTTTTCAATATTTAATGGAGAAGTGTACAAAATCAACTTAGTCTAGGAGCCATAATGGACTTCCAAGAGCTCTTACTCCATAGCTAGTGCAGAGTTCACAATGCTGCCCACTTCGAGTTTGAGTGTTGTTTGTGTCAAGTAGTAGTTGAACATGTCAAAGGACTAGTCACTCCTCAAGAGAAGAGGCCAACAACATGACAACTTGCCCTCAATCATGTTAAACCAATACCTACTTCGGGGGTTATGGATGTAAGCATGTAGCCAAAAAGGAATGAATGCATCATTGGCCTAGGCATTAAAGAGCCTCCCAAGTTCTGGATGCTACACTTCGCTAGATCCAAGTCCAAGCAAGGAGTCGACATTGGGTTTGAACTCATCAATCCCATGGGTAAGACTTACTTTATTGCCCATACACTTCAATTCTATTGTACAAATAATGCAGTGGAATATGAAGCATTAGTATATGGTCTCATGATGGCTTTGAGAAAGAATGTCAAAGTGCTGCAAGTTTTTGGTGATTCCAAACTGGTAGTGAAACAAGTCATAAAATTATACTCATGTCATGATAGAAGGTCAGAAAACTATTATATCGTCAAATATTGGACCCGCTGCTTGACATGAGATTAAATGGACTTAATGAGGCCCTAATTTAGTGTTGTGAGACATTTTATGTTTCCACACTAGGTCTTGGACCCTTGCAAATCAAACAACATGCTTTTATTAATGTCTTGTAAAGGTGTTGTGAAGTATTGTAATAAGCTTTCACACTTTTCTAGACTTAATTAACTTATTTCTTCCTAATTCAACATTATAATAACATTATTTCATCAATCTAGAATGATCTTAACATAAACTTAATGACAAACTAGTGTTGTAATGTGTCTTGTACATTCACATTGGTTCTTGTGCATTTCTAGGCTATATGGACCTTATCTTAGTGTTGTAAGGTGCATTTAATTACACTTTCACATTGATTTATGTGTCCCAAGCCCTATCCAACATTTACATCATCACCAATAGTCCTCTATCAACCCATATTGTGCATCCTAAGGCTTTAATTGATCAAATATCTGACAAGATAGCAATCTAAACCTTATTTACTATCTTCTAAGCTTCATAGGCGTCGAAATGGCCCCTGTGGGACCCATTCACCATGCTTGGCGAATGAGTCCCATCTAGGTGGGACTCATTTTCCATGCTTGGCGAATGAGTCCTATCTTGCCCCATTTTGACCCTTGAGCGGGAAAAGGTGAACTTTAAAGTTTATTTTCACTACATGTCGGCCTATGATGTAGTATAATTGGGTACTAAGGCAAACTTGTCTATAAATAAGTATTTTTACCCTCATTTTACATCTAACAAGTCATTATTACATCTCTCATCTTGAATTCATCATCCACTTTCTATTTCAAGTCAAGCAACTTAAGGTTTCTCCATTAGAAGTCTTCAAGTTAGCATTCTAAACCATTCAAGGGCTGAATCTACATGTATTGCAACAGAATTTCAAGATCAATCATCATTGCAAGGTAATCTACTCCATTTATGCATGCTTCATTCCTTTATTTCATCAATTTGGTTTAATTACCTAAATGGGGTTTGACCAAGGCAAACCCCCATGCCTTAACAATCAACAATTTCTCTTCTTGTTTTGTTTGTTTGTAGATTTAGGTCCTTTGGAGGCTTGAGAATCATTGAAGATTGCATCCCAAAGTTATTCAATTCATCCTCCTATCATTCATGTTAAATCATCAAGGAAAAGTCACTTTCAAACCCGATTCTGGTAGTCTTTGAAGTAGAGACCTGTAGGAGGGAGAAATATAGATCTAACTCCTTAGAATCTTCCTCTGATTTTCTAGATTTCTGTTGGTGGACTGATTCACCACCCTTGGTGAATGAGTCCCACCTATAGGCCTAAAAAGTGAATTTCTCATAAATCAACTCCCGACAGTTAGAAACAGGTTTTTGGAATATTTTAGTAGAAACAAGACTCGTCCTCCAGTAGTGGCAAATGAGTCCCATTTTGGAGAATGAGTCCCACTGGGCCTAAAAATTAGCAATTTCAGAATTTCAGAGATATTTCTAGTCTTACATACATTTCCAAGTGCATATCATTTACATCCTTTCCTTTTTGTTTGGCTTTATTTACATTTTTAGATCATTCTTTAGGTCCTTTTACATTACACAATGTGTTTTCAAACATATCACAATTCTTAGGTTTTACATGCATATTCAATCAATTACTTAGCTTAGTTGCACTTAGATCACTCCATTTACATCATATCACATCACATCACATATGTCATAATTTGAATGAATGTCTAGCATTTTAGCAAACCTAAATCTCTCTCTTTCTAGGTGAAAAACTTAGGAAGAGAGCAAGCATTTCGGGTTCCTAAAATCTATGTTTCATTTTGGTGAACCCGACTCTTCGAATACTTAAATTTTCTGATTTGGTGTCTTTCATCATAGATCTAGCTTGCATTAGGGTTTGCATGATTCATTTGCATGATAGGTGTTAAATTTTGTATTCATGAAAAGTGCATTTAGGTTGCATTTGTTGCATCTATATTCATTTAGATTTATTGAAATTCTACATTTTTCATTCATTTCTGCATATTGGCTCTTAGAATTCCTAAAACTCAGTCTAATTTTTTTGAAAAGTTTGAAAAAAGTCCATATTGGGACTCATTCACCACCCTGGGCGAATTAGTCCCTTCTAACATCTGAAACAACACTTTACAAAATTTAGAATCTTGTTTTTAGGCTTCTGTTTGGTGCCTTAACTTGTATATATTAGTTAGTTGCATTTTTGTAGCATGCATTTCATAAAATTTAGCCTTAATTAGCTCATTTCATGCATGGTTTAAATTTCAAGTTTGCATTCTCATATTGTTACCTAACTTAATCAGTCAATTGCTCTTTGAAAATTGCATTTCATTTCAACATTTTACATTGCATTTTGGGTTAGCATAGATTGTTATTTCAAAATGTTAGTCAATAAGCATGCTTGCCATTTCCTTACTGCATTCCCTAGTCCTATCTTTCCCCTTTGTGTGGATGATGTGATAGAAGTGCGTACAAACATAGATAACCATCATGATCATATTTGTTCTTCTCCCAATACCTCTCCTTTTCGTGACGAAGGTATCTTGGTGAAAGGAGATACAATCGTTGAGAATCATGTGGCTCTTGTTTGTCCTTCTCCTCATCCCCTTTGGGAAGATATTTTAGTACAAGAAAATGCAATCATAGAGACATCCTTAGACATCACCTTACCTAATTTCCATTGTGCGGATAACTTTGAGGAACATGAGATTGTAAATGATGAGGATAATAGAGTGGTCTTTAATAATCAAATCTTTAAATGATGAGGATTCTTGCTAGGGATCTTAATGCCGTCACATCTTTAGAGGAGAAGAGGGGTGGTAATGTCCGTTTGGATTCTGCTTTGACTCTTCTGAAGGATAATATTGCACTCTTGAACCTGGTTGACATCAAGCCGGGTAATGGGTTATTTACCTGGAGTAATAGAAG
This sequence comes from Sequoia sempervirens, assembly GCA_007258455.2. Taxonomy (NCBI): domain Eukaryota; kingdom Viridiplantae; phylum Streptophyta; class Pinopsida; order Cupressales; family Cupressaceae; genus Sequoia; species Sequoia sempervirens. Next base: position 994,932,265 of record VDFB02271358.1, on the reverse strand, counting down.
ATGTGGGGAAGTAGCTATTTCTGAAAGATTGGATAGATTCCTGGTTTCCAGTTTCTGGTTGGGGGACAGGTGGGTGACTAGCTCTGAAATTTTGGATGGTAGGGGTTCTGATCATTGGCCAATCAAACTTTCTGCTGCTTTACCCCGACATGGTACAAACCAGTCTTTTAAGTTTCAGCTTATGTGGCTCAGGGATGATTCTCTTCATGACTTAGTTCCTAGATGGTGGAGCCTTGGGAAGCCGCCACATGGGACTGCTATGTACTCCTTCTCGAAGCAACTCCAGTTTGTGAAGTACAAGTTGAAGCGTTGGAATAGGCAGCACTTTGGTAATCTCTTCCAAGAAAAGAAAAATGCTCAGTCTCAATTGGATTCAATTACCCGGCAGATTCGAGATCTAGGTTTCACAGAGGAACTTGGATTGCTTGAAGTTGCGGCGGTGAAGGAGGTGGAAGAATGGAACTTAAGGGAGGAGATTTTTTGGAAACAAAAATCCAGAATTGAGTGGCTCCAGGCTGGTGACAGGAACACTTCTTTCTTCCACAACTCTGTGAAGGATAGAAAGCAAGGTAATGTTATCTCCTCTTTAGTGTCAGAGAATGGTGAGATTTTTTCATCGTCTGCTTCTATTTCTACTGAGGCTATCCGTTTCTTCTATGCGTTGTTGTCTGAGGACTCCCCTCCTGCGGAGGAGGATGAAGCCTTGATCTTGGGTAGTATACCGAATTTGGTCTCTAGAGAAATGAATGAATCCTTGCTCTGCCCTATCCCTTTATCTGAGCTTGAAGCGGTCATTTTTCAGATGAAAAGAGGAAAGGCCCCAAGGCCAGATGGGTTTCCGGCTGAATTCTTTCAGGAGTTTTGGGAAGTGATTAAATTGGACCTTCTGGCGGTTGTTCAAGAATCTCTATTGAACAAACAAATGTTGAGATCTATGAATGCTACATTTTTAACCCTCATACCAAAGAAGGAGGGGGCTAATGCTTTGGATAATTTTAGGCCCATTGCTTTGTGTAATGTGGTGTTTAAAATTACTTCAAAGCTAATTGCTGAGCGGTTGAAACCTTGGTTAGGGAGACTTATCTCTGAAGAGCAAGGGGGTTTTGTTGCTGGTAGACAAATTTTAGATGGTGTCATTATTGCTGCTGAGACCATTCATTCTATGGCGAGTTCTAAAGAGAAAGCCATGTTCATCAAGTTGGACATGGCTAAAGCTTATGATCGTGTTAAATGGGCCTTCTTGTTCAAGCTTCTGGAAGCTTTTGGTTTTGCTGGGGATTGGATTGAGTGGGTCAAGAGTTGTGTCACTTCTTCTTCCTTCTCAGTGTTGGTTAATGGTGTACCCTCTGAGTTGTTCAAAGCTTCTAGGGGGCTCAGACAAGGAGATCCCTTGTCTCCCTATCTCTTTATTTTGCTTGCGGAAGGCCTAGGGAGGTTTATAAGATCTCGCGTGGAGAGTGGTTTGATACAGGGGTGGAGTTGGGGAAATAACATTCCCTCCCAGTCTCATCTGCAGTTTGTGGATGATACTGCTCTCATGGGTCGGGCCAAAGTTGAGGAAGCTGCCAGATGGCGTAGCACTCTTGACTGTTACTTGGCTGCTTCAGGTCAACGAATCAATGAAGGGAAGTCCTTTATCTATTTCTTTAATACTCCAAAGATTATTCAAAGGAGGATCGCTGGTATACTCCATTTTCAGGTTGGTACTCTCCCTTTTGTTTATCTTGGCATCCCGCTTGCAGTTCGTTCGCTTCCTAAATTGTTTTGGAAGGGGATTATGGACAAGTTTCAGAATCTGGTCAGCCATTGGACTTGCAGGTGGCTCTCTTCTGCTGGTAGAGTGACTTTGCTAAAGTCTGTGGTTCAAGCTCTTCCTATATACAGATCTTTTGTTCTCTCGGCACCTTCTAGTTTTATCAAAGATTTTGAAAAATTGTCTAGGCAATTCCTTTGGACTGGAAATCTTTTGCATAGAAAGTGGAGCTTGATTAAATGGGAAGTCATTTGTAGACCAAAGCAGGAAGGCGGGTTGGGGCTTCGTAGGACTGACTTGAATGGGAAAGCTCTTGCTGCGAAACTTTATTGGCGGTGGTGTTCTCAGCAAAATCAGTTGTGGGCAAAAATTCTTACCTCAAAGTATCTTGGTGAGGTTGAGAGTGCTGATGTGGCTCGCTTTAGCCTAGAAGGGAAGGGTTCTATGATTTGGTGCACTCTTAAAAGGGGTGCCAAGTTGATCAAGCAGGGGTTGTTTTGGATTTGTAATGAGGGTAAGGAAGCTCTTTTCTGGCATGATTCTTGGGATGGATATCCTCCCATTTTGACTTCTCATCCTCATTTGCAAAATTTGTGTCAGCACTTCACAGATGCTGGTTTGTGCCACGTGGCTGATTTTAAAACCCATCAAACTTTGGGGCAGGCTACCATTTCCAAGTGGAAGGACCCTTGGGAATGGCCTCCCGGTGGCTCTGTTGAGGACCGTCAGGAGCTTGCAGTGATTTTTTCTAGACGTACTTGCAGTTCCCTCTCTGGCCGTGATGTGTTGGCTTGGGACTCTGATCCTAAAGGAAGATTCTCTGTTGCTTCAGGGTATGCTGTCCTTGATAAACAGTTGTTTGGGAGTACTGAGATCTCTTGGTGGAAGAAGGTTTGGAATAAGTTTGCTTGGCCTAAATGTAATTTCTTTTCCTGGTTAGTGGTGCAAGGAAAATGTCTTACCTGGGAAAATCTCTGCAAGCGTGGTTTCCAGGGACCTTCTATGTGTGTTATGTGTGCTGGTCATGAAGAGTGTATCTCTCATCTTTTCTTTCAGTGCTCCTTTACGAAAGCCATTTGGCACTTTTGGTGGAACTTGTGGCATATGCCGTGTAGACATGTTTCTTGTTTGAAGGAATTTTGGGAAAGTCAAGGGTCTCCTTCGATTAAGACTTCTTTTCTTTTAATTGCTTGGGTTATTGGCCCTAGTCTAATAATTTGGCATATTTGGTTGGAACGCAATCGAAGGATTTTTTTGGATGAAAAGATGCTGATTGGTCAACTTTGGTTGAGAATTTTGGGGGGTCTTCAGGAAACTTTGACAGCTAAGTGTGATTTGTCTGTTCCTGTGGATCCTGGTGATTTTGGAGTTGTTAGTGCTTTGGGGTTATCCCTAGGGGGGAAAGGAATTACGAGGACTGTTCGCCATGGGCACGGGAGGGAGAAGGTTAGTCGGGCTGGTCACTGGTGTCCCCCTGCTCTGGGGGAGTTGAAAATTAATACTGATGGTTCTTCTAGAGGAAATCCTGGGCATGCTGGTGTTGGTGGCATTGGTAGAGATGGCTAAGGAGTGGTGGTGTTTTTCTTCTCTATTTATAGAGGTCAGCATACTAATAACCTCATGGAGGCCACTGCCATTCTCCTGGCTTTGGAACGGGCTTGTGCTCTGGGATGGAGAAGGATTGTTTGTGAATCAGATTCTCAGGTTGTTATTGACCTTATAATTAAGAGGCAGTTTGAGGAAGTGAATTGGCAGTTGGCTGTGGTGGTCAAGCAAATTGTTGCTTTGGGCAGTACCTTAGACTCTGTTGTTTTTTGTCATGTCCCTCGGGAGTGGAATAAGGTGGCTGATGGCTTGGCTAGGTGGGCTTCTGAGCAGATGGGGACTTGGAATGTGGCGGATTGGGACAACCTCCCTGAAGATTTGGCTTTGGTTCTTGAAGAGTTGGTTATGGAAGATATGAGGTGCTACTTAGGTGTTTCTTAATTTGGTGTTGTTTGCGGCTTTGTTGGGAGTTTTCTTCTCCTTTGTAATGCTTTTCTGATTCAATAAAATTTTTACCCTCTTTTAAAAAAACAAGTGTTTTTAAACACTTTGGGAAAAAATTATAATCCCTCTTCTAAGGATTTGCTATCTTTCAAGCTTTTAGAATCTACTAATTTTGTTTGGGCTCTAAAAAGAATCTTGCTACAAAGGGTTTGAAATGAACATTAGGACTCAAATCTACTAATTTTTTTTTTTGGGATTAAAAATTAAACAAAACAACTCTCATTTGTCCTTTGGTGCTTTAAAAAGAACTCACAATTGCTTTGTGGACTTAAAATGAACAAGTGCAACTTTGTTTTGTGATTGCTTACTTAAACTAACATCATCAAAAAAGGATGTATGCACTTCTCTCATGCTTTATAGCGATCTTAGAATCAAAAAGGTTTTTTTTGTGATCTTAGGTTGAGATAAAGTAATCACCTCCACATTTCATTTTTGGGTTTAAAATTAAACAAAATCTTGTGCGAGTGTGAATGAAATTATTGCATGTGTTCTCCCTTTGTTTCTAAACAAGGGTCAATCAAACTATGAATATGTTTATTCACTTTTGTTTATTTTAGAGGGCCTGCCTTGGGGAAAAAGTACTCACCCAAGGGAACAACTCAATCGGTAACACTCTAAAGCCAAGAGTATTTCCAACCGGGATATAAATGTGGGTATTGGAATAAATGCCGGTATCACGTGGTTGGCTCTGACGAGATGGATCTGAAAAGGGACTCTCGTCGTATGGGTCAATCTCCACGAATGGAAATTTTGAACTAAAACCCTTTTTTGTAGTAACCAACCAGTCCATACAACGAGTTTATCAAAGTGGTGTATTAGAACTTAGATTCCAAGAAGTTACTTTCCATGTCTAATCTTGGTTAAAATATAGAGGTTAAGACTTCATTCTTAACATACCTTTATGTTTTTTCCTTGGTTGCATGTAAAATCATCTCTTCTACTACGAAGGGCATGAGCCAAGCCCACCAAGAAAAATGTACCAATTGAGCTAGGACATCATATTGTCTGTGGTTACAAAATGCTTTGCTTGTTCGAAAACATTTGGAAACAAACATTTAACATCATCATCAGAATTTCAAACCCTTTAGGAGGAAAATACAATTGACCTAATTCATGTGTTATTGCTTGCCCTTGGGATTTCATCCTTAGAGGTTTCTAAGAACTTGAATTTACATCTCAATTCTCCCACTAAAGTTAAACAATAGGTAACCCTTGCCTTAATTTCATCAAAGTTTCACATAATATACCTTGTGAAATGAGAAGAAGTTGAGAGATTGGACATCCAGTTTGAAAACCTAATCAAGAAGTGTTTGTGATAATAAGAATCCATTAAGCAAAGATTGAATCAATTGGACCCCACACATATTCTTGGCATCTTTTGGTCAAATGGTTTTCATGCAAACATTGGTATTTTGATTTTGAATTACTCTTAGAGAAAGGCATGTTCTTCACTATCTTGGCCTTGTAAACAAGTCTTTCTTAGGTTCATTTAGGATCAAAATCAAACACTTCATCCATCTCAAACATTTATCATCTTCATCCTACAAACAACTTTAGAGCTTTGGAAACATCATTCTAGACTTAGGTAAATCATCAAAATCAAAATCACCTTGTTTAGTTAGGTGTATGGGAATGCATCCTTTCTCATACATTTAATTGAATTATCAATCCTTTGAACAAAGCTCACCCTAAGATCACATCCAACATCTTAGGGTTTACAATTTTATTATCCAGTCAAAACAATCAAAATCAAGCCCTAAGTCTAGCATTGATACAAAGTCCCTAAGCGTTCAAACATCCATATCATTCACCCCTTTCATCATTCACCTCATCATTGGTCCTAAACACCTTAGAGGTCACTTTTACAACAAGGGAAAAATACAAGAGGAACATGGAATATAAACTTGATCCATACATCATTAGTAATCCAAGTCAACCAAACTATCAAAGCCTTACAATGCTAATTGATTTTCAAAACTCACATTTATACAATCCATACATGGGATCATTATCTCCTACAAACCTCAATGGTACAACAAATGTGAGTATGCCTAGTCAAAATTTTGGAACACCTTTCCGGATGGTAGATTTAAATCCAAGTCCAAACCTACAAATCTATCAACCAAACACTTCATGCATGAGACTTCAAACAAATGACATCATCCCATCAAATCCCTACATGCCAAATGTGAATGTACCAAGTACAACTTTACAAAACATGAACATTTTGAATCCAAAATTGGGAAACTTTGGGATGTATATGTTTGCAAATCATACGAATATTATTCAAAGTCCAAACAAGATGTTAATGACTCCAAGTCAAAGTAACACCATACAAAATCAAAGTTACCTAAATCAAGGCAATGTGATTCCCAACATCAACAATGTTCAATTTCAACCCATAATGCCAAATTTGAACATCATCCCAAGTCAAAAAATTGTCCAAAATCAATTTGTAGATGATCCCATGCAAACACCACAAGTGTACATCCCAAATCTGCTTGAACAAAAGCCAAATCAAGGGAGTAAAATTCAAAATCAAGATCAAATTTCACTAGAACAACTTGCTTCACATGCCAAGATAATTGAATTATTGAGCCAAGAGATATCTTCACTCCAAAATTAGTACACTCTTCCATTGGTTGAACCATGCCATCAAAGTGTTGAGTTGTGTCCACAACCACATCAAGAACAAAATATCCAATATCAAGAGGTTAGATATCAAGATCAAGATCAACAACAAACCCAATTACCCCATCTCGAAGATCAATCACCACATTTCAAAGATCAATCACCACATCTCCCAAATCAATCACCACAAGGTCAATTACAAATATCACAAAGTAACAAAAAAAAATACACACCCCTTGGGAGACCAATCAAATCAGTCTTCCAACAATTGGTACAAGAAAATCTCATCAAGCTCCCCGTCTATGGGAACTATCAAGAACCCTAGTTAAACTACCAGGGTATAACGAGGAGCACCATTGTGATTTCCAAAAAACAAAGGGATACACAACATCAAGTTGTATTCGACTCAAAAATCTCATCCAAGATCTCATTGATCAAAAGGTAATCACTATTGGGGACAATGATCAAGATCTATTCATCAATGAGCACCTTGAAGATGTTTCCACCTCATCTGACGATAAAATCAACATACATCAAGAGTTACTTTTTGATCATGATAAGAATCCCTCAACAATATCCGACAATGATCCAATTCAAGAAATGTCAACGTCATTTGACCCTATGGTTGAATACATTGAAAATCCCTCCACCTCAATTGTTGAAAACAATGATCAAGATCTCTCCATCAATGAGCACCTTGAAGATGTTTCCACCCCATCTGACGATCAACTCACCATACATCAAGAGCCACTTTTTAGTGATCTATTTCAAGGAGTGTTAGAATTATTTGATCCGATGGACATAATCTATGATCCATCGACCAATGATCATATTGAAAATGTATCTACATTGCCTTATGAGTTAGAGGACATATCTCAAGAATTTATTCCAAAGTATGATCAAAATCTTTCACCAAGGTCTAGAAATGGTCCTTTCCAGGACATGTTGACCCCCTTTGACCTCATGATTACAGATATTGAAGGAATCCTCAACTCGACACTTGATCCAATCCCACTCAAAAATCAAGAGGATAATGAACCACTTTCCATTCTGAATGAAGATATCCTAGAACCCTTTGTAAGCAATCCATCCTTTGAAACTGACCCATGTCAAGAATTTGATCCAAAGCATGTCAAAAGCAATTTTGAAATCATTCAAGATCAAGAGTTTGTATCTCCTAGCTACTACAATGGTCTAATGGATACTCTCCTATCTATACAAGATGATCATATCCACATAGCACATACTCCTCCATATACCCATGAGATGCTTTCTTTGGATGGACACGTAGATGATCTTCATTCAGAAAAAGATTCCTTTACTCCTAACATTATTACACAAAAAGAGAAGGTTAGTGATTCCTATAGTCAAACTGAGTTTTCAACATCAGGATTAGATATATCCAAAATTTAGACTGAGGACATCATGTATGAATATATCCAACATTATCCACTCAAAGAAAAAGGTCAGACAGAACAAGATATACCAGAGTCAATAGAGCAACAAATCAAAATAACATCATCTACAGTGGTTATCTATTAGAGAATGCATACATAACAAGACATCTTAGAACAGGTAGAATCAAAGCATGAAGGTAATACTTCCACAATACTGGGGGCAACTATGTCTCAAGAAAATGTCAACATAGGGAGCATGAAGACTCCTTATGATGAAACAAGTTCCAATACTACAACCATCCACGTCATGAATCTTCATCCACCCATCACCCCATCCAAAAATTGGGACCAACATCAAAAGAAAAATTTGAATCAAAGCATAAATAATGTTATCAAAGAAAAAGAAGCTAAGAAGAATAATGGACAAATCAAATACACATGGATACCAAAGAATACAAAGAAAGATTATCCCTATCAAACTCCATTAGTCAGAGAAACTATGGGGCAAAATAAAAAAGAGAAAAGTATCCATCAAATATGTCCACAAAAGAAAAAGCAAGCTTTTCAAGCGACGTACAAAGTGTATCAAGCAGTTGGTCCTAATTCCACACACACTTCCATATCCACCCATCATTGTTCATCTTCCCAAGTTTGGAGAGTCAAAGGTTCCAAACTGTCAACCAATCCATCTCTTATCCCTAAACACACTCCATCCATGCCTCCACGCATGATATCCAATTCTCAAATTGACTATGTATTGGCAATGATCCTTCATCATAAGGATTCCGAAGGAACTCTATTGCGATGTGCGCATAGGGACAGAGTTAACCCCGATATCAATAGAGTAGATCAAGAATCCCAAAAGTTGCATTCAAGTGCACGTATCTTAGCAAAGCAGCTTCTTCAAGCAGGATATCGATGGCACATTATGACAGGGGCATCTACATTAGTGACATCTTATGATTCGACATGAGCTTAAAATCTTCCAGAAAAAAATAAAATAAAAATGAAAATCCAAAAAAAATAAGAAAAATGATTGAAAATAGTAAAGAAAAAAATTGTCCTCTAGTGAAAACCACTTCGGTGGTACTTTGGGTAGGTACCATGATGAAAACCTGGCAAACATGCATCATGTGTAGAATTGAGCATCTACGTACTCTAGTTTAGGTGATAGCATCTTATCCCATCCATAATAAATCCAACATTCCATCCATCTCAGCCATAATAAATCCAACATTCCATCCATCTCAGCCATAATAAATCCATTCATCCATAAACCATTTATCCAATCCATTTTCATCCATCTGCATACATAGTCCAATTTATCTTGATCTTGAAAAAGTTTGGTGCACACTTTATGCTTGCTTATGGTAAGCATTTTGACATGGGCCGTTTTCATTGATCCTATCCTATCCAACATTATTTGAGCCATGAATCATTATCCAATGAAACATTCCTCAGTTGAAACACCTTATCTTATCACAAGATAATCCTTCACATCCTTTGCATGCTTACCATATCCATCCATCCATACACCTATCCAGGCATTTATCCATAACATTCCATACATTGCTAGACACTGGGGGTAGATATTTACATCTTGCTTCAAGAATAAATCTTGATCTATATCCTCCAACTTATGAGGTGATCCAAACATTGATAAATGTAAAATCAAATTGGTCAAAACATTTGTGAGAAAGAATCCAAATCACTAGCCCATGACATATTTTGATGAGAATATATTCCTTAGCAGTCTTCATCTTTCATCAAATGTCAATCGAAACAATCAATATCAGTCACATCTAATGCATCCTTCAATGTCACATCAAAACATGTAAAGCAATGTTGTTCCAAATCAAGCTTCAAAATCCTGATCAATCGAATTCAATCAAAAGATCCTCATCTCATGATATCCTTGTGTTGCTTAACACTAACTTGCATTGTTCTATATCCTCAACAATGTTATTATCATCAATCCCTCATCATCTTGGGATATCCATCCTAATCCTTGTGTTACGTAACACTATCCTTGCATTGTTGTGCATCCTCAACAATGTTATCATCATCAATCAATCGATTTGATCAATCAAACTTAGCTTGGTCTTCAACAAAATTCCAAATAGAGAACTGATATCGTCACACATGTCCATATCCAAATCGTCAAAATCATGTGAAAAATCCAAAAACATCCAAAACATTGAAAAATCCAAAAAACACTCAAAAAGTTAGAAAAACATAAAAAATATGGTATCTGAACTACGTCGTCTCTGAGCTTAAACATAGGCAAGAATAATCTTTGATTAGCCCCCAAGACACAAAATCCAAAAACATTCATAGAATCTCACAAAACCCAAAAACATTTAAAAATTTGGAAAATCAAAACATTTGCAAAATCTTCAAAAATACCAAAAACACCCTCAAAACATTTCAAAACATCAAAAACATCCAAATATTTGAAAAAATCCATCCATCCCATCTCGCTTTCACCCACAATAATCAATCATCCATAATAAGTCAACCATCACACTCACCCTTTGGAAAAAAAAATAGAAACAAGTACAACAATCAACAAAAGCAAGCTTCAAACGTAAAATCAAAAGAAAACTTCAAACTTTTAAACACAAAATCAAACTCTTGATCATTCAAAAATATTTCAATCATCTTTATATCAAAAGCCTATCAAACAACTTATCAAACCATCATCATCCTATACAATGCATGTCCTAGGATATATTGTTCCGACAATGGGCATCATTTTGGATATCACCTTGGATTTTTTTCCTATCAAAACACATCCCTTTGGCTGAGGGTATGAAGAACATTGACTTGTTTGTTTACTTGATCTTTTCTTTTGATTTATCTTATTGCGCTCATTCCAATGACCTCTCGATGATGTCTAATCAAAACGAGTTAGAGATAAAGGAATGGGGAAACGATCATTATCTTTTGTCTACTATGCTTGTTGGACATTCTTGTAAAATAACATTGGCAAATACTTGCTTTGTTAGGTGCATCCTAGCAAGGTTTCCGTATGTCAGGTGTGAACAAGAATACTCCTATCTATTTGTTGAGTCAAAGTCCATCACACTAGGTGTAATGCCATCTTGGTTCTTTATACCCTGATGCATCGTGCATACGTGTGTTATCAAACATAAGGTAATTGGCCCTTTTAAAATCCCAACTCCTCGGTAAGCAAATCATCATCATCATCATCATCATCATCATTATCATCTCTAATAAAGTTGGCTTGTTGGTGTCTCTTGTCATCATCTTATTTTCTTCTTACTTCCCTTCATGCTAACATGGTACCATGACAGTTAATCATAAATCATCGATAATGCATCCATCCTACATCCACAAACCATCAACATACTACATAATGCATATCATACCATATAGAAAGCATTAATCATACCACATGCATTCATCCCCATCATTGCATAATATAGATTTTTTATTCTAAACATCTCATAAACCATACATTTATCACCCATACACATAATCACAAAAGCATCATCATATCAAATCATGTGCATACACATCATCCATTACATATAAACATCATAATCGTCTCATCATCAATAATATCACTATCATGGTACAAATTAGGATCAATTGTGCGTAATATATCAAAATAGGCATGAGGCTAGCCATGGCTGATGACTGTCTACATCAAACTTTTGAGTTGAACTGATCTTGAACCTCTTTGTCGAGAGATCGACCCTCAAATCAAACCTCTTCATCTGATCTCTCGAGGGGGTAGTATACCGATGTAATTCTTCATTTGTTGGGGCAGTAGTGGGGCATCCAAAAAAAATAGAGAATTTTTTACTTTTGATCATGGAAAGGTTATTCTTTGAACCAATGCAACAAGTGCATCACTTCAAAGAGGGGAAAAATGTAAACATAAAAAATATACAGATTGATATCGCACACTCGATCCTGATCTACTAACATCACTTCATCCTGAATTATTGATGAGCTCAGAATATGTTCATAATTTGAGTATTATGATGTATTTTTAATATCTCTACTCTTATTGCCAATGGATGTTTTAAATCTTTAATTAAAAACTTTTTATCTAAAATTGGGTAGTATCCTGTAGCAATACATTCCTACATTCCTGCAGCCTAACATCTCTATGTGTCTTATTAATTGCCCTATTTAACCTCCCAAATGACTGATATAATGCATGTGGTTTTTGAATGATGAAATAGATTTAATCTGTGATTAATGAATGTATTGTGTTGTTTTCCACACATGCTTTCTTTCGCTTCTGTTGCCGTGTGCATCGTAGGTTGTTGAAGGGAGCATGAACGAGTCAAGCGCAACAAACTTCGGCCTTGCAGTAAAGTCCATTTACAACATGGTGTCGAAGAATTTGTTCCAGCGAAGACTCTCTATTCAGGTCGTTGGAAAGAAATATAAATGATCATAAATCTGGGAAGAGTGGAATGCTAAATTCTCTCTGGATCGTGTTGAATGGATATGCTTTCATTTATGAGAAGTCCATTCCTCAGTTTTAGGATACATTTATGTCCACGTCTTTCTCTGATAGAGTTAGGTAGTTAGTTGCTTTTCTGGTTTAAATAAGTGTTCCTCCTATGTGAGTGAGCAACCAGAGTATGTAAAAGTTAGTATTATAATGAGAAATAGTGTTTTGTGTTAGTTTTCATATGAGCAGAACAATGTATATCATTATGAGTTTATGAATAAAAGCTGATGAAGTTTTGAGTTCAATTCTTGCATAAATAGTTGATGCTTGCTAAGGGGGCCCACTTAGTAAGTATTTGTAGTTAGTTAGTTAGTTCTTTATTTTCCATTGATTATAAGTTAGATTTTATTCTTGAAAGTTTCTGCGCAAACTCAGTCTTATATTGTTCCTGCAACATCGGGAATCCATCTCTGTGTTTGTTCCTGCAGCATAAGGCTAGTTCATAGTTTGTTCCTTAGTCATAATTGTTATGGTGTCTGCTTTGATTAAGTTTAGAAGGCTTCGCATTACATTCTTGTAGCATAAGTAGAATTCCTTTCATGCATTTATTTCTAGTAAATCGTGACTTAAACTGATTCTTAGTGCATATACAGTGCCGCTCCATTTCAAGTATATGTTCCCTGGTTTGACAATGTAAATGAACGACCATAAGAAGATGTTAGTCACATGCTGGAATGTCCAATTCTTAGGTTAGGATTTTTCGTGAATTTTATATCCTTTTATGGGCGCGACCATTTTTGGTGCCGTTGTTTGGGATGGTGTCAAGCTAAGAACCTATCATAGTCATTGTTAGCAGTAGTTTAGTCTATTATTCAAACATTTTCAAATTCCTTTTATTGCATGCATAGAAGAAGAGACACTCTAGGAAGATTCCTCCCTAACCTTCCATTCCTTGATAACAATCTTGAACCAGCTTATAATCTATTTGAGGAAGGAGGAGACCAAGATATCAATCCTTTTGGTGAAAACCTGTTTGTTGAATTTAAATTTGACCCAGCTGATGAAGAACCTAAAGAAAATCTATTTGCTTTGATACTCCATCAAGCAACTATGGCATGTAATCCACCTAATTGACCTTCTACTTTTGAATTCCCCATCATTTCTCAGCAAGCTAATGATAACCTTAAAAATATCCCTTCTTCATTACTTTCCAAGTTCTATGGACTAGTTACAGAGGACCCAAAAACCTTGTTTGAGTTCGACATCCTCTTTCACAGCTATGATTACACTTCAAATGCTCACAGGCTGAAGTTGTTTCCTGCTACTTTGAAAGCAGGAGCTCTTAGATGGTTCATGAGTTTGGGGAGGGGTGTTGTTGATAGTTGGGCAACCATGCAAACAAAATTTCTTGAGAAATACAAGGAATATTGTAAGAGTGGTAGCAAGGGTGATGATATATTCAGAATTCAACAAAAGGAGGATGAAAGCCTGGAAGACTATATCTTAAGATTTTTGTTTTCCCTGAAAAATAATTCAGACTATACTCTCAATGAAGAATCTCATAAACTAATTTTCCTAAGGGGAATTAGTGACACCTATATAGATGCCTTGGACCTGATGGAAGGAGGAGATATCACCCAAGTGTCTTGGGATGATATCAAAAAAATATGTCTCAACTGCTCTCGAGCAATTGTTAAGAAGGGTAGAGGTGATTAGGCCACAGTGGGAAAGTCTTCTACTAATGGAGTTTCGCGGATGGAGATCACAAATTTGCTGTCTGATTTCAGGTAGGATATCATAAACAATATGGCTACACAGTTGGATACTATGCAAGCTTGGAAGAAACATGAGGAAGTTGAAGCAATCTTGGCTGAGTTTTGTCCACATTGTAGATAGAAGAAATGTGACTGCAGATGTAAGATGGTGGCTAACCTAGAGGCTAAGCAGTTACCTACTGAATTTAAGATGGTAGAGAGTGATGATGACCAAGTATTCTTCATCGCACAAAGGTGACCATGGGCTCAAAGACAAGGTATTCCTCAAGACCCTTTGACTTTTGGTAATCCTTATTCTAATTACAATAACCAATGGCAACCTACATATGGCCCATCACTACCTTGGAATACTTCTCAACCACACTAGCCTAACTATTAGAGTTCTCAATGGAAATATCCTCAAGGAGGTTGGTAGCAGCCACAAGAACAATGGACTCCACCCCCAGGTAACTGGCAGCAGAATCCCCAATGGAGAAGTCCACAGTAATGGAAGAACCAATCCCCTAGCTCCCTGCAGTTTCAACAGCCACAACCTTAGGCCCTCATGCCACCTCTTGCAACACCTGCAGCAAATACTGGCCCTCCAAAACAAATGCCTATGCCTGCTCAACCATTTACAAATACTAATAATAAGTAGCAGCAGTCATAACAGCCTATGTATGTTACAGAAGCCAATCAGTATCCAACTTATGCCTTGAATATTCATGATATCCATCTCAGGTCTGGCACTACTCTCCCTGCTCTACAGCCGCCTGTAATTACAGAGATTCCAAACTTTTCCTTTGAGAAACATACTGATCTTGTAGAACATAGACCTATATTAGATACTGTCTCTAAGGAACCTGTCCTGCAGCATCAGGCCAAATCGCCTTTTCCTCAGAAATTGCAAATTACTACATCCAAGTCTATGGAAGAGCCTACCTTTGATATTTTAGATCAGTTAAAGAATGTACACATTCAAATTCCTCTTTTTCAAGCCATTAAAGATGTCCCAATTTATGAAAAAGTCATTAAGAAGGCCTATTTAAAGAAACTGGGAAGAAAGAAAAGGGATCCCCAAACTATCCATGTTCTAAGATAGTTGGTAGATATTATGTTAGGGAAGGCAGTCATTCCAAAATATACTGACCCTAGGAGTCCTATGGTACAAATAAATATTAATGGCCAACTAGTAAAGAATGTTTTGATAGACCTTGGTGTAGCCATCAATGTAATGACAAAGCATACAATGGAGTCCTTGAATATCCCAACAATTCGGTCTACACCTACCGTCCTACAGCTTGCTGATAGTTCCATAATAAAACCTGATGGAGTGGTAGAAGATATCATTGTCATCCTTGAGTCTTGGGAATACCCAACAGACTTCACCATATTGTCCACTAAGGAATCTTTGGGAGGATATCCTATTATCCTAGGTAGACCATGGTTAGCTACAACTGATACTTTTATCAGATTCCGTTCAGAAGATATGACAATTTCTGATGGTCAGTCAAGAAAGAAATTGACTTTATATCCACCTGCCCAGCCTTGGCCAGACTTGTCTCAATCAATTTGGCTAGATTTAGGAGAGGAAACTAAAGAAGTCAATTCATTGGCTCAGCTAATGATGTTGCAAAATAATCCATTTCCCAGCTTCAGAATGAGGATGACCTACTTTTACATATTTTGCAGTCCAACTCTAATTTGAGTAGCTCATCTGCTCCAGATAGTTGTCCTCAACAGTGTTTCCTACAACAACTGAATTCTGAGAGCCTACCACTTGAATCTCCTGCAGCTTATCACAACTTGCTTCCACATGAAATACAGACACCACCTTTATTAGTAGTCTCCATGAATGATTTTACCAAGCAAGTAGTAGTATCTACAGGCCGCTACCTGAACATCAATAATAAGCTACCTCAATCTCAACAAGCTGCCCTGGTCACAATGCTGCAAGATCAACACAAAGCTTTTGCATGGGACTATGGGGATATGAAGGGAATAAATCCTCAGCTCTTTACTGATAGGATCTACATTAAGGAAGACTGTTTACCTGTTAGACAGCCTCAAAGAAGGATAAACAAAGCACTCAGGGAAATAGTTAAAACAAAGCTCCAAAAATTGCTTGATGCTGGTTTTATCTACCCCATTTCAGACAATCAATGGGTATCTTCATTGGTGATTGTTCCTAAAAAAGGTGGAAAATGGAGAGTTTGTGTAGATTACAGGGAGCTAAGCATAGCAACTAAGAAGTATCACTTTCCACTGCCATTTGTTGATCAAGTACTAGACTCATTGTTTGGTAAAAAGCATTTCTCCTTTTTGGATGGATATAGTGGGTATAATCAAATTAGGATCGCCCCTGAGGATTAAGACAAAACAAATTTTACCAATCCATGGGGTACTTTTTCCTACTCTGTCTTACCTTTTGGACTGTGTAATGTACCTGCAACATTTCAAAGGGCAGTGATCAGTATTTTTGCTGATATTTCTCATGATTATATGGAAATCTACATGAATGACTTCACTACTTATGGAGTTACTTATGAAGAAGCATTAGCCAATTTGTCTTTGAATAGTGAGAAATGCTTTATGATGATGCAAGAGGGAATTGTTTTAGGCCATCATATTTCTCAAGCAGGAATTCAGGTTGATCCTGCAAAAATAAAAGTTATTCTAACTTTGCCAACACCTACAAAATAAAAGGATGTTAGAAGCTTCCTAGGACATGCTAGATATTATAGAAGATTTATCAAATATTTCAGCAAAATAGCCAGTCCATTATACGCCTTATTGACTAAGGATTCTAAATTGAACTAGACTGAGGCATGTGACAAATATTTTCTATAGCTTAAGAACCTACTTACTCAAGCACCTATTCTTCAAGGATCGAAATGGAGCCTTCCCTTTCATATACACATAGATGCTTCTGATTATGCCATAGGGGCAGTTTTAGGATAGAAAGAGAATTCCATTGAGCATGCCATATACTTCATCAACAAAAACCTTCAAGGCCCTGAATTAAACTATACTATCACAGAGAAAGAATTGCTAGCAGTTGTGTATGCCCTAAAAAAGTTTCGACATTATGTCACTAGTTACCAAATATTTGTTCACACAGATCATGCAACAATAAGGTACCTCATGAATAAGCCAGCCATATCTGGCAGATTAGCTAGATGACTCCTATTGTTGCAAAAATTTGATATCATAGTTATTGATAAGCCAGGCCGAGCTAATGTGGTGGCTGATTTCTTGTCAAGGCTTCAAACAACTACACCTGACACCCCTGAGGTAATTGATGATAAATTTCCCAATAAACATCTATTTTATATTGCTGCTCAAACTCCATGGTATGCAGATATTGCAAATTATTTAGCAGCCAACAAAATTCCAGCACACTTCTCACCAAAGGAAAGATAATTGTTGGTAGAGAAAAGTTTTAACTTTTCATGGATTGCAGATTGTTTATTTTACACAGGACCTGACCAAGTCATGAGAAGATGTGTTATGGAAGATGAGGCCTATGATATATTGCATTCCTTTCATGATGAGCCATGTGGTGGGCACTTTGCAGCTAAGAGAACATCTATGAAGGTGCTTACTATAGGATACTATTGGCCCACACTACACAAAGATGCTGCAGATTACACCAGGAAATGTGACATATGTCAACGAATGGGGAGACCAACAAGGTTTGATGAAATGCCCTTGAATCCACAAGTGGTAGTCAGTTCCTTTGACAAGTGGGGCATGGATTTTGTTGGGCCAATCAATCCTCCATCCAATGAGAAATCATACATTTTGGTTTGTACTGATTATGTAACCAAGTGGGTGGAAGTGAAAGCAATGACACATGCCTGTGATAATAAAGTTGCTGAGTTCCTGTATGAACATATTTTTACTCAGTTTGGAGTCCCAAGGGAACTTGTTACTGATCAAGGAGCTCAGTTTATATCCAACTTAATCAATGCATTGATGAATGATTACAAGATCAGGCACAGAAATTCTAGCCCCTATCACCCTCAAGCCAATGGTTAGGCAGAGGTTACCAACAGAGAAATTGAGGCAATCCTTACAAAGACAGTCTAATTACACAAGAAAGATTGGAGCAGTCACCTTCCTGAAGCGGTCTGGGCCTATAGGAAAACATGGAAAACAACTATAGGGTTTACTCCTTTTGAGTTACTCTATGGAAAGAATGCCATGTTGCCAATAGAGTTTGAGCATAAGACCTTGAGGACTGCTCTACAGCTTAACATTGATATTTCTGAAGTTCAAAAGGATCGCCTCTTGCAGTTGAATGCATTAGATGAGATAAGGAAAGCTGCCCTGTAGCATACTGAAATTATCCAACAGCAAAGAAAAATGGCATGAAAATCATATCCGAACTAAGCAATTCTCTGCCGGTGATTGGGCGCTGCTCTATGACTCTAGATACAAGGAAAATCAAGGTAAACTCACCACAAGATGGCTTGGTCCTTATGAAATAGAAACTGTGTTTGATAATAGTTTAGTTCAGCTAGCTACAATAGATCCAGTTCAATTCAAGCTACTGGTTAATGGACACCGTCTTCGGTTGTATCATAAACTAGCGTCTAAGGAGGAATTTATGAAGCAGTTTGTCTCGGATGCAGCCACTGATACTCCTGCAACAAAAGACTTTGGCCTTTCTCCTTCAACATATCTTTAAATTCCACGTTGCATGCCCATAATAAAGGTTTCCTTTTTAAGGAAGCCACATTCTCCATTCTCGTCCATCACCACCATTCATTTCCTTTTCTTCCATGTCATCCATCCTACCATACCGCCCTCATTTATGATTTTAATTCCAGCCATCATTTCATGTTGCGCTGTGATCTTTCCCAGCATGTACAAGCATTAATTACAAGGTACGCGATATCTTTTGTTATCACATCGTTTGTTTATTTTATTTATTCATCAACTGCTATGTACATATCAGTCATTATTGCCTATTCTTCGCCTATCCTTTCGCACATGTGTGGAAACATGCCAAATTTTTAGTAGGGGGCGGGGTTAATCCATTTCAAACCTTTTCTTATGTCACTGTCACAATTGATAAGATATTTTTTATTTTCTTGTACTTTCCAAATATGACTGCGTGTTTTATCCTAAAAAAAACAATTAACTGTTTGATTTGGGTAGTTTGTAACAATCATTTCATGCAAATATTATTTTGAGTCATTATTGGAAAAGTAAAGAAAGTGACAATAGGACAGAAAGAAGCAAAAAGAAGCAGAGTAGAAAAAGTTTATTTGAATTTTTAGAAAAAGTTTGAGTTTCAGAATTCTCAGCAGGGATAATTTGCAAATATGGGTGGCCAATTAGTAAGACATGAGCCTATAGCTCATGAGCTCTTGACGTAGAATCTTCAAGCAGTTCAGGCATTCAACAATTGTGGTTGGCTGAATTATTTTCTGAGGTTAGATTCTTTTAATGAGGAAGCTGCATTTGAGTTTTTGAGGACCCTTTCGGAAGGAGAAGCTACAGTGTGGGGTCTGATGGTGGCTGTAATAGAAGAACAGATTGCAGAAGTAACTGGGCTTCTGGCAGTAGGAGAAATTTTTTCTTCAGATGTTGTCTCTACAAGGGTAGAATTTACAGTGCCAACAGATGGACCCTTGGAGGTTTCTAAACAATTTACATTCTCAGAATATGCCATCCTCATAATTATGTACTTGACTTGTGAGGGATGCTTTTCCTATTTACATTCTTACCATTTTAAATTATTGAGTCATATGAGGCATGGTTTAGTTGTTAATGTTTCAAATTTCTTGTTAAACCTTTTGAAACAATGTGCCCATGAAACCCAGAAGGGTAGGGAAAATTCTATTGCTCATCATGCCCTCATTAAACTCTTGATTAAGCGTTCCTTGAGGGATGTGTCACCCCTTTCTTGGAAAGAATTTGTTGCCCAAAAGAGTCTGCAACTTCCAGAGCCTCCTAGAGCACTCCATGCAGTACCTGCCCCTACAACACCTACTCCTGTAGCCACCACACCAGAGCCCTCTACCTGTGTACAAACTAGGTCTGCTAGTAGAAGAGAAAAAGGAAAAACGAAGGTAGGAGAGTCATCTAGGGTAGAACAAACCCCAAAGTTTGACCCTCATATTCAGAAATAACAGTGTTCCTCTCTTGCAACATCTTCTCCTGTAGCAGTTCCTCCTGCAGCAACACCTGTTGCCACTACAGTTTCACCATCATCTTCTTCTGTTGAGTCTGAATCCTCTAGGAAAGTCAAAAAGTGGAAAGCCACGAGAGTGCCTCCTACAGCTGCAACATTTCCAAAAAGAGTTTCAGCAAGGAAATAGTGTAAAGTCACCTCAATGTCTGCTTAACTTGAAGTTATAATAATTTTAGAGGACTCTAAAGAATATAGTCATAATGATTCTCAGAATGTATCTGAGAATGTTCCACATAGCCCACCTGTTGTTTCTGAGGAAATGTAAAATGAGCCGATGGAAGTTGAAGAAGCACAATATGTTAGTAGTAATGAAAGGGGAATGCCAAGTCTTGATGACTTGGCCGAGGCAGCTAGGAAAATTTCTGAGGAAGCACAATCTCCTCTTGCGCAGCAACAGGAATCCTTCCTACAGGAAGAGGAAGAACAACCTGAACAATTGGAAGTATCCAATGAAACCTCATTACCCCCTGCAACTTGTCAAGCAATGGTTGTCTACAAAAATACATTTTTGATTGAATTCTTGGAATACCTTAGGACCACATGGAGGCCGGTCACATTCCAAACCTTGAGTTTCCGCCACTTAGCCAAGACTAAAATTCAGCAAAGTCTTTGGGAGGAAGAGAAGAAGCAATTGAAAAGAGAAATTGAAAGGAAGAAACAAGAAATCCAGGAAATGAAAGAGAAAATGGACGAAATGATAAAAATAACTGGTAAGATTGTGGAATGTAGACCACCGCCTAGGGTCTATGCTATGTGCCTAAAGGAACAATTTCTTTGGTTTCAATTAATGAGAATTTCAAGGAATTTAGATCATGTTATTCATACAGCCAAATAATTTTATGATGCATACCAAGTAGCCCCTAGTTGGCTAAAGAATTCTTTATGTGAATTTTATTTGCATGGATTGATAATTCCCTTTGAAACAGAGTGGAATCCAATTCTTTATATTGGTGATATTCACTTGAGGTCACTCATGTCATGAGCGGCTAATGAAACTAATTATGGCAGACAATTGGAGGCCTATGAAGAAGCTGAAAGGGATGAGCCTATCCCATTGCGACTTGAAAGTTCAGATCCCTACACAATGCTAAAAACTTGGCTTACTGTTGCATATGGGTTCAATAATCAAAAAGAAAGAATACAAATATTCGACATCAGAAAACAAGTGTCTAAAGAATTCAAAGGCCAACCATATCTGTTTTGGAAGCTTGCCTCTTCCAGAATTGAAAAGAGATGGGAGAAATTGACTGTTGGGCTAAGAAGATATGAGCCTCACAACCCCTTGAATTTTAAAGCAGCCCTTGGAAGGATAGAGAAGTACATACAACTTGGTCTTTAGAAGAGGTTCAAGTTATGGTTGCCAATAACATTTTGACCTTCAGTTTTAATGTGGCCACTATATCCCTATCGAGCTAAAAATGTTAATAAGGAT
This sequence comes from Sequoia sempervirens, assembly GCA_007258455.2. NCBI lineage: Eukaryota > Viridiplantae > Streptophyta > Pinopsida > Cupressales > Cupressaceae > Sequoia > Sequoia sempervirens. Next base: position 994,910,609 of record VDFB02271358.1, on the reverse strand, counting down.
CTACAAATGTTAATAAGGATACAGAAACCCGCAGATATGAAAGATGGCAAAATTTCAGGGGTTTCTATTATAAATTTGGAACTTCACCACAAATCTATATCGCTCCTATGGATTTCAGAGAAACAACCAGGAAACTTAATGCTGGTGGACCATCATTAGGTTAAGTAGGGGGCAGATGATGAGCTCAGAATATGCTCATAATTTGAGTATTATGATGTATTTTTAATATCTCTACTCTTATTGCCAATGGATGTTTTAACTCTTTAATTAACGACTTTTTATTTGAAATTGGGTAGTATCCTATAGCAATACATTCCTACATTCCTGCAGCCTAACATCTCTATGTGTCTTATTAATTGCCTTGTTTGACCTCCCGAATGACTGATATAATGCATGTGGTTTTTGAATGATGAAATAGATTTAATATGTGATTAATGAATGTATCGTGTTGTTTTCCATGCATGCTTTCTTTCGCTTCTATTGTCGTGTGTATCGCAGGTTGTTGAAGGGAGCATAAACGAGTCAAGTGCATCAGACTTCGGCCTTGCAGTAAAGTCCATTTGTAGGATGGTGTCAAGGAAGTTGTTCTAGCAAAGACTCTTTGTCCAGGTCGTTGGGAAGAAATCTAAATGATCATAAATCTGGGAAGAGTGGAATGCTAAATTCTCTCTGGATCATGTTGAATGGATATGATTTCATTTATGAGAAGTCTGTTCCTCGGTTTCAGGATACATTTATGTCCATGTCTTTCTCTGATAGAGTTAGGTAGTTAGTTGCTTTTCTGGTTTAAATATGTGTTCCTCCTGCGCGAGTGAGCAACTAGAGTATGTAAAAGTTAGTATTATAATGAGAGATAATGTTTTTTGTTAGTTTTCATATGAGCAGAACAATGTATATCATTCTGAGTATATGAATAAAAGCTGATGAAGTTCTGAGTTCAATTCTTTAATAAATAGTTGATGCTTGCTAAGGGGACCCACTTAGTAAGTATCTGTAGTTAGTTAGTTAGTTGTTTATTTCCTGTTGATTATAAGTTAGATTTCATTCTTGAAAATTTTAGTGCAAACTCAGTCTTATATTGTTCCTGCAGCATCGAGAATCCATCTCTGTGTTTGTTCCTGTAGCATAAGGCCAGTTCATAGTTTGTTCCTTAGTCATAGTTGTTATGGTTTCTACTTTGATTAAGTTTAGAAGGCTTCACATTACATTCTTGTAGCATAAGTAGAATTCCTTTCACGCATTTATTTCTAGTAAATCGTGACTGAAACTGGTTCTTAGTGCACATGCAATGCCGCTCCATTTCAAGTATACGTTCCCTTGTTTGACAATGTAAATGAACGACCATAAGAAGATGTTAGTTGCCTGCTGGAATGCCCAATTCCCAGGTTAGGATTTTCCGTGACTTTTATATCTTTTTATGGGCGTGACCAATTATCCCTCTGTCTAACCATTTAATCAAATAGCCTTATTTGATTAAAGTCATCATATTTCCTCTTTTAATTAAATAAATCCATCAATTTAATTAAATCATCATCTCTGTGTAATTAGCTAGGTCATTTCATCTTCCTATCTTTATTTAATTAAATAATCAATATTATTTGATTAAATTTCTAAAGTTCATCTAATTAAATTAAATAAATCAAATATTTATCTAATTTAATCTAACATCACCCCTTTTGGTGAAATAAATCAAAATATTTATTTAACTAGTTCTTAATCATTTTCATCTCTTTTTGATTAATTTCAATCCTAAAATATAAATCAAATGGCCAAATCAGCTAAATCTCCCCTTAAATTAATCAAATCTTGATTAATTTAATCCTAATCACTCAAATCCTCTAGATTTTGCAACTTGCACAATTAAATCATTTAGTTGATTTATAAATCATCTATTTTCATTCAAAAAAGGCATGAAAGATGGAATATTCCTCAAATTTGAAATCTCCCCAAAAAGGACTTGTCCCTTCCAACAAAACATTTAAAATCTCTTACATGTCCTTTTCTTGAGCCATGTGCATTTTCTTCACCTTTTACCTCATCCTTCAAGCCATATTTTGAATTTGAATCTCCCCCTCTTTTCACATCTTCAAAACTTGCACATCCTCCATCCACTCATAGGTTGACAAGTGGCATCTTTCCATTGGATGAATGTTAGTCCCACATTGCTCTATTTTGGACATTCATCCATCTTGGCATTCTATAAATAAGAGGCTCATCCTTCATTTTAGGCATCCACAATTTGAGTAAACTTACTATACTCAAATCATTAGCAAATTCCATCCATTACCATTGAATCTTAGCTAGGTTATGCAGATTTTTCTATTGGAATACTCATCAAGTATCAACAAAGTGGACCAAATTTCTTCATCAAATCAACATTGCATCATTGGAGTTGGGAAAGGGCCAATTTTCACATCAAATTGGCACCAATTCCCTCAAGAGATTAGGAGTTTGCTTGCTTTAGAATAGATTTTGATATGCTTTCAAGTTTCATTGTGTTCTTCCTTTCATTTTCTATCTCTTTTGCTATTCAAATGAATTTCTTGAGGAATCCTTAATCTTGCTTGCATTTCACCTTCTAATGTGTTTGTTTATGTTGTTTTGCAGGTATTTGGACTGGGGTTCGACACTTTGCAAACTCCTATTCATATCATGCCTTATAATCTTTCATACAACCTTCTTCTAGGAAAACCATGGATTCATGAGATGAATGTAGTGCCTTCAACTCTCCAACGTAAAATGAAATATGTCTATAATAATAAAATTTAGCAACTTGAAGCTGATCTTGAGCCTGAAAATCACTTACATCTTCAAAATAGAGCTATAAGTCCTCTCACAAAATTGATTCCAGCATCCAACATAGATCCTCTTGAAATTGAACACAAATCTAAATTGTTTGGTGATGATTGGGGATACTTAGACTTCACACCCTCATTTTTGTGAGAATACATACTCACACAAAAGAAAGATGAGAAACCACAATAACCAATCATTATGTCAACACAAAATTTAGATAATCCTTCAAAAGCCTTTGTCTCAACCACTAGACAATGCCACAAATTATACACTCACCCTTGATGAACACAATAACAAAAAACTACCTGATTCCAAAGCCTTGGAAAAGCTTTATGGAAAAGGTTATTAGTTTATGAAATGATTTGGGTATAATGGCAAAGGTTGTGGTGCTGAAGAACAAGGTATGTGCAACCCTATTTAACTTAACACACAACACACAACTTATGGTCTTGGTTATTTTTGTTTCACCGAGATCAACAAGCCTTCACTCAACATCAATACTATTACACAAGCATCTTTCTGAATTCTTTCTTATTCACATCAATAACCTTAGTTGCTAGTCCTTTCCATGTAATAGTTGTAGGATAATAATATTCCCACTATTTCATGTCTTGCATCCATTGCAAGGGGCAGCATACCATCATCCACTTAAGGCTCACCTTTGTTCTGCACTATGTGGGGGGCAAAGGGTTATATAGCCTTATCCCTTGTATGTCATTTGTCGGTGTCTCTTTCGACTACTTGTTAACTTTTCATGAAAATTTAAGAGCAAGTTTGAGATGTGGATGACATGTCTTAAGATTGACTCACATGTGACATACTCTCTTACTTTCATTTTCCTTGACATGATGCTTCTTAACTTCGAAACATATCACTTATCATAGAGCTTTCCAAGTTGGCTCTCAGGTCTTGTTTTCTTTTTGGAATTTTCTTTTCTTCTCTACTTTCAAGTAATTGCTCACAAAATGATGTGTAGCAATTCCTTTAAAGTTGGGGGCAAGCATTACCATTATTTTATTTGCATTCTTAGCGAAGCCTTGTCATTTAGATGATGCATTTGTCACTTTGTGGATGACATTGGGTGTGATGTCCTTCATAAGTGTGATATTTCTTAGCATATTACTAATTTTTGATTGGTTCTCTTTTGGAGACATTAGAAACAATTTTCCCTAAGTGAGTGACCTTGCATAAACTGAACAAGACTTCTCATTCAACCACCTTGCATAACACAACTTGCATGCCTGTGGAGCTGTCTTATTTGTTCGGCCACCTTGCATAACACAACTTGCATACTTGTTGTTCCATCCTATTTTTCTTATTTTATACATTTACATTTCCTTTTTCTTTGTGGCGCCTTGTTAAAATTATTGAACAGGTATAGCTTTGGCATGGTTGAGTGGAGCCCAACCAGCGGGTAGCCAGACTTTTCCCCATAGCTTCACTTTTTCTATCTTTGCTTGTGAGTACACATGCTAACTAGTGTATACTCTCTTTTTCTTTTTGTTTTAGACCCTCAACCCCATGGATCTAAAAGTTTTGTAGGGTCCCTGTGAGTGGGAGTACATCTTTTCCATCTCATTCCTTTTTCTTCCTTTCCTTTGTATGATCTTGTATCTTGGGGGTTTGGCATACATGTGGATCTCTCTTGAATGGATACTTTAGTGTGAGGAAGCAAGTTTCTCTCACTAAAGTGGGGCTTACTGCGCCATTGAAAAATTAAATTCATTTACTTGACATGAGATCAAACGGACTTAATGACACCCTAATCTAGTGTTGTGAGGCATTTTATGTGTCCACGCTAGGTCTTGGACCCTTGCAAATGAAACAACATGTTTTTAATGACGTTTTGTAAAGGTGTTGTAAAGTCTTGTAAGATGCTTTCATGCTTTTCTAGACTTAATAAACCTATTTCTTCCTAAATTCAACATTATAATAACATTATTTCATCAATCTAGAAGGATCTTAACATAAACTTAATGTTAATCTAGTGTTGTAATGTGATCACGTTCACATTGGTTCTTCTATATTTCTAGGCTATGTGGACCTTGTCATAGTGTTGTGTAAGATGCATTTTAAGTACACTTTCACATTGATTTTTGTGTCCCAATCCCAATTTGACATTTATATCATCATTAATAGTCCTCTATTAATCTACATTATGTATACCAAGGCTTTAATTGATCAAACAACTGACAAGATGGCATTTTAGACCTTATTTCCTAATTCCTTGGCTTCTTAGGTGTCAAAATGGTTCCCTACAAGACCCATCTACTATGCCCGTGAATGAGTCCTATTCAGTGAGACTCATTTGCCATGCTTGGTGAATGAGTCCTATTTGGCCCCATTTTGACCTCTTGAGTAGGAAAAGGTGGAGTTTAAAGTTTATTTTCACTCATACATGTTAGTACGTGATGTACTACAATTGGGTACTAAGGCATAATTTTCAATAAATAGGTGTTTCTCTCTTCATTTTGCATCTATCTATCAATCTTATCTCATTATTACATCTCTCATCTTGAATTCATCATCCACTTTCTATTTCAAGTCAAGCAACTTAAAGTTTCTCCATTAGAAGTCTCCAAGTTAGCATTCTAAAGCATTCAAGGGTTGAATCTACATGTATTGTTGTAGACATCCAAGATCAATCATCATTACAAGGTAATTCATTCCATTATTACATGATTCATTTACTTATTTCATCAATTTGGTTTAATTACCTAAATGAGGTTTGACCAAGGCAAACCCCCATATCCTAACAATCAAAAATTTATCTTTCTTGTGTTGTTTATATGCAGATTTAGGTCCTTTGGAAGCTTGAGAATCATTGAATATTGCATGCCAAGGTTATTCAAGTCATCCTCCCATCATTCAAGTCAAATCATCAAGGAAAAGTCACTTTCGTGACTTCGATTTTGATAGTTCTGAAGCAAAGACTTTAGGAGGGAGAAATATAGATCTAACTCCTCAGAATCTTCCTCTAATTTTCCAGATTTCTGTAGGTGGACTGATTCACCAACCTTGGTGAATGAGTCCCACCTATATTCTTGAAAGGTGAATTTCTCATAAATCAACTCTCGACAGTCACAAACAGGTTTTTGGAAGATTTTAGCAGAAACAGGACTCGTCCTCCAGTAGTGACGAATGAGTCTCATTTTGCAAATGAGTTCCACTGGGCCTAAAAATCAACAATTTTAGAATTTCAGAGATATTTCCAGTCTTACATACATTTCCAGGTGCATATCATTTAGATCGTTTCCTTTCTGTTTGGCTTTATTTACATTTTTAGATAATTCTTTAGGTCCTTTTACATTACATAATGTGTTTTCAAACATATCACAATTCTTAGGTTTTACATGCATATTCAATCAATTACTTAGCTTAGTTGCACTTAGATCACTCCATTTACATCATATCACATCACATATGTCATAATTCAAATGAACATCTAGCATTTTAGCAAACCTAAATCTCTTTCTTTCTAGGTGTAAAACTTAGGAAGAGAGCAAGCATTTAGGGGTCCTAAAATGTATGTTTCAACTATAGGAATAGAGTTTGGGATATTTTAGAGAGTCTAGATGCATTTAAAATACAACTTATCCCACGTTCTTAGAATCATACTGTTGATGCCTTGGCTCAAGTAGCCAGTACCTTGCAACCTATGTCTCTGTTTGGACTCAAACAAATCACTGTTGAGTTGACCTCCACCCCACCTATACCAGACAATGTCACTCATTTCTAGGTATTCAATGATGATAATCACATCCTCGAGCTCATCACAAGCTCTGACGTGTTTTCTGCACAAATAATTGATGAATTTGATCCAAAAGAAGCTGAATTAGACATAGAGGGGGTCATCAACCTCAAAACCAACACTATTACATGAGGTATGGTCCAACTAGAATGCATATTCGACCTAGATCAGATTTGAGATCAAGACTAGCAAGTGAAGAAGGAATCCATAAGCAACGTATATAATATTCACAACCTTGGAACAACCGAGGAAGTGAAAAATGTGTTCATTGGTAAAGTGTGTACTGTAGAAGAAACGAAAGGAATCGTTGATTCTTTACAGAAGTATCATGATGTGGTAGCATGGAGTTATGAGGATTTGAAGAATTATGATACCTCATCATGCATACCATCCCTCTTAAGCCCGACATGCAACCATTTCGACAAATACAATGCCCTATCAATGCCTTGTTGGATCCTATCATTTACAAGGAAGTGTAGAAATTACTTTCAGCCAAAATCATCTTTCTAGTCAAGCATTCTACATGGGTGGCTAATTTGGTCCTAGTTAGGAAAAAGATTGGAGAAATCAAATTATGTGTGGACTTTTGCAATTTGAATAGATCTTTAGAGAAGGAAAATTATCTAGTGGCTTCATTGGATGAGGTATTGCAGATTGTCAATGGTTTGCAGATGATGTCCTTCCTCGATGGGTACTCTAGGTACAACCAAGTCATGATGCAATATGAAGATTAACACAAGACAACATTCACCACCAAGTGGGGTACCTTTTCCTATAGACGAATTCCATTTGGGCTCATCAATGTTGGCGCCACTTTCCAGCATGCCATGGACATAGCCTTTAAAGATCTTATTGGAAAGTGTATAATCATCTACATGGATGATTTGACTATGTTCTCAAAGAATCGGAGTGATCATGTCTCCAATCTATGCAAAGTATTTTAGATGTGCCAAGAATTTGGGGTTTCCCTTAATCCAAAGAAATGCATCTTTAGAGTCACAGAAGGAAAGTTACTTAGGCACATTATTTTAGAACGAGGAATTTCTATAGATCCTAAACGTATCTAATCCCTACTAAAGATTCAACTACCAGGCAATAAGAACTAACTAAAATATTTCTTTGGAAAGATCAACTTCATCAGGAAGTTCATCACAGGCTTTTTTGAAATCAGCAAGCCACTCAACGCCATGTTGAAACAAGATGCTAAGATTGAGTGGGCCCTAGAAGAAAAGTAATGCTTAGAAGAAATCAAGAAAGAAATTGTTGAGGCACCTATTCTAGTTAGCCCAGACTATCTAAATTCATTCTACATTTATTCATTTGCTTCAGATCACTCATGTGCCAGCATCCTGACTCAAAAGGATAATGACGAAAATAAGCACCTAATCGCCTTCATGAGTGCTCCCTTGAAAGATGTTGAACCAAGAAATCGTAGTGTGGAAAAGCAAGAATATTCTCTTGTCAGTGGAGTTAATAAGTTTAGACATTACATCCTGTGGAATAAGGTGTTAACCATTGTCCTTGACCCAGTAGTGAAGACACTACTCATGCAAAATGAGCTAGGAGAATGAAGAGCCAAGTGGGTTAGACTATTGTAAGAATACAACATAGAAACTCAACCAATGAAGTTGGTAAGAGGATAGGCACTCATTCAAACAATAGCCAAGATAACATCTAAAGTAAGACCTGAGCTCATAGTATAGTAGTACCAACTTGAGGACATTTCCCCGAGGGAATGGTACAATGACATCATTTATTATTTGTTGAACAACAAGTGCCCGTCTCACCTATAGGGAGTTCAGAAACATGCTCTTAGACTAAAAAGTAGTAGCTACATGCTACAAGGATCCATACTATATAAGAAGAATCATGAAGGTGTCTATTTGAGATGCCTTGGCAAAGAAGAAGCAGATTGGGTCTTAAAATAATTTCATGAAAAATTTGGCACTGGTCATGGATCTGGTCCTTCAACTACTCATCTAATCCTATGAGTGGGATATTATTGGCCAAAAAATTTCAAAGATTCTCACAACCATGTTCGCATGTGCCATGTCAGTCAAACCACTGTAACTAGAGAAAATAATGTTATTGTCCCACTGCAACCAGGTTCGGAGGTGAGACCGTTCATGCAATGGGGTCTTGACTTCATTGGTCCAGTAAGCCCACTATCTTCTATAGGAAATAGGTACATTCTAACTACTTTTGATTATTGTACTAGATGGAAAGAGGCTATTGCATGTAGTCAATTCACATTAGAGGTAGTTATGATTTTTCTTGAAAGATTCATTTTAAATCATTTTGGTTGCCCATATGCCCTAGTGTGTGATAATGGACCTACCTTTTCCTCACTTAATTTCACTAGTTGGGCCTTTTATTATAGAATTTCCCTCAATTTTTCATCCAACTACTACCCTCAGGGAAATGGCCTAGCAAAATCTACTAACAATAATCTCATTACTATGATAAAAAAATTGCTTGGTAGGAATCCCAAGGACTGGCATACCCAACTCCATTTTTCCCTTTGGGTAGATCACACACGTTGCAAGGCTACTCTTGGTGATTTCCCATTCCACCTCATTTATGGCCTACAACCTATATTCCCAATTCACTTGAAAATCCCCACCCTCCAATTCATCAATGACTTTTACGAAGAAGGGGATCGTAGAGAAGCTCACTTGGCTAAACTGTTACACCTAGAAGAAGTGCATGATCGTGCAATTGAAATTTTTTCCAAACATCAGGGTGTAGTCAAAAGATGGTTCAACCGTTGAGCCAAAGTTAAGGCCTTGAGAATTGTTGATCTAGTCCTATGTTGGGAAAAGGCCCATGAGAAGAAAGGGGGACATGAGAATTCAAAAAGCTTTGGCTCGGCCCCTTTTAGATAGCTGAAATCCTTGAAAATAATGCTTTCTACCTAAAGACTTTAACTAGTGAAGATGTCTTGTTGCCCATTAATGGGAAACACCTAAAGCATTACTTCCAATCCTAAGCTCATTCAAGCTACCCTATGTAAATACTTGTATATAGGTTAGTTTAGGTTGCTTTTGGTTTTCTTTGTTCTGTCATGTCACGTTGCTTTTGTTTTGCTTATTTCCCAACTATTTTGCTTTGATGAGGGTGCTCTTTGCTTCTGCTTCAGTGCTCGTGCTCATCCAACAAACAGTTCACCTTGTTGCCTGCTCTTAGTGTTCTTTGGCTAAATATTCACTCTCAACTATTGGTCTCTAATAGATGCCATAGGATAGCTTCCTCACTTGAACTTTAACTTAGAACCCAACCCTTAGTTGAATCTTCCTATTACATTCATCTCAGATCCAACAAAAAATGCATATTAATTATTTCCAAAGAGTTGTATAGCGGCTATTATGACAACTTAGTAAGAAAAAAATCTCAAGTTTGATCTAGTGACCATTGTGGCTCCCAAACCCATAGTAGGTTTCGATGCTTACACAGTTGAGCAAAAGAAGAAAATATTAAAAGGAGTATTCAAAGAAAGAAAAGAAAAGAAAAGAAAAAATGGTGAAATCAAGAAACCGTATGGGTGTGTAGATAACTCTATCAGAGCTATGGATGCTTTGGCAGGTTGTAGACCAATGTTCATGGGGTCACAATGACAAATTCATCAAGGCTATGGATGCCTAACTGGCAGCGAGGCAATGCCCAAGTTACTTTTGGGGTTGGACAATTCATGTAACTTGCTTGGTTCGATTAGCTGCCACTCATCATGATCTCTAAGGAAAGGGAATGAATTCACTGAACACACACTTTTGAGATGTCTTCATAAGTTGATTCATCCAAGGATCCAATTCTCCTAGTTCACTTTTGGATGTCAGCCCCTAGTCTACGAAACTAGATATTTTGGGTTCTAAATGAACATTTATCCTTAGAATGCTTGAGAGAGTTCTCCAACAGAGTTGCCATTTTTTGTTCCTTCAACACACATGCCTCATTTGAAATGGGGGACCTCTTGCTTTTTTCCTTGTTGGGTCACTTTGTCATCGTCTCATTTTGTGTGCCTCCCTATTTTGGTGTTCTAAGTGGTTAGTGAGCCTTAGAGAGTTCATCTTGAGTTGACCATGGTTTTTCCCCCTCAATTTTCAAGGCTTTAGGCCTTTGCAAGTTCCTAGTAGTTGTTTTCCTTTTTCTTTTCAAAGATAGCATCCTTGGAGCCCATCGGGTCCACCCCATTAGGCTGCCCCTCTCAGGTTTCCCTCACCCCATCGTCATTCTGAGTGGCCTTTCCTAAGTAGCCTTCTGACCACCAGGATCTGGCCCCTTGGTCATCGTCTATTTATCACTAAATAACTCAATGGTCGAGCACTGACTGCCATCTGTTTGCTAGGTTCCAAGCTTCCTACGACCATTTTCAAATGATGGCTCACCAACTTTTAACTCTTTTGTACCATCATTTATAAGGCACATTTAATGCTTTAGTTTCTATAAATAGGAAGTTCCCAACTGTCATTTTCACCTATCAGTCGATCAGAGAGGAGTCAGAGAGCCAACTTCGAGTGTCACCTTCAAGCCTGACAAGTCCCATAGAGGATTCAAATCCTTGTCCTACTGATTTCTTGACACCTTCATCAGATTCTTGAGGTAGGGTCTCTGCCCACATTCCATCCATTATGTTTTCTTTGATTTCTTAAAGATTGATGAACTTGAAGGGAAGAAAACTTGATAAGTAATTGAAATTAATGAAAGTGCACTAAACCCATGTGCTCAAATCTTGGAAACCCTCAAAAATTGATCCACATAACGATCATGGAACTCAGGCTCTCTGTCCCTATTCATCAGCTAGAGTTTTTTCCATGTGCGGGCCCGCATCTTTCCATTACCACTAATAACCTTTGAAACAAGGTTAAACTTAAAGAATAACAAATGACGACGAGCTTCTTCATCGGGTCTGCCCTCGCGGGAGGACCGCATCCCTTCACCACCCAAAATTGGTAAAAAGATTCACAAACTAATATGAGGAGTCATTAAAACCACTCTAGTCTACCCCTGTGGGATTCTATCTCTGGGGCACCACTCATGATCTACCATTTCCAAACAGCTTTCTAGCCCTAGTTTTCCGGTGCTTGAGTTCCATCCCTCTGATCACCCATAAGCTCACTCTTGCAAAATCTTAAGTCATAGTTTCTCTTGGGTCCCACCTCATGGACTTCTGCTGGTGGAGTTTTGTAGGTGTTTTTCCCTCCAGAACGACTTTGATAGCCCATCCATCCAATCGTCAGGTCTCGCTTCTTCCACTACCGCACAATTGTGTTTGAACCATAAGTGACCAAGTGACAACATCTTTTTGGGCCCCACCTCATGGGCTTCCATCCACGGGCCGCCACGATGAGATCACTATCTCAAATGGATTTTGAGGGATGGTGTTCCACCCTCCGGGTTCCAACCTTGCTACCATCGCCAAAATGAAAAATGAAAATAATTAAGTGATGAACCTTCAATAGGTTTCTTTTGTCGGGCCATTGCCTTCAGGACTCTTTCCTGGCCCCATCGTGCTAAATGGAAAACTGTTTGCATCCTTCTACCACCCAGAACCCGACCTCTCCATTGACTTCGCATTCTTCAAACAACAAAGTGAACATGATGGCCCCATCTCCATTGTGGGTTACTCCCATCAGATTGACGTGTGACTTCCACCGTTTCAAATGGTAATGACCTAGCGGCCTTCTACTCTTTCCAACCTAAAATTCCCAAACAATAAAAGGAGGTATGCCACTGCCTTCCAGAGTCATGGGTCCCGCTTGACGGAACTCCATCCTTGGGCCACCATCTTTCAAGAGTCATTTTCAATGGAAAACCTAAAACAACAAATTTTCCTCCTGATTCTAATTTCCAAAATGATGGTCTTAACACGCTTGAAACTTCAAAATGACTTTGACCGACATGCCAAAATAGGGAAACCTCCTCGATGGACCCCATAAATAGGCCAAATCTAATGGCCAGTCAGGATAGTCACGCCACTATTCCTTGATTGTCGTCCCTCTTGTAGTTACTCCAAATGGCCATCAGACTAGGGAAGTCCGATGCTCAAGGCCTGAGTTACTCAAACTCCTTCCTGCAAAAGGTTAATGTCAATGTGCAGATTCTTAAATGATGTTTTATCCAATCTAACATCCTTTTGCAAGGTTTTGGCTATCTTTCCTATGATTTTATGATTGAATGTTCTTACCTCTCTCTCACCTGCAAGATTTATGGAATTGAGTGCAGGACACTCAAAGGTGGTTGTGGAGAAAGACAAGGGAAATAAATAGTGCACCTCATGGGAAACAAGACAAAGATCAAATGAAGTATAAGTTCCAAGGGGAACCTCTTAACTCCAAAGTCACGACAGCCTGGAAGGAGATCTTTGACATGAACATTGGGCAGGTAGACATTGATGAATTCAAACAAAGAGTCTGGATCAATCCCACCATAGATAATGCTAGAAAGATCAGAAGTAGTGGATTGGCTAAGGCTGCAAGCTTCCCTCCTGCTCTTGTTGCTCCTAAACTAGTGATGGCCTACCAAGAAGCATACCAAGGAGAAACAAGAACCATTGTAGACAGGGACAGGAACATACTAGCTGATCTATCAGCCAAGTCAGTAGGGAAATATTTTCACATCCCTACCTTCATAGAAATGGAAGAAGCTACCATAAAAGATGCCAAGGAAACATGGGATGCAGATCCCCTTAGATGTAAAAGGATTATCAATCAAGACTAGTTGAAAGAAAAGAGGGGTAGTGCATCTAAGGTGCCCCAAGAACTCTAATGTAGCAACTTCTATGAGGATTACCATGATTTGGTAACCTTATTAAGCAGAGTCATGGGTCTCCCAACTATAGTCTATTTCAAACAATGGATGTTTTACTTTGTAGAGGAGATCCTTAGAGGAAAGACCAAGTTTTATTGGACAGGAATATAAGCAATTTCCTACATGAACAATTTGTGGTTGTTAAGAAGACTTCCTAGTTTTACATGACCTCCTACCTTGTCTATTTGCTAGCTGACAAGACATAATACATGGGATTTTTTAGGACTCCTGATACAAAACCAGGTAGGGGATTAAAGGTTTATGACAGGCACCCTCAACTAGAGTATAGGAACTTCTAGAGGGAATATTACAGAGTCAATGATGCTTTCATAGGTCATATTATTAGATTGCTCAGGGGTGACTCTGAAAGGAGAATCTCCCACAATGCTAATAGCTTCTTTCAACAATTTTCCTTCTTGTTCATTCAATTTCCTAAGTTTACCTACATTCAAGCTGAGGGTTTCTTGGAGAAACCATACAAGCTGCCCTAGTATCCCAATGATTGGATAATATTGCTAGAACCCTCTTGGTAGTTGCGACATGCACATGCCCTTCTAAGTAGTAAATATAAGGCAGAGATCCCTTACCCCCTCTCTTTCGGCCAAGGGCTATATGAACTCCATGCATCTCAGTGTGCCAACAATTTAGACAAATAGCTCGTGGAGTATAATTTGAGGTTTACATTGCCCAGCCACGAATGGACCCTTATGGTAATCTAAAGAAGATGGTTGTGGCTGAATATGCCCACTTGCATCATGTTGAAGACTTTTGGGCCAACTATAAGGATGATAAAGAGGTGCGAATGCACTACTACATGCAAATGATCGCATACGTTGTGAAGCGGGTAAAATTGTTCCAGGTACCAAACTAGGTGACAAAGGATGAGGATACAATGATTGATCCATGGTATGATGCAGTTGCAAATATCTCGCTGCCTCTCATTGATTAGAACGAGCAAGAGGTTGATGACCTCGACATTCTGATAAAGCATGTTGAGGCTAGGAAAAAGGAATGGATTGATTGACAAGTTGCCTGATTGAAGCAATAAGGGATTTACTTGACCTATCGAGAACTTTAGGAAGAGCTTGCAAGTGAAACTAATAGTGGAACGACTGCTGCCCCAATGAAAGAGGCTTCCCAATCTCCTCCAATCACCAGATCGAGAAAGAGAAAAGAGGTGGCTAAAACATAGTCCAAACCCTAAGTCTACTCAAGAAAAGCTTTGGAGGGTGAATCATCCAAATGACCAAAGATATTGGGAGGTCTTGATACCATCCAGGAGGACCATCTCCATGAAGTAGAGGAAGTCAAGGCCGAGCAACCCAAGTATCGGCCTACTGCCTCCACCCTTTCCACTACTACTTCACCTACTTCCCAAGTGATGGTTGCCACTTTGCCACTTGCGGTGGATATCTCCATTCACCTTGCCTCTACCCTGTTGACAACACAAGTAATGGTAATAGACTCTTCTTCTGCCACCACCTCTCCACTCTCCTCTGTCTCCATGCCCCCGAGAACATCTCTGCTACTAGCAACAACAAAAAATGCCAATGCCCACACTTTCAATCCCAGAGGCTTTCTCCTAACATATGCAAAAAATTCATATGGAGCTAGATTTGGAGTGCTAATGAACCTATCAATACAGGCTACCTTGGTATAGATTATCACCAATATCCATGCCTCCCCTCCTCCAACAGAACCGCTAGAAATAAAAGCCATAACATTTGTAAATATCCAAGGAGTTGGAAAGGCAAGAAAAGGAAGCAACAAGAGAATTGGAAGAGGAAGAAGATGATTGCCATGAGCACCTAGAGTTCCAACACTTGTCAATTGACAAGGTGGTGCATGAAGGTAAAGAAACAAAATCCTTTGAAGGTGATGAGGAAGATGTTGTCACCAAATACATTGTGGAAAGCTTTGACACAGACCTCAAGGAGGAGTTATCTCAATAGTTAAAGGATGTTGGAGAAGAAGTAGAAAGACCACCTTCTAAGGAAGAAAAGGATGAAGAAGAAGGAATGGAGGAGGATACTGAACCTCCAACTGGGGAGCATGATGAAAGCCCCAGACACAATGAAGAAATGCCTCTCTCGGGAGAGCAAGAAGAGAAAGAAAAGAAAGAACAGAAGGAGGTTCCACCTCAGTGTGAGGAATAAGAAAAGAAAGAGGAAGATAAATCTGAATAAGAGGTTGAAACCCAAAAGAGCCCAGGAAAAAAACAACTTGGTGAACATGGGCATGATGAAGAAGAAAATAAAACTGGTGAAGGGGAGGACAGCCCCAAAGAGCATTTAGCCACCAAGTCTCCACAAAAGGAAACTATATTCATTCATGCTTTAGATGAAAAAGAAGGAGAGAAGACTAAGAAAGAGACTCCAGGTAGTAAAGTGATGGAGATTGAACACTCCTGTGAAGAAGAGAGTGATCAGGAATCACCAAAGGGAGAATCTCAGATGCCTGAGTGGCTTGAGAAACAATTGGAAAAGAAAACTCTAGTAAAGAGGGACCCAAAGGCAAGATTGCAGGCCATCTTGGCTTGAGCTCAGGTTAGCACAAAGAAAGAAAAGAAGCCTAAGGTTAGATCTCATATGACAATGGACACCTCTGGGTCTAGAACTATGCAAATAGCCACTCCGATTATAGGAGAAGAAGGAGTGAGCTATAATATCTCTACCTTAGATTTGGGAGCAGCTACACGAGAGCATAGACCAATCATCTCTAGGGGTCCATTGCCACCATCATGCATCAAATGCACAAGGATAAGGTTTCCAAGGAGGAGCTAAAAGCACAGGTGGCTAATTTGACAACATATATTCAACAGTGTTCTTCAGTAGAACTCCCCACCACATCCTCAACGCCACCATAATTGTTGTCCAAGGACCATATTGACCAACTTGAGAAAAGAAAGATGTTGACAAAGGCCACCGAAGAATGGTTCCAATGGGTAATCTATAATGGTGATATGGGCATAGGGAATGTCGTCAGAGCAACCAATAAATTCAGGCTCATCCAAAAGTAGCTGGAGGATATGGAAAAGGTATGCCTCCACTACGCGGAATTTTATAGGATCACTAATCCAAAGGTTGAGGCCATCTTGAAGATGCAAGAAAAGGCCTGGGAAAAGGAATTTGGTGTCATCAAGGACAATCAGTGGCTAGTCAAAACATGGAAAATGGCACTCAATCATTGAAATGAGGTATTGGAAAAGGTGTTGCATGAAGTTGAGTTTGATCTCGAATGGGCCAAGGAACATCGGGAAGATAATGAAGATTATTTTTACTCAAGTAGTATTTTACACTGGGTGAGGATGCCCAAATTAAATATAAAGTAAAATACTTTCACCAAGATGGGAAACGTTTTCAAAAAAAGGATTTATAAAAAAGATGATTATTTTTATATTTAATGGGTGAAAAGTGAAGTTTCCAACAAAGGAAGATTATTATTAAATTAATTTTCATGAAGATACAAAGATGAGGATTAAAGTTGAACTATTTTATTTTTTTGAAGGAAATTAAATGAAGGGCTACGTGAACAGGCATGCAAAGGGTCATAACCCTAAAAGGGAAATGTATATGTATGAGATGAAATCAAGTGAAGAAGGGATTAGATTTAGGATATAGGTGAATAGGGATAGATAGACATCAGAAAGCTTCCATAATGTTTTCATTTCAAAAGACTATGTTGCAAATATAATTTTGAGGAAATCAATGAAAGATATTTGATTCTCTGGCTTTATATTGGTATCAATTGTTTGTTGAAAATATTCAATTATCTATTTGTCTCCAATTTAATATTTCCCTATTATTTAAATTGGTATATCAAGTATATATTCAATTTATCAATGCACATTTACTATTTTTGTGTGATATGATTAATTGGTTTCTCTAAAAGAATTAAAATCCTTTTAGTCAATCACAATAATCTAGGAGTGTTATTTGGATTAGTAAGAAGAACCATATAATTAGGATTGTCATTCTATCTCCAATTTGGTATCATCTATTGTTCTTGTGTGATTTATTCAATTGGTTCTTTCAAGAAAAGATTAAAATCCTTTTGGTAAGTCATAAGTAACGTGGTTGTGTTAGTTGGATCCATAAGTAGAGCTTGTCAATCACTTGCCTACACATTTATACAAGATATAAACCAATATAAGTGTGCCAAATAGTTTGAGTTATTGCCAATACAAGTCATTTTTCCTATATCTTCATTTGACTTCATTCACCCAACAAGGCACTGGTCCTACCTATTTCATCATTTAATTCTATCAAATCTATTTTCAAAACCATACATCTATTAACTGAACATATTAATAAACTTCACATTGATATTGCTTATACAATTCATACCAAATTAGGCTTGCATCTTTCCACTCCCAATTGCCATTGTGGATAGATTTCTCAAGTAGGAAACACATCGTTTAAGTTCGCTTCATTTACATAGGTACACCCACCTAGGTCTAGTAGAGCCGAAAGAGAAGAAGGTTCAAGTACTCCATTTGGCCTTGTTCATTAGCCTAAAACATACCAAGAGCTTGGCAACCTCTTGTGTTTTTTCAACTAGCATTTTTGAGAACTAATAAGGGGATTGTGACATTTGATTTGATTTATTTAATCAAATGAGAGGACTTAGGGGGATTTAATTAAATATGACAAACATTAGTTAGAAGAAGGGTGAATTAATCCAATAAATTTAATTATTTGATTAATAGCTAAATTTGTTGAGTTTAACTAAATAATGTTGACTATTTAATTAATTGGTTAATTAGAGGTGATTTTGGAAGAAATGGTGTTAGTTTATCAAAATCAAATGCATAGTATTAATCAGGGCTTTTTCGGTGTCTACAAAAACAACTAAAATTCAATGATTGGGCAGCCATATGGGCTGATGAAAAGCACTACAAATATGATTACAATCTAATATACAATTGAAATATGAACAAAAAAATCAGATTCAAACTGTTCTCCCTTAAAATTTCTTCTTGCACCAATTTCTAGCTCCTTTAACCTACAAACTTCATCTAAAAACCTCTGCTACAATAAATAGTGATTTTCCAAACTTTTTTGTTTCTTCAAAAACATCCTAAAACTTGCAATAAACCTTTAATAATAATATCCACAACCTCCCAAGAAAAGAACTATGGCTGCAACAACAACCTTTCCATTCTAGCCAAGAATGGCTACCAAAACACAACCAAATTGCTTGTAATCTTCAAAGACAAACTCCAAAAATTCTCTAGAAAGACGTAATGACCAATATGGGAAGAAACCTCCAAAAATATATCCCCAAAAAAAATCCGTAATATAAAAAATGCTTTCATAAATCCACTCCCACGAAAATTGCCAAAATGGGAGTCAAATCCTAGATTTTAGGGCAGTTTCCAATGTAACTCCTACCAACTAACCTTGAGCACCCACTTTTGCATACATAATTTTAGGAAATTTTTAAATACATCATTAAAACATATAACTCCCTCCAAAACCATGCCCAACTCCATTTTTTCTAATTTTTAAAATTGACAATTTCTCAAAGTTCCCTCCTAAATTATCTCCACTCTCAAAATTTGCAATAAAATAATGAAAGGGTGATAATTTAATATTTATTTTATTCTAATCTTTCAAATTACCATATTAAATAAATCACCCACCAAAACTTAAGAAAATATAAAAATTAAAATTCATTCTTTTGGTTGATGCAAGATTACTCTCACAACCCAGGATGCTCCTGCATCAGACACTCGGGGTAAGTGAAATGTTTCATGAGTTGAAAATTCATGAACATTTGAAGACCATATGTTTTCTTTAGATCCACCATTCTTCCATATTCTTCTAAAATTTCCTCTTTCTCTTCATTGAACATCTTGCTAGAACTAGCTTCGCTCTCCTCTAAAAACTTTGCTTACCATTCTTCTCATCTTTTGTGGGTCTTGACCCACCAAAATCTAACCACCTCCACGAAATTCACTCATCATACACATCAAAACTTGCAACATCCTCTACAAATTCTATATCCAAATATGTATTATCCAAACAATAATAAAAATATATTTTATCCTTATATAAATATGCAATTGGTACTCCATGGAAACTAGAAATTTCCATCTGCATACTCTCTTCTTGCTTGACATCCTCTTCTAAACTCACCAAACAAGGTATAGAATCATTAAAAATAAATTCAAAATGAAAATTTACCTCATTCTTGTTTATTGCCCCAACATCCTTTTCCTCTTTATTCATTGCAATATCCATCTTTTTACCTCCAATGACAAGTTTTGTAAACTACTCTTTGTCTTTATCCATCATTTGTCCTTCCAAAAACTTGTTGATTCTTTCCATCTCTTCTTTCAACAAGAGATCTTCTTCATCCTCACCAAATTTCTCATCAAACTTAGGACCATCCATGTTCACAATTTTTGATTGCAAACCTTCTTCATCCACTTCACATAATGCACTCCATTCACATGCTATCATTGAAACTTGCACCTCATTATCTTATCCATTTTTGTGGGCTTCCCCCACAAATTATTCCTTACATTCAACCCCTAGGTACCAAAGGGATACAACACTCTTTCCTTCTAAAACATTCTTCTTCTCATATCTCTAATCCCATGCCCTCATGTCCTTAACCATATTTTGCAATACATCTACTTCGATCTTGAGCTTTTCAAATTCTTCATGATACTTCATATTATTTTACTTCCCAATAATGTTCCTAAAACAAAATTCTTATGGGCCTCCTCAGAACCCACCCCATCCTCTCTGGTATAAATTGTCTCACGTTCGGTGATCTATTACATGTAAATCACAAACACACCACCACAAGTCCTCTGCAAAGTGCCTCATGTCGACGCTTCTACCTGGATACTCAAGAACTCCTCCTCTAATACCACTAATGAAATAGAATCCAACCCTCTAAAATAAAATCCCAAACAACATAAGATGCACTAAGAAATTGTTTTTAACAACAAAAAAAATCTCAAGAATTATTCATCTTTGTTCATTCTAAATCTCTTGGAAATTCAAGAATTACATAGCACAACTAAAATTTAATGATGGTGCAGCCATATGGGCTGATGAAAAGCACTAAAAATCTGATTACAATATTATATACAATTGAAATATGAAAGAAAAAATTAGATTCAAATTGTTCTCCCTTAAAATTTATTCTTACACCAATTTCTGAAAACCTTTGGTACAATAAACCATGATTTACCAAAAAATTTTGCTTCTACAAAAACATCCTAAAACCTGCAATACCTTCAATAACAATATCCACAATCCTCCCAAGAAAAGAACTATGGATGTGACAATAACCTTTCCATTCTAGCCAATAATGGCTACCAAAACACAACAAATTTCTTGTAATCTTCAAAGAAAAGCTCCAGAAACTTCTCCAACAAGAATTCATGACCAAGATGGCAAGAAATATCCAAAAATCCATCCCAAAAAACTTTTCATAATATAGAAAATTCTTAGATCCACTCCCATCAAAGTTGCCAAAATGGGAGCCAATTTCTAGATTTTAGGGTAGTTTCCAATGTAACTCCTGCCAACTCACCTTGAGCACCCACTTTTGCATGCGTAATTTTAGAAAAAAATTAAATGCATCATTAAAACTTATAACTCCCTCCAAAACCATGCCCAACTCCATTTTCACTAATTTTTAAAATTGACAATTTCTCAAAGTTCCCTCCTAAATTATCTCCACTCTCGAAATTTGCAATAAATTAATGAAAGGGTAATAATTTAATATTTATTTTATTCTAATCTTTCAAATTACCATATTAAATAAATCACCACCAAATTGTAGGAAAATATAAAATTTAAAATGCATTCTTTTGGTTGATGCAAGATTGCTCTCACAACCCAGGATGCTCCTGCATCATAACCCTATCAAGTAGGATAGTTGGATGCAAAGATTCTAGCAAATTTAAACCATGGATGTTCAAGATTATAATGAAAATGATGGAAGGCCCTACACATATTCATTGGGGAAATTTTATTAGTGATAACCTACATGAACAGATTAACATTCCCAGACACACAATGGTTCACCATGTCTTCATATTTTGTCCATTCCTACGCCTTAAGGGCGATTATACAAGGATTGAACAAAGTTGGTACCATAGTGTTGTGCCATTTTTGTACACATGCCCCACTAGAGGTGGGGCCCCTCTTTGCTTTATTTTTCTTTTTTTTGTTTGTTTTAGGTTCTGCCTTTTTCCCTTAAGAGATGGGTCCTTCGAATTTTGGTTCACCTCACCTTTTTGAGCTTTTAATGATCACATTTATATTTTGGGTGAATGTATTGCAACAATTGACCTCATGTTGACATTTGAAATTGCTAAGCCCTTGAATGTTGGTCTGAATCCTTAAAGTATCATTGGAGCATCAAATTGTCTAAGTTTGGACTAGTCTCAGGAATTCCTTGAGGCCTTGGAATCCTCAAGGTTCTCTTTTTTGTGGAATCCTAAGGTGGAGGATTATGTGAAAGCTTGTTTTTTGCTAAATCCTCTTCTTTGTAGATTCCTCAAGACTTTCCCTTTCGCTAAATCCAATCATAGGCAGATTCTTTGAATCCTTGTTTTTGGAGAATCCTTGACCTTGTGGATTCCCCAAGGACTAATTTGAACATCTTATCATGTCATTTATTGTTCTCTACAAGTGACCAATTTCTATTAATTCTTGTTTGAGGTTTGATTTATAATTTGATTTGAGCCTTTTGGGCATTGTTATACTTTTGATATCTTGAGGATTTTGAGGAGCTTTGAAGTGCTTGGAAAAATTTGAGACTAGAGTTTCAAGCATTGTGCACACAGATTTCATTGATCATAACTAGGATTTCTTGAGTGTAGTTCATGTGCTTCAATTTCATTTTTTCAATCACAAGGTAGGATTTTGAATCTATCTATTTGTTTCTGCTAATGAATTTAACTTAGATTTGAATGGGTCATTTGCCTTTGACTGCGATTTGAGCTGCATTTGTGTTGGTGATCAAAATTATCGATTCAAAACTCATTTTATATGGATTTTATCTTGGTTTTTGAATGATTTGTGTTATTTGATTCGGTTTCATTTCAATTTATGTTTCAAAGTTTCTTTTATTTTCTCTTTCATTTACATTCAAAATGTAAGTTTGAAATTGGGGCATTTCCAGTGAGCTAGGGTTTATGTTTTGGATTTTCAATTTATGCATTATGTTGATTCCAAATTTGATAGTGCAAATTAGGTTATCATTTACTTGTGTGTAAAGTGTCATCAATAATTGATTTGGTTGCCCTAAATCTTGAATTACTGTGTGTTACTATTTAAACCCTAGGTTTTTTTATCTTCAAGCTAAAGTGGATTCATTTTTATTATTGAATGTATTCGAGTTTTTATGGTAATCTTGGGTTTGCAATTGAAGTCAAATCTTGGTCTAGTGGTAGATTTGGAGGCATGCTTGTCCAAACTTAGAATTATCACTTAATTCTTCAAAGTTTGGAAAACCCGTTCAGTGCATTCGTTCATTAAATTGGTGTGCCTTGGAAATGTCCAAAGTTTTTCTCTTCGCGTAATCTATTATATTTTGGATTCCTCGAGATTTTGGTTTTTTGTGTAATCCTTTGACCTAAAAATTTTCAAACTATGAGTTGATCCCTAAAGCTCAAATAGTTTGTGTAGACACTAAAAATTGTCTTAGGCCTGCAACCCTTGACTTCTTCATATTTCATTCATCTTCATTTCTCACAATTATTTTCTAAAGTCATATGTCCTCTACTAATTAAATAAATTTAATTATTTAATTAATTCATTCTTACCTTTATTCTTTCTTGATTAATTAATTAAATATTATTTATTTAATTACGTTGCTAATTTAATCTATATTCTTTCTAAAATTAAATAAACTATTATTTAATTAATTTCTACGACACTTTCAACTATAATTAAATAATTGCTTTAATTATTTAATTATTCCTTAACCTTTTCTCTCTAATATTAAATAAATTTTTATTTATTTAATTTAATCCCAAAATCTTGAATGTCGAATTGAAATCATTTAATTCAAAAGGATGTATCCTTATCATATTCCTCTATAATTAGATAATCTCTTTGTTATCTAAATAGTCGTTTATCACTTATGTCTACATCTAATTTGATCATTAAGTTATCTGGTAAGACAATCTATGATTATCTCTAACGAACAGTCTTTCTATGTTCACTTCATCAATATTATCTTCTACATGCAATCTTTATCCTTCTGTGTCTCAACTAATTTCCACCAATGATTAAATTATTATTTAATTTTATCTCCATCATTCATTATTTATCACTTACACTATTATAACCCTAATCCTATTGCATGTCACATCTTGTAATATTAATTGTTGATTTATCTTTTAATCTCAGCCTCTCATTCGAAAATTACATCTTCTATAGAATGGCTTTATCTCTACCATTTTTACTCGCCCCCGAAATCTTATGAGTTTTGGAAGCAACTTTAGAATCTTCAATGTTTTGTTATTATCATTATCATGAGGCCATATTTGCATACTTAATCTAAGGGAAAGTATCATACTACAATGAAATGGAGAAGAGTAATGGAGGTGAATCATGGAATTACATGGGTGTTTGGTAAGATTGTTCATTTATGCATGGTTTTATAGTTTTCCATTGTTCTCAATTATTAGCTTAGGTTTAGTTTGAGTTATGCTTGTATTGCTAATTCATGAATTTTCCTTGTGCTACATTAGCTGAATCCAATGCCTAGGACAATTTTTTTGCAAATTTTGTATAGTTCTCTGTGTTTTTTAGGTTTTATGTATGATTCAACGCAGTCGCCAAGACAAAGTGACACATTCTCTAGTTATTTTGCTATAATTGCGAACAACACGAGCCAGATTTGTTGTACCACACCGCAACTACCATCCTGTTAGCTGTAATTGATTTTCCCGCAATGCATCTAATGCATCCTGTGCACCACATCTATCATCCCATGATGCAACTACCTTGCTTTGGGTTTGTTTTTAAATTTCTACAAGTAATTCAGTTTTCTACTTTTTTGGTTCAGTAGGTTAAGATTTATTGGTTAGTGATAATCTATTGACAACATGTGGCAAGATTAGTTTAATGTCTATTTTGCAACTTCGTTTGGACAAGATCTAAAAGCTACAACTCTTGATTGTTGAAGGTTGAAATTGAAACTACTAATGAAATCTGATGTAGGATGTTGTTGAAGAATTGATTTTAAAACTAATTTTCTAGTTAGCTTAGATCATATTTCATTTGGTGCTTAAAATAAATGTCTACTGTGCTCGGTTCTTTTGCACATTTTGTCTAAATTAAATCATGATTTAATAATAAAAGTATCCTCTCCCTTGTGTACTTGTGTAATCCTAGGTGTAAGAGAAATTGTTATTAAATCTAGGCGGGCCTATCTTGGTGGGAAAAAGTACTCACCCCAAGATGACTCAAACAAGCAACGAGCTAAAGCCAAGCTACTCCTGATCGTTATATAAATGTGAATGCTAATGGAAAACTTGGCATTGCAAGTGCAAATTTGTTATACAAATAAGTTAATATTGCCTCACATATAGCCACCTAAATGGGTGTCCTTATTAAGATCCATTTGTTATAGATTGCCAAAATCCTTCTATTTGTTGGTGCAAGAGGTCATACCTTTGAAGCTGTCCCATATTTTTGTGGTTCTTAGTAGAGATGAAGAGTTTTTCATGAGAGATTCATGAGAACTCAAACTTGGCTGACGCGAAGAAGTGAGTGTTGTGGAGGGGAGCCAATGTGGTCAAGCTTCTAATCATTTGCTCTGAATAAGCGTAGTTGGAGAAATACAAGTGGGAACTCCACAAATATTGTCCTCGCCAACCATAGGATCATACTTGTTTGTTTGAATTTGAAAATTTTCACATAAAAACCAAACCAAAACAAATTATTTTCTGACTATCTTCTATTTTTCCAAAATTTGGTCAAAATCAGGATAACACAAACCTACAAACTTTTCCAAAATTACAAAAAAATTAGATCCTATTTACAGTAACCCACATCTACCATTGAGAACCGTATCTACTCATATGAACTACATCTGCTATTATAAACCACATCTACCACTAAAAGCTACATTTGCTATTATGAATCGTATCTATTACTGAGAACCATACCTACTACTTTAAACTACATCTAATACCATAAACCACAACCGACTATCAAATGACACATCTATTAAATCTAAACTACAATTCCCTGACAATCAGAAAAACAAATTCCACTGTCATAGTTTGAGGTCAAACTATCAAAACATGTCTCTGATTATCCTTTCATAGTGATCTCTAAACAAAAACTAGATAGATTTTCTCACACTTTTTGCACCTTTGAGTATCATTTAGCCATAGCAGTAGATATACTAGTTGCAAACCCTAGTTACATTTTAGGGGTCCTAGTTATATTTGGATTAATCATACTTTTTAGGATAGCCACCTTTGCAGATTTTAAAATAGGCCAGCTTTCGATGCTTTGAATAAACCTTTCCTTTAATGAAAATTGTCATAGAACCAAGTCACTTGTCACACTAGTTATCAATTATCATTTTGGTGAGTCTTTTCCATCTTATCAATCTAGTTTGGGAACTCACTTTGTCTCTTACAAAAGGTCCCTTGAGAAACTAAATTGAAGCCTTGGCTAAAGTTTGCATGGTTGGTAACCTCTTCTCAAATATCCCAAAATTGATTACCTTTAAAAGCTTGCCTACACTTTAGCATACTTAGACATAATCATTGTAGGACACCATCATTTTAGACATTAATTGGCATTTAACATCCCTTATTTTCTAGAAAAGACCAAAAACATAGTTGCATTAGCATTCATTCCTTATATCCAAAAAATCCAAAAAACATAAACTAAAATCATATCATTCATAGACATAGTTTTGCATCATCCACATTTTGAGCATATCTTACATGGTTGAAATAAGGTCCAAAAGGAAACAAAGAGAAATGGCTGACCCACAATACTTTCTCAATCCATTTTCAAACCCCCCATCAAGGACATCAAGACCTCACAAAACCTTATTGGAAAAAAATGTCACTATAGACCAAAAAGGACGCGTTATAGTTGAAAACTTAGATGTTGCTGCTCAAGATCTAGAATTTTCCTCTTTTGTAGATGAATACTTGGCACAAGATCCCCAACGATATCTAGCAAAAATTTTAGTAGAAGGTGCCACATTACCGCCTAGATTTTGCATTCACACATTGCAAACTTCATCTACCCAAGGGAAGAACACGATGACATATAGTGCCTCTATCCCTCATTTAACTACAACTATACCATTTGGAGTACCTACTCAAAGTACCACAATAGTACATACATCACCATTTGGTACATTGAGCATGACATAAGGCCTTAATTTTACCATAGGAGCATCATCGTCAAATCCCTTCGACACCAATACTAGAAGCAAAAGGCCTAAAGTTAGCACAAACATGAAAAATGAAATACCAAACATCAACATAACTAGTGTTATTCCACAAATAGGAGTTTCATAAATAGGAAACATGTGGGTATGTGCGGGATCATCATGGAAAAATCAAGCCCTTAAGTGGCGATAAAATTCAGAAAAATCAGAGTTAGGAAATTTGATGTAAAAATTTGAATAAGTTATCTATATTATTTCAAAAATATGTAATAATAGAACTTGTAGCAAATTGAATGTAGTTTCTAAACTACTACGTTTATTTTAAAAAAAAATCTAATTGGTGAAAATTTAAAATTCCAATGCAGTAGTACTTAAATTTTAGGGAAAAAATAAGAAGTAGGTGTATGTGTGACCACCCTAACCACAATAAAATGATAATATTCTTTTATAATATTTTAGATATAAGTAGAGTACTTGTGTCTCGATGTGATGCATATTTTTTTGTAATTTTTTTTCGAGTAAATAATTAATTATAAATTTTTTTATTACAATTTTTAAAAAATATAAAAAATTCGTACGTCTAACCACCTTAACTTGGTCAAAACTTCATGATTTTTTTTTTTTAATCCTATAGTATGCAAAGCATAGAATGTGACACATGTTTCAGATTCAAAAATTATGATACCGTTTGAAAGCTATAGATTTTTTTCAATCAGCCTATCAATCAGAACTTTAGTCATAATTCAAATAGAAAATGAATAATAATTATTTATTAAATTCAAATTAAAGGGTATGTGCAGGATCATCATGGAAAAAATAGGCCCTTAAGTGGCAAAAAAATCAGAAAAATTAGAGTTAGTCAACTTGATGTAAAAATTTGAATAATTTATCTATATTATTTCAAAAATATGTAAGAATAGAATTTGTAGCATATTGAATGTAGTTTCTAAACTACTAGGTTTTTTTAAACAAAAAAAATTCTATTTGGTGAAAATTTGAAATTTCAATGCAGTAGAAGTTAAATTTCAGGGAAAAAATAAGAAGTAGGTGTCTGTCTGACCACCCTAACCACAATAAAATGATAATATTTTTTATAATATTTTATATATAAGTAGAGAACTCATGTTTGGATGTGATGCATATTTTTTGTAATTTTTCCCAAGTAAATAATTAATTATGAATTTTTATTACAAATTTTAAAAATATAAAAACTCATTATGTCGACCACCTTAACTTGGTCAAAACATCATGAAATTCAATTTTTCTTTTTTCAATCCTATAGTATGTGAAGCATAGAATGTGATGCATGTTTTAGATTCAAAAATGTGATACCATTTGAAAGTTATAGATTTTTTCAATCAATCTAAATCAGGACTTTAATCGTAATTTGAATAGAAAATGAATAATAATTACTTATTAAATTCAAAATAAAGCATAATTTATATTGGTGGAAAGCTAAGAATGTCCTTTAAAAACCCTTTTCGTTTGATCAATTTTTGGTAAAAAAAGGTCTCCAGCCACATACCCATCATGATCCTGCACATACCCTAAAGCATAATTTATATTGGTGGAAATATGAGAATCTCCTTTAAAAACCCTTTTTGTTTCATCAATTTTGGGTAAAAAAAGTCGTCAGCCACATACCCATCATATTGCCACTTTTCGGCCCATCATCATCCTGCACATACCCTTACCTCTCATACAATTTGGGAACCAGCCTGATCCCTTGCAAAACTTTCACATTCCCCATCAACCAACATCAAACAAAAACTTGTTTTCTCACATTCCAAATCAAAATCCACCCTTCATTCCTACACTGAACTAGAATCCGTCACATAACATTGGGCTTCAAAACACTTACATAGACCCCAATAATGCAATCAACACGACATTGACACAAGTGGATGTTTTGTAAACACAAATGCAAGCCCTTAAACAACAAATGGAATACATGGAAATGTCTAGAAAAAAGACTTTTTCAGCAAAAGACTTATGTCCCTTTCCCTTTGAAAAATATTTATACATGACACCCTTCCCACATGGATATGTTACACCAAAATTTCCTAAGTATAATGGGAAACATAATCCTATTGAACATATAAGGGAATTTTCCACAATGTGCATAGACGTTGCATATGACCCCACATATCTCATGAGAATTTTTCTGTGAAGCCTTGTTGGAATAACACTTGAATGGTTTTCTCAACTTCCATATGGCATAAGGTCATGGGGTGAACTTGTTGAAAAATTTATTGAATATTTCACCTTTAACATTGACAATGAAATCACAATAGCCTCCTTAGGTCACACCACATGAGATGAAGGAGAAAACTTTATCACCTTCTTCCAAAGATGGAGGAGTCTAGCTAGTCAATGCCCTGTTGAAACACCCAAAAAGAAAAAGGTCACCATATTCCTAGAAAATATTAATACAAAATTGAGAAGTGACCTAAGAGTACACTGTTGCACTTCTTTTGTGGAACTAGTTGAAAAGGATATCATACTTGAAAAGTATCTCATTGAGAAAGGTGAAATCAAGATTTCAAATAGAAATCTGAATGTTCAAACCACCCCTAATGATAGGAGAAAAATTTAGTTGTGAAACAAGAATGTAACCAATGATGGCATTGTCGATGCTAAATCCCTATACACAGGACCAGTCATACATTTATAGGACACAAACCCTCTAACAACACACCCAACAATGCTAAAAAAACTATGAATCTTGTCCAAAACACACAACAACCACAACCGCAAAGGAGGTTTCCAAAACACAAATTCACTCCCCTAGGGGAACCAATCAAATCAGTCTTCAAAGAACTAATAAAACAAAAAATCATACAACTTCCTGAGCCAAAACAATATGATCTTGGACAATTTAAACCCTCTTGGTGGGATGACAACGTTGTCCATAAAAAAAAGTACCCTTTGCTTGACATGAGATTAATTCATGATAAATTGTCTTAATGAAGCCTTGATCTAGGTGTTGTGAGGAAATTTATGCATCCACACTAGGTCTTGGACCATTGCAAACTAAATAAAATATTTTTAATGGCATCTTGTGGAGGTGTTGTGAAGTGTTGTAAGACATTTCTACATTCTTCTAGACTCTATTAATTATAATTCACCTAAAAATCACCCTTTTATTCATCAACATGTCCTATTTTGAAGTGTTGTAAAGTATTGTAACAAGCTTTCATGCTTTTATAGGAGCATCTTCACTATTTATCCCATTTTCACGCTTTATTTGACCCCCTTTATGCTCTCATATGCTTAATTAAGTGCATTTTTGAGTATTATCCTAGAAAACAACATATTTCCTTATGCATGTTTTTAGGTCCTAGGTGGGACCCATTCGCCATGGGTGGCGAATGAGTCCCCCTTGGCCCCAAATTCAAAATATTTTAAATTTCCTTTTGGTATTTTATTTAAAATAACTTGATGTCGGCCTGTGATGAGGTATGAATGGGTAACTAAGGCACAAGTATGTATAAATATGTGATTTTCATCTAATTTTCATATCTTCTACACATCACACAATCTACTATTTTCTTAATCTCTCATTCATCTATCTTATCAAGAAAGTTGGGGTTTTCACATTGCAAGACATCAATTTAGCTTCCTAAAACATCCAAGGGAAGATTCTACATGTTATGTTGTAGAATTTCAAGATCAATCATCATGGCAAGGTAATCCATTTCATTGTTGCATGTTTCATTCCTTTCTTTCATCATTTTGGTTTAATTACCTAAAAGGGGTTTGACCAAGGCAAACCCCCATGCCCTAACATTCAACATATCTCTCTTTTGTCTTGTTTGTATGTAGATTTAGGACTCTTGGAAGCTTGGAAATCACTGAAG
This sequence comes from Sequoia sempervirens, assembly GCA_007258455.2. Classification (NCBI taxonomy): domain Eukaryota; kingdom Viridiplantae; phylum Streptophyta; class Pinopsida; order Cupressales; family Cupressaceae; genus Sequoia; species Sequoia sempervirens. Next base: position 994,879,994 of record VDFB02271358.1, on the reverse strand, counting down.
ATCAAGTTACAAGGTTGCTCAAGTCTTCTTCTCATTCAACAAGTCAAAATATCAACAAAAAGTCATTTGCAGACCGAATCCAACAATTTCAGAAATAAACAACTGTAGGAAGTAGAAGTCCAAATCTAGCTCCATAGAATCTACTCCTGAATTTGTAGATTCATGTAGGTGGACTGATTAACCACCCATGGTGAATGAATCCTATCTATAGTCCTAATTTTTTTTTTTCAAAATTCAACTCCTAACAATCAGAAACCTATTTCTTGGACATTTCATTAGAAGCAGGATTGATTCACCATGGATGGTGAATCAGTACCAGTGGCGATTAGTAGTGATTTTAAGGACATTATAGAACCTTCCAATAACATCAATCTGTATCCAAGTGGAGTCTATTCAATTTCATCAATTTTTGTTTTCACTTGTTTAAGTTTCTAGTTCATATTTGGAATCAACATTGTGTTTTCTAGCATCTTGCATTAAATTAGTTTACATTCATTTATTTGCATTTGTAAGCATTCAAACACATCCACACACACTTCACATCGATATCCCATCCATCCTTACATTAATCTTGAGTGAAACATTGTGCATTTTGGTCCTATTCCTTTCCTTTTAGGTGAAATATCCTAAAAGAGTCAAAGAAGGATATGGGACCCCAAAAATCTTTCATTTCATTTTGGTGAGCCTACTATTTGAATGTTGTATTTCCTGATTTTGGAGTCCATCGATTATCCTAGATTTTCTTGCATTGCATTTTTCATTCTAGGGTTTCATTTTTGCATGAGTAAATATGCATAATAGGTTGCATTTTTGCATCTTTAATCATTAAAGAAATCTAAAATTATGCATTTTTCATTTAGAATTGCATCTTAGCACTCATAACACATCAAAATCAGTCATAAATTTCTAATTTTTTTGAAACAAGTCCATACTAGGACTCATTCTCCACCCTGGATGAATCAGTCCCTTCTGACCCCTGAAACATTTTATAGAACTTAGAAATTTGTTTTTAGGTTATTTGGTGCCTTAACTTGTATATATCATTGTTCCAAAGACTTCTGGATTTGATTGTGTGCAATTTTTTACATCGACATTTCGGATCACACTCCGTGATCCATCATCACAGAGTGTGATCTAGAATGTTGATGTAAAAAAATGCACAAAATCAAATCCAGAAATCTTTGGAACAATACAATATGGATTGTGGAAATTTGATATCATTAATTGTATATATCAGTTAGTTACATTTCTATAGCATGCATTTTGTTAAATTTTTCTTCAATTAGCTCATTTCATGCACTGTTTCATTTCACTTTTTTGTGCTCACCATTTTATTTTTATACTATTGCACAACCATTTAAAAACTAAAAAATTGCATTACATTGTACTTTCTTTCATTTTAGCATGTTTTCTTTTAAAATATATGTTCTTGCTTCGATTAAACATGAATTTTATAAGCATAATATCCCCTTTTGTGAGTTTTCTTTTGACTACCATACTAGGGACTTTACCAAACAATCCTTTCCTACAATTCTTACTATTGCATTACCCATTGGTGAGAATGGGAATGTAGACAATCATAACACACATGCTTGTTCTTCTCCCTATACCTCTCCTATTAGTGGCAAAGGTATTGTGGTCCAAGAAGTTGCAAATATTGAGAATCTTGATTGTCCATCTCCTTATTCCCCTTTGGATGACCTTACACAACAAGAACATTCGATCCTTAACACATTCTTCAACATCACCATACCAATTCTCCATTGTCATGACAATCAAACTTGTTCTTCTCCTAATATACCTCCTCACTGTAAAGAGGATAGGTTGGTGTTAGAAGACATCCCTATTAAGAATCATGAAACTCTTGATCCTCCCTTCCCTCATGTCCTTATCCTATGGGAAGATCTCTTTGAAAATCATAGTGGTTCTCTTAATACCTCCTCTACTTGTGATGAAGCTATTTCCCACACATCGAACTTGGATGAACATATTACAAGCTCTCCTTGTAGGGTAGATAATATGGAACAAGAGAATGAGACCTTAATGATAATGGACATTCAACAAACAACCTCTCCTAATTCTCTTTCCTCTCCTCATAATCCCATCATTAATCATTCCCCTATTGGTGATGAAATTATTGTGCAAGAACCAAGCCTTCTTTGTCACACACATATGGATTTTTTCTCTCCTCATAACTCTCCTCCTAGAGAGAATATCATGGCATTGGATTATGACAAAAAAGTGATTCTTGATTATCCTTACATAGAGATACATCACAACCACACTACTGAGGATATGCATGCCCAAGTGTCCATTCAATCCCCTTTGATCAATGAACCTCATACATATCCTGTAGGACATATTAACAACCTTCTGATCCTTTACCCACCTAATTCATTTAGTCATCCTCCTCAATCATCCCTCTTACCTAATGGCCTTGAACATTGTCTTTACCAAAAAATTCAAAATTTCATCTTGCAACATACTCATGATTTGACTTTGTTAGATTTTATATCCTCCTACAATTAAGGGTATAACATATCTCAATCTAGAGAGTCTTGCGTAAGTATGACATCCACTATTATGAAAGATGAATCTTTCACACCCACCATATGATTTGACTTCGTTAGATTGTATATCCTCCTACAATGAAGGGTATAACATATCTCAATCTAGAGAGTCTTGCGTAAGTATGACATACACTATTATGCAAGATGAATCTTTCACACCCACCATACCGCAACCTTCTATCTTAGACCAAGAAGGTATTTTTTCTAGCCTTCCCCAAGATAACTTGATCACCCTCCCTCCTAGAACTCGAAATAAATGTTATGACAAGACTTTAATCTGCACATATCATAGATTTCATGGTCACTCCACTAATGAATGTCATGCTTTGAGTCATAAAATCCAGCACTTTCAAGAGTTTGGTATGCTTCCCTAAGTGGTTACATCTAATTCCTCTAATTGCTATTGATTTTCACTCTAGCATGCATTTCATCAATCGTTTCAGCTCACCTTTGTCCTACACTAAGTGGGGGAAAGGGGTTATATAGCCTTGTCCTCATATGTCACTTGTGGTTTCCTCCTTTGAGTAGTAATTAACTTTTCATGAATACTTAAAAGAAAGCTTGGGATGTGAACAACATGCCTTAAGTTGGCTCACATATAACATACTACCCTTATTTCATGGCATAGCTTATCAAAAACATATGAATTGACATAGGGATTTCCGAGTAAGCTCTCATGTCCTCTTCTTCTACTTTAAAGAAATTGTTCACAATATTGGTGCTCGCAACTACTTTAAGGTGGGGGCATACATCACCACTCACATTTCATTGTGTTATTTTATTTTCTTTACGGGTGCTCTCTTGGAAGCATTAGGTACAATGTTGTTCAGGATGAGACCTTGCACTTGTCCTCTCTTAGAAACAAGATGAGATCATTTACAATTATCATCTCTTGGAAACATTGAACATGATGTTCCCTAAGGTGAGACCTTGCGCGAACAAGACAAAATCCCTTTGAACAATCCTTAACATTATTTTTCATTAACAATGTCTATAAGTATGAAAATCATTTCGTTTTCTTTTGTGATGCCTTGTTAAAGCTATCAACAGGTATAACTTTGACATGGTTGAACGGGAATCCCACCTAGCGGCATGAATTTTCCCCATAGCAACATTTTTTTTTGTGAGTGCATACCAAATAGCATAGGTATCTTACCTTTTTTGGATTTCTCACCCAATGGGAAAATTAGTTCTGTGGCCCTAGAGTGAGTATACCTTTGGCCTTTCTCACCTGACAGATGATCAAGTAGTCTCGTCGGACCAGAGTGAGTACATCTCTTTATCTTGCCTTTGCATGATTTTGTATTTTGGGGGCTCGACCTACATGTACATCTCTCTTGAATGATTGCTTTAGTGTGAGTTTGAAGCAAGTTCATCCTCTCACTAAAGTGGGGGATAAATGTGCCATAGAAAAAAGTACCCTTTGCTTGATGAGATTAATTCATGATAAATTGTCTTAATGAAGCCTTGATCTAGGTGTTGTGAGGCATTTTATGCATCCACACTAGGTCTTGGACCATTGAAAACTAAATAAAATGTTTTTAATGATGTCTTGTGAAGGTGTTATGAAGGGTTGTAAGACATTTCAAAATTCTTCTAGACTCTATTAATTACAATTCACCTAAAAATCACCTTTTTATTCATCAACAAGTCCTATTTTGCAGTTTTGTAAAGTCTTGTAACAATATTTCATGCTTTTCTAGGCACATCTTCACTATTTATCCCTTTTTCATGCTTTATCTGACCCCTTTTATGCTCCCATATGCTTCATTAAGTGTATTTTTTAGTATTATCCTAACAAACAACATTAAATACAACATATTTCCTGACACATGTTTTTAGGTCCTAGGTGGGACCCATTCGCCATGGGTGGAGAATGAGTCTCCCTTGGCCCCAAATTCAAAATATTTTAAATTTCCTTTTGAAATTTTATTCAAAATCGCTTGATGTCGGCTTGTGATGAGGTATGAATGGGTAACTAAGGCACAAGTGTGTATAAATATGTGATTTTCATCTCATTTTCATATCTTCTACACATCACACAATCTACTATTTTCTTAATCTCTCATTCATCTATCTTATCAAGCAAGTTAGGGCTTTCACATTGCAAGACATCAATTTAGCTTCCTAAGACATCCAAGGGAAGATTCTACATGTTATGTTGCATAATTTCAAGATCAATCATCATGGCAAGGTAATCCATTCCATTGTTGCATGTTTCATTCCTTTCTTTCATAATTTTGGTTTAATTACCTAAAAGGGGTTTGACCAAGGAAAACCCCCATGCCCTACAATTCAACATATCTATCTTTTGTCTTGTTTGTATGCAGATTTAGGACTCTTGGAAGCTTGGAAATCATTGAAGATCAAGTTACGAGGTTACTCAAGTCTTCTTCTCATTAAACAAGTCAAAATATCAACAAAAAGTCATTTTCAAACCCGAATCTGACAATTTCAGAAACAAACACCTATAGGAAGCAAAAGTACAGATCTAGCTCCACAAAATCTACTCCTGAATTTGTAGATTTCTGTAGGTGGAATGATTCGCTTCCCATGGTGAATGAGTCCCATTTTTAGGCCTGAAAAGTGATTTTGTTAGAATCCATCTCTTGGCAGTAAGAAACTAGTTTCCTAGACATTTCATTAGAAGCAAGACTAATTCACCATGCATGGAAAATCAGTCCTAGTGGCCATTAGTAGTGATTTTTGGGATATTCCAGAACATTCCAGTAACATCAATCTTCCTCCAAGTGCACTCTATTCAGTTTCATCAATTTTTGTTTTCACTTGTTTAAGTTTCTAGTTCATATTTGCAATCAACATTGTTTTTTCCATCATCTTGCATTAAATTAGTTTACATTCATTTATTTTCATTTGTAAGCATTCAAACACATCCATACACACTTCACATCAATATCCCATCCATCTTTATATTAATCTTGAGTGAAAAATTGTGCATTTTGGGACGATCCCTTTCCTTTTAGGTGAAATATCCTTAGAAAAGAGTCAAAGAAGGACATGGGACCCCAAAATCCTTCATTTCAAATTCTTTATGTGATTTACACTGAACTAAGGGACACAACCTACCACAATTTTGACAGTTGAAGAAAATTATATAGGGTCTCATGGAAAATGGAACTATTGAGGTTAATGGACAGAAACAAACATCCTTAAACAATGATCACAAGGTCTTTATTGATCCATTACATGACCATGTAAAAGGAAAAGCCTCTAGTTTAGGAAATAATACCAATAATAATTCAGCCAACTATGCTAATGTCAAATATGACTATAATCATGACACCATCATAAATCACATTCGAGCTGGTGTGGTCATATCAATACTATTACCATAAATAAAACTCTCAAATGTGATGTCAACACTCGTCGAACCAAGATAACTGTCCAAGGCCCTCCATCACAGCCAAAACCATAGTCCTCCAAGCCTCAATACAATTTACTTAACCAATTGGGGAAGACCCCAATGTAAATTTCTATCTTGGAACTGTTGCATATTTCAACCGATCATCGATCTATTTTAGACAAAGCTTTGTAAAGCATGATTGTCCCCACCAATCTTGATGTCAATAATTTCAAAGAGATAGTAGGCTACCTAACCAACTCTCATAATGCTACCTTCTTTGAACAAGATTATTCAACCACGAAGACATACCACAATGACCCTTTGCACCTCAAAGTTATTTTCAATAAAACAAAAGCTAGACGAGTCTTGGTAGACAAAGAAGCAGGTTTGAATATTTTCACCTTCCAACTAGTTAAGGCATTAGGCTTCTTAGAGGCATGTTTGGATGCTATTAGAGCATTTCCATTAAGGCATATGATGATGAAGAATGATCATCTAAAGGAGTTGCAACGCTTCCCATCAGAATTGGTCTTGCGGTTGTAGATACCAAATTCCAAGTCTTTGATCTCATCCTGCCATATAATCTTTTACTAGGGAGACCATGGATACATGCTATGAAGGTTGTCCCTTCCACTTACCATCAATGCCTGAAATTCCAATATAATGGCACTGAGATCACGATAGATGGTGATCCTGATCCTTTCCAGTATTGCACTAACCTACGTGAAATACCCAAATGACAAGTGCCTGTTAACTAGGAGGCTTCATCATCCAACTCATCCTAGCATATCGATCCATCCACTCTTTCAAAAACATTTACTTCCCAACCACCACCTTCCACTCCTAAGGTCAAGATCCAAGATAAGCATTGTTGAGAGTATCATATGAAAGCATCTTATTGTATCGGCGAATTGGTTCCTCCCAAGTCGTACGGTCTACGAATGGTAGATAGGAGACAATCCATCATCACCATACATGTCCCTCCCACAATGACTTTAACAAAATAGGGGGAACTAAGCACAAAACCTATAAATGGAGAAGATGTGACCTCTTGGTTATACAAAGAAGATGATGAAGAACCTCCTCTGCCCACTCAAATACCCATAGATCAATATGGAAAAGGTTTCATGATAATGCAAAGTAAAGGATATGACAAAAATAGCAGGTTGGGACTACATCAGAATGGGAGAACTAAACCCATCATTGTTTCTAAGTGACCAAAAGGCCTAGGGATAGGATTTTAACTACTTAAGATTGGTGTTTCTAGTACCACATCACATTTACAAGAGGAAGTCAATGCTTTTAAAGTTATCGAGACATTTGATGAGCCATATAACCAACTTTATTATTCCACTGACTCAAACAAATATGAATTTGGTTTTGACAAATCATTTGATGACTATGAAATTTTTGAAACCTTCAGAGAACCAAGTGAACCTACATTTGATCAAATATTTGAGCAACACTTCAAAATTGGTCCACCATGGGACACACCAAAACCTGTCGTACCCCCTCCTAGGAGTAGGGAAGACACCATAAAAGCTTTTTGGAACTATGCCAATAGCTCAGCCTTCACCTTGACCCCTATGAATTTTTATACTTTCGATAATGACATGCCCTTAGTATATCCCCAACTTATCAATTGGGATCAACAAGACTCCCCATGTCTTATATGACTTTGAGAATGATGAAGCAATAGCTGAGTTCATGGGACTACGAGAAGGAATACCTAGTGGTGACCATAAGGCTAGATTTACCATAGACTTGGATAACATGGATTATTTTAGGGAGTTCATTCACCCCTCCAATTGCAAAAGCATAAACAATAAGAAAAACAATTAAAAATATAAAAATGACAAGTCCTTAGGTGAAGATCGAAGGGTGAAAAACTCTCTAAGGCACCCAAGGATGGAGGGTTGAACGTTCTCCCCATTGCTCAAGAAATGTCACCAATATTAGTTGAGGAATCTGTAGAGATCAACATAGGCACTAAAGATAATCCTCGGGTAATCTATTTTGCAACATCTTTGATAGAAACAAAACAACCTGAATTTTGTAACTTCTTCACATAAAGACATGTCAACTTTGCACAGTCATATGCCAACTGTTGTGTAGTCTCACAACACACCTCATTTTTCCCCTTCTTGGAAAAATGTGGACCCCCTCTTTTTTTCCATTTCCTTTTTGTTTTGTTGTTTTTGCTTGCTTTGGTGTTGTTTTTCTTGGTGCTTGGCCTATTGTTGGTTGTCCTCTTAGTTTCACTTGGACTCTTTGTATGATTCCCCTTTTCTTCCTGGTCTTTCAGTGTTTTAGAATGCTCTTATTGTTTAATTTTATTACCGAAAACCAGAGTTCTGGAATCCTACATGAGCCAAAAGAGTTTGTATCTTAAAAATAACTCTAGTTCCGCCTGGTATTTCATTGATCAAATTTTATAAACCCGGAAATTTTCCTTTTTTACAAGAGTCCAGTGCTTTATTGTTTCTTTGAAGTAAAAGTTAGAAACCAGAAAGTTTGCTTTGAAATTTTGTCGAGTATATCTTTCAATTTTAGTTTTCGGTCTTTCTCTTGTTCTAGTTTTTTCTTTCTTTTTTCTCTTTCCCAAGAAGTATTTGGGTATATGCAGGATCATGATGGGCCAAAAAGTGGAGATATGATGGGTATGTGTAGGGTATGTGGTGACAATGTTCTTTTCACCCAAAATTGATGAAATGAAAAGGGTTTTTAAAGGAGATTCTCATCTTTCCACCAATATAAATTATGCTGAACTTTGAATTTAATAAATAATTATTATTCATTTTCTATTTGAATTATGACTAATGTCTTGATTGATAGGTTGATTGAAAAACATCTATATAGCTTTCAAACGATATCACATTTTTTGAATCTGAAATATGCATCACATTCTATGCTTCGCATACTATAGGATTAAAAAAAGAAAAAATGAATTTCATGAATTTTTGACCAAGTTAAGGTGGTTAGACATACAGGTGTTTATATTTTTAAAAGTTGTAATAAAAAATTCATAATTAATTATTTACTTGGAAAAAAATTACAAAAAATATGCATCACATCGGGACATGAGTCCTCTACTTATATCTAAAATCTTATAAAAATATATTATCATTTTATTGTGGTTAGGGTGGTTAGACAAACACCTACTTATTTTTTCCTTGAAATTTAAGTACTAGTGAATTGAAATTATAAATTTTCACCAAATAGCTTTTTTTTTCTAAAATAAACCTAGTAGTTTAGAAACTACATTCAATTTTGTATAGATTCTATTCTTACATATTTTTTAAATAATATAGACAGCTTATTCAAATTTTTATGTTAAGTTTCCTAACTCTTATTTTTCTGAATCTTTCGCCAGTTAAGGGCCTATTTTTTCCATGATGATCTTGCACATACCCATTTCCTAGATCCAGGTGTTATGTGACTCTTTCAAAGGCATTATTAAAAGCCTCAACTTTGGTGGCATCATTAATTGCATATCTTTAATGGTGTATACCTTGTATAGAATCAATGTGACATATAACTGCCATGTATAATCACCACACTGTCTTTCTTCTCAAATAGCAAGCCAACTCAAAAATCTAGGTGTTTGTGATTTGAACTATAATCTGTAATGATTACACCTTTATTCTAGGAATTAATGTGAAATAACATGTAATTAATGAAGGTGGCGAACTACCTATGTACTTGGCAACACCTCAAGTATGCAATTGCTTTTACAACACTCCATTTCACATCATATTGAAAATTTGCTAAAGACATTGAATTCACAAAGTTACTTTAGGGCGCAAAGAGATGTAAAATTTCTAGAAACTAAGTTGCGGCTACCAAGGGTTTTGAAATTGTGTTATGAAGAATCACCATTTTTAACTAGAACCATATATGTTTTGAATAATTGATTTATTAATAAGAGTTTCTCAAGCTTGAAATCTTCAATAATGGGATTTTCTCATTTTGAAATTGGAATGTTAATTTATCCTTGAGTTTTTAAACTTGATCAAAGCATGAATTGAAAATTTTATGAAACGTAGGTTTTGGTTAAATTTAACCCTAACTCTCACATAGACAAATATTTTAAAAATTGCACAGCATATTATATCCAAAATGAGCACTTCTGACACAAGAGCAAAAGATGAATTCAAGTACTGTAATTCACAGGAAGTACCCATTAATGTGGTGGTTACAAATATCCACATGGCTTGTTCTTCTAACATTGAAATCCATTCACGGTCATTACAAGAGAATGCTACCCAAGGCACCAAAAAATGTTGTATCCAATGGGTTACTTCCTATAGGAGGGTTTCCACTAGCGATGGAAGCTCCATAATTAGTCATGCAATGTATAAACTATTATATTCCAATCAAAAGGATTGTTGAAAAGGAAGGAAGAACTTATGCAGACTTGACTCAAAAAGGAATTATGTATACATTTTGGTCTCCCCTCCTACACATAGATGTTCAATGTTGACTTGAAAGACAAGGCCAGACATATCAGAGTGTTGAAGAGTGTAACAGAGAAATTATGAGCACACAATGGTGCCAACTAACAATCAAACCATAGACCAAGGTAATTCAAAGGTCTATGTTTAAACAAGAGATACAAGACATAATAACCTTGCTGAGTAGAGTAGCTGGTTTGAGAGATGCAAGAAAATTTGAACCCTGGATGTTCGTGATAATATCTCAAATGATAGAAGGTCCTATACAGTTGCATTGTGGAAAATTGATAAGTGACAGGCTACATGAACACACTACTACATTCCCCAAGACCAGATGCTTCTACATGCCATCATATGTTATTTACTCTTATGCTATAAGAGCCAGTAAACAAGGATTAAAACAGATTGGTACTCTAGGCACACAAGTTGGCAATAGTTTGATATATGCACATTTACCCCAAATCACTGTACATGGGTATAAAGGTGATTACAAAAAATTTAATGATTTGTTCTCCATGAAAATGGTGAGAACGATGGAAGGTGACAAATCTAAGAGATTATCCCTAGAAGCACAAAGTGCCATTCGCCCTATGGGAGGCTTCTACATATAGTTCCCAACTCACTCCTACATCAAAGTGGAGAGATTTGTTGAACACCCATTCATGTTTCCCAGGTATCCTAAAAATAAAATTATTTTATTGGAATTAGTGAGATGACTAAAACCATCTCAAACTCTCTATAGCCATTCTTGCAAGAAGGCCTCTTTTAAATTTCCCATCACAATAGGGAATTACAAGTGCAATACAATTAGAGGAACTAATCTATGTGAGGAGGAACTGAGGACCTACCATTTTGAAGAATTTCCACTCCAAAGAGTGTATTATGATATTGAATGAAATATTGCTAGAAATATAGCTGGTTTTTGTGCTCATGTGCCTCATTTAGAAGATTATTGGCTTAACTATGAAGATGAGCATGTGGTTAGAAGGAAAAAGTATGAAAGAATGACTTTAGATTTTGCTCAAATGCACAAGCTCTATGACATCCTAGACCAATTGGAAGAAGATGATGGCCAGGTACTGAACCAATTTTACAATGATGACATGATATATGATGAACCCGTTACAAACTTAGGTGTTGATGACATACATGACATCGATTGATGATTTTACTAGGCCAGTCCTAAGGTATACTCAATACTGGATTGATGATTTGTGCAAAATTTTAAGAGAAAGAGGAATTGAACCCATCTACTTAGAAGATAAAAGAAGAAAACAAAGAGATGAAACTACTTTAGAAAGTGGAGATCATGCCAAGAAGAAAAGAAAGACTAGTAAGGTTCCTCCAGGTATTAGAATTGAAGAAAGAGCCCTTGATGCAATAAGATAGGAAGTTTCGACAAATTTATTAGAAAAATAGAAAGATGCAGAGACAGATAAAGAAAAATATAAAGAAAAACCTAAAGGTGCATCTTCTTCTACAGCCAAAACCAGAACTATAATAAATATTGATGAAGGAACAAGAGTAACAGGGAATGTCGATACAAAAACCAAGTCTACATCTCAAAGAGCTACAACATTATTCACTTCTCCCCCTTCTGTTAATATGGCCAGTATGAAGCAAGCATTGGGTGGGACTCTTGTGGCTTTAGAGGAAATTTTTGAGGAAGATGAAGCTATAATCAAGGAACAAGTAGATAGATGGGGTGCTATGTGGGAAAAAGTAAAGGAAAAGAAGTTCAAAGACAAGCCCATAGTACATCCAGTGATAGAAAAAATTCAGGATACAATCCCTAACCCCATAAATATTGAAGAAGAAGAATTTATTCAAGGGACACTTGCCTTAGAGGCAGGAAATTCTAGTGTCCTTCAAATGGAAACATGGGAAAGTGCAGAGAAAAATCCTATTAATGAGAGAGTTGTTGAAGACACTCTTGATTTTGAATTTTCTTTTGAGAATGTGTAAAATAATAATGAACACTCGCAGGTCTGAAGAATCAGATAAAGGCCATGCTAAAACTGAAACTCCAAAAGAAGAAGCTACACAATAATACGAGATGGATCTGAAAATGAAGAGAATCTTGGTGTAGCTAGAAATGAAGAAGATAAGATTCAAAGAGAATAATAAAAAAATATGGATACATAGGAAAATATAAGTCTCCAAATAGAGGAGGCAGTGCTAAATCCTACCAATCCCAAGTCTATGTTAGATATTGCTAAAGAAATTCCCATTTCAGAAAACATGGCAAGTCAAAGAAATGAAATTCCTGAATCAAGTAATAGACTGAGACAAGAAAGAGTTACAGAGGTACAACAAGATGATGATACACCTGATTGGTTAATTATGGAAATAGCTTCTCCAATGGAAGTAGAAGTATTGCCTTTGAATCTCAATAATTTCATATAGGAAGTATAGTACTCCTAAACCTAGGCACAGAGCAAAGGAAAAGTATGTCATACAGAGGAATGCATATGGTAATAGAACTATCCAGATAGCTACTCCAACAAATGACAAGGATAGACATGAAATAATGCCTAAGGAGTATAAAATCACAAGTATTAATCTTGGACACTCATCTTGGCAGTAAGAACTATAAGAAATAAAAGTGAATTTAAATGCTACTGTTGCCAGATTACATAAATATAAACAAAATAAAAGAGAAATGAAAGAACGAGTTGCTACCTTGGATCATTTTATCAAGTCATTGAATTTATCTAGTCAAGAACAAGTTGAACTACCTCAACATCCAGTGCTAATGTCACAAGAGCAAGTAGATGCCATTGTTGCATTTCGTCATAAAATGAACATATTTGAAGAATGGATAGAATACTAGATAACGAAGAGAGATGAATTTATTACATATACAATAAGAAGGTACAAGGAAGCATACCACCATTTAGAGAAATTGAAAATATTTGAAGATGAATGTAGAATTTTCCAAGAGCAGGTCATTGATGAAAGGAAAAATATGGAAATTCTCATACAGACATATATGCAAGAGTTAATAAAAAATAATATAATATTAGACCCTAAAGTTTCTTGCTAGGAAAGTGGAAGAAGCAATTGAAATGGGAAGGTGACATGTTAGTACAATGTATTGAAGGATTTGAAAGTCACCATTGAGTGCAGAAGATTGATGAGAGAAAATCAAGAATTTATTGAAGTAGTGTCATGTCAAGGCTTTGATCCCCAAACATTAGGGATGAATGGGAAGGAAGCTAAAGCTTTCAAGGAATGGATAGAAAGGATAAACAAAGATCTTGTTCAATTGTTCATGAGGTAGGTCATTGATGAAATAATACAGTGCAAAAATGTTATAGCCAAATATGAAGCAGAAAAAACATAGAAAAGTGATGTCATACTTTAAGTGACTGAAGAATATACCAGGTTCAAGCTCACTTGGAGAGCAATACGAAGGATTTCAAAGGAACGCATGCATCAAATATTAATAGCTTTCCAAGGATACCAATTAAAGAAAGAAGGAGGAAGCTCGAAACCGAAGCCATAAGTGAATATAGAAAGAACTAGATACTGGATAATGGAAGTGTAATGGAATTTATTTGTTGTTTTAATTTACAGGTTGATCCTGGTTCAGGTAGGTGTTTTCATTCTAGTATTTCAAAAAGAATCTTGTAGTCTTGATGGAGATAAAGTGTTCATGCTGAAGTATAGAGAAAAGAGTTGTTGTGGACAAAGTCAAAGCTTTGAATTATTCTAGAATATTCTTGATGATAGTTGGCACATGCCACGTGACACATTTTAATTTTTTGTTTCTTGATTCTCTAAGATAATTTTAAGTTGAACTTTTGAGTACCTTGTTTCTATAAAAGGCCATCTCCTCCCACATTTTTATTTTTAAGTTCATAATTTGTGATATCTCGGATTAGCAAAAACTTCTTTTAAGTTTTGTTCTTTTTCTTGTTTTCTGAACCATTCCAGTGTAAAACTTTGTATGCACATAGACATTAATTGATATCAGGGCTGTATGGATAGCTACCTATCTAAGTATCTTTTGTAGTTGGCTTTGTAAGTTCGGTTGAACAAGACTGTATGTTGTGCTATTTAAGGGTACATAAATAACCTATTCGATGTCCACAAATGAAACACCCTCTTTAAAAGCTTGTACCATTTTATTAATTCTTTAGGGGAATCCATGGAGAATAACTAGGAGAAACTTTTATTTTTTAGTATTTTTTATGTTTTACTTTAGAGTAGATGTTTAATATTTTGAAAATGTTCCAAAAAAAGAAAATATACGTGAATGGAAATAGTTTTATTGAAAATATTTTATTTTCCATTTGAATTGTTGAATGCTTAATGCTAAATTTACTTAAGTGATAGCAAGAATTTGTGTTATTCATGAAATATTATGCTGAATCTTTCGATTTCATGATGTCATTTGATGATAAAATGAAGTTTTATGTGAAATGTTAGTAATTCTTGGAAAATCTAGAAATAATCATAGTCCCCTTGAGATTAATAGAAAATTATCACATCATTACCTAAGAGCGACCCTAGTGCAACCATGATCTAGTTATCGAAGACTTGGGATTAAATAGAAATCAATCTTTGATCCTCAAATGAAGAATTCTCCCTTAGTTTTTCTTTGTTTCATATCTTTCAAGAAGGATAGGGTCTTCGCGGTCTTGTTTGTGGAGATCTTATTCGATCTATTTACTATGAGTAAAACTATCATCAACAGGAACTGGCACTAGAAAGAGGGGCTATTGTTGTTATTTTTGGTTTTCTTAGTTCTTAAGCTAGATTTTTGTAGAACCACTAGATCTCAGTCTAGTGATCCTTGGGTGACCTTAGTTGATCTTAGTGGTCAAACATCATCCAGACCTCAAAAGTCTACAAGTTCAAGCGCAAGTCCAAAGATTCCAACCATTGTTAAGCCATCACCTCCTATAGTGATGGCATTCTTTAATGTGGAATCACTGATTCAATTTTTCGTATATAATGATTTACCCAAGAATCCTGACAAGTTGTGTCCTAAGTATTATTTCCACAAAGATGTTGAAGAACATATCAGTATATTCAAAGATACATGTTTTCGAGCAAGAATTCAACACGAAGATGTTGTGTGTCGATTGTTCCCATATACTTTGAGTGATGAAGTTTACCAGTGGTATATTAATTTTCCTTGTAAATCCATCATATCATGGCAAGACATGGAAACTCAATTTTTAGCTAGGTTTAGAACACCTACTGATCCTACCTTGTTATATCATCAATTCACTCAAATAAAGAGGTTTAAGGGAGAACCTATAACCACTTTTAACATCAAATTTCAAAAGGATTATTCTAGGTTACAAGCACCTTATGTAGTAGATAATTTGTCTATTATCATAGTTTATTATACAACATTAGATCCTTTGACTGCTATGTTTGTGAAGCGAAGAGCTAATCCTCCCACTACTCTACCAAAAGCCTATGTTGAAGCCGTAAGTGTGAATTTAGAAATGAAACATCTTGGAAATGGATCATTTGGAAATGGCAGAAATGGATTAAGTATTTACTCTACCTTGAATACAAATGGAGTCCCTATAGTTCATCCCATGACTCCTAATGTTTATCCTATAGTGGTCTAGAATGGGACATTTCCTCAAAATACTCTTTTTTAATCAGGAAATAGTCAAGCTTTAGTCCCTTGCCCTAGTCTACCTATTACAGAGCTACGTCCTAATGGAAATTATTTTTTTCTCACAAACTCAAGAAAATCAAAATGTCAAAATTTCTAAGGAAAAGGAAGACATGAAAGAAGTAACAACTCAACTCAAAAGATTGACTACAAAAGTTACACAATTAAGAAATCAAAATTTTTATTCTCAAAACAATAACTCAAATTCTCAAAATCAAATGTATAATGCTCCTAGGCCATCTAGACCATGGAATACACACCCTAATAATAGGGGAGTGTCAACACCTTTAGATAATCCTGATTCAACTGATGAAAAGTTTACATGAAAAGTGAACTTAGCTGATCTTACAATGAAAAATTGGTGTAGAATCCATAATACAAATGCTCATTCTAAAGTGGATTGTTCATAATTCAAAATCGCTTTAGATATTTTCCTTGCTGCTACTCATTATAATGAGCATTGCGACTCTCAACCTCCTAAAGGAAATGAATTAGTTCCGGTAGGATATGACTCTGCCTTAGTCCTGGAAAGTTATGAATGTTTCAAATTACCTTCAACTATCACAAGTCATGCTCATAGATATGAAGGTGATGACTCAACTATGACTTTGGAGACATACACTTTCCCATATCAAGATGAAAATAAGCCTATGGAAGAAATGGATGAAATACACACTTTTCAACAATATCAAAAGGGACATAATTATAACACGAGGAATAATGCTAACAGTGGAGGTAAATTCAATGGACCTTTAACAATTTATATCATGCCGAATAACTTTAATACTCCACCTGATGAAAAATCAAGAAATAATCTTAAGTTACCTAAAGTGACCTCTCATTACAATTCATGAAATGTTTCAAAAGGTGAAAAGATCGATCCCGCTGATCAAAACAATTTGATTAATTACTTAGTAGAAGAAGTCAAGAAAGTAAAGATTAGCCTTTCTTTGTCGGAACTGCTTAAAACACCTATGATCAAGAAAGCTTTCTTAAATAATTTGGAATATTTTCCCAAAGAAAGTAAATCCAAGGACATTCAAGTGAAGGATAGTCAAGCTAAAGTGAAAGATAAGAACATCATTCCCATAGCTGACACACAAGTAGCCTTTTATAAAGGAAAGCTAGTGTCCCCACACATTCTTGCTCAGTTTGAGAATATTTTGTAAGAACCTTCATAATTGCTTAGTAGACTCTGGAGCTTCTACTAATGTGATGTTGTTATCCATATGTCAAACATTGAGGTTAACTCCTACAAATTCTTTAAAGAAAGTCACTCAACTTGACAAGATAGAGGTAAATGTGATAGGAGAATTGACTAATATCCACATGCAATTGGCTTATGACCCTAGAACCCAATATTACATTAACATTCAAGTCGTAGAGATACCTGATACTTATGGTATGCTTTTAAGTAGAGAATGGTCTACAACGTTAAATGAATATATGTCTACTAACTTCTCAGACATGTGGTTACCATGGAAAGGAGTGCCTAATCAAATTAGGATTGAAAGAGAACCTTGTATGGAATACATGATCATAGATTACAATTAGAAAAATGAAGTTCTATATATCGATGTAGAACCACGAGTTTATAAAATACACAATTCAAGAGTTAAAATTGAAGAAGTTTTCACTTGTGATGTTGAGAAATCTAATGATTTAATTCCTAGAATAGATGTTTTAATTGAATTAGATTGTGACTCCTCTGAGGAGGAGAATAATCCTTATGATAAATTTCAAAAGAGTATTATTGCAAAAGCTCAAGAGAACAATGAAAGTAAAATTTCACTGAAATTTTTGTTATTGCAAGACTGGTGTTGATTACATAATGTTGCACATTCAGAGAGCAAGTGTATGATCTATCTGGAGGTAATCCATAGAATTGAGAGCTGATATTGTACAAGACATGATGATATCGCAAGATTAGAACCACAAACACATAAAAATGAAGATCAAAACATACATAATGAAAATATTTGTATGATGACGTCAAAAAATGGTAAAATATTGAATAAATATGATCAAGCTTGGATTCTCAAATTTGATGGATCAAGATCAAAACAAGGAATTGGAATTGGAGTGGAACTTATCAATCTGCAAGGTAAGTCCTTTCTTGCTACATATTGATTGCAATTTCAATGTACTAACAATGTGCCAAAATACAAAGCTCTTATACATAGCTTGATCTTGCCAATCAAGAAAAAGGTCAAAGTCCTCAAAGTGTTTGATGATTCAGAATTGGTAGTTAAACAAGTCTGAAAGAAATATATTTTCCACTACAAAAGATTATCTAATTATCGACACCGATTGTTTGACCTGATCAAAGAGTTCAACGCATTTAATATTACTCATATCCCAAGAAGATTTAATAAGAGAGTCGATGCTCTGGCTACTGCTGGGTATGTGCAGGATCATCATGGAAAAAACAGGCCCTTAAGTGGCAAAAAATTTAGAAAATCAGAGTTAGAAAATTTGACATAAAAATTTGAATAAGTTATCTATATTATTTAAAAAATATGTAACAATAGAATCTGTAGAAAATTGAATGTAGTTTCTAAACTACTAGGTTTTTTTTTTAAATCTATTTGGTGAAAATTTGAAATTTCAATGTAGTACTTAAATTTCGGGAATAAATAAGTAGGTGTCTGTCGACCACCTAACCACAATAAAATGATAATATTTTTTATAATATATTTTATATATAAGTAGAGAAATCATGTCCCGATGTGATGCATATTTTTTTGTAATTTTTTCCAAGTAAATAATTAATTATGAATTTTTATTACAACTTTTAAAAGATATAAAACGTATGTATGACCACCTTAACTTGGTCAAAACTTCATGAAATTCAAATTTTCTTTTTTAATCCTATAGTATGTGAAGCATAAAATGTGATGCATGCTTTGAATACAAAAATTGTGATACCATTGGAAGCTATAGATGTTTTTCAATCAGCCTATCAATCAAGACTTTAGTCGTAATTCAAATAGAAAATGAATAATAATTATTTATTAAATTCAAAAGTAAATCATAATTTATATTGGTGGAAAGATGAGAATCTCCTTTAAAACCCTTTTCGTTTCATCAATTTTGGGTAAAAAAAAGTCGTCAGCCACATACCCTACACATACCCTACTGCTAGTACTTTGGAACCTTTGGAGACTTCAGATTTAAAAAGATTCATAGTTGAATTGGTACAATAACCTTTGGTTGTTGGGTATGTGCAGGATCATCATGGAAAAAATAGGCCCTTAAGTGGCAAAAAAATAAAAAAAATCAGAGTTAGGCAACTTGATGTAAAAATTTGAATAAGTTATCTATATTATTTCAAAAATATGTAAGAATAGAATTTGTAGAAAATTGAATTTGGTTTCTAAACTACTAGGTTTGTTTAAAAAAAAATCTATTTGGTGAAAATTTGAAATTTCAATGTAGTAGTACTTAAACTTTCGGGAAAAAATAAGAAGTAGGTGTCTCAGTCTCTATCCACAATAAAATGATAATATTTTATTTTAATATTTTAGATATAAGTAGAGGGACTCATGTCCTGATGTGATGCATATTTTTTGTAATTTTTTCTAAGTAAATAATTAATTATGAATTTTTATTACAACTTTTAAAAATATAAAAACTCGTGATGTCTAACCACCTTAACTTGGTCAAAACTTCATGAAATTCAATTTTTTTTTAATCCTATAGTATGTGAAGCACAGAATGTGATGCATGTTTTGGATTCAAAAAATATAATACCATTCAGAAGCTATAAATGTTTTTCAATCAATCTATCAATCAGAACTTTAGTCATAATTTGAATAGAAAATGAATAATAATTACTTATTAAATTCAAAGTAAAAAATAATCTATATTGGTGGAAAGCTAAGAATCTCCTTTAAAAACCCTTTTCATTTCATCAATTTTGGGTTAAAAAAATGTCATTAGCCACATACCCATCATATTGCCACTTTTTGGCCCATCATGATCCTGCACATACCCTCTTGATAATGTTACTAATCTACAAGTGTTTGAAGATGACATCCACATATTGGAATTCATTACTAATTCTAGTATTTTCAATGCACAAATTATTGAAGAGATAGATTGCCCTGATAGCAAAATTTAAGATGAAGAATTAACTCAAATCAAAGATAATAATATTCCAAAAGGAATAATTGAGTTAGAACGACTGTTTGATATTGATCAGATAGTTAGACAAAAAGATTTACCTGAAAGTGAAGGAGGATTATCTGAGTTTTATAATTTGAATACTGAAGAAGATCCTAAGAATATACTCATAGGGAAGGTTTGTACTGAAGAAGATAAAAGAAATGTTGCTTAGGTAGTTAAAGATTATTAGAAAGTCATAGCATGGACATATGAAGATTTGAAAATGTATGACACTTCCATCATTACACATACTATACCATTGAAGCCTAATGTGAAACCTTTCTGAGAGAAACAACATCTAGTTAATACACTTTTAGAGCCTTTAAGCCAAAAGGAAGTTGAAAAATTGTTGTCAACCAAGATAATTTTTCCAATCAGACATTCAACTTGGGTGGCGAATTTAGTCCTTGTAAGGAAAAAGAATGGAGACATACGATTATATGTAGATTTTTGGAATCTCAATAGAGCATCTGAAAAAGACAATTACCCACTATCCTCACTCAAAGAAGTGTTACAGATAGTCAATGGTTTGCAAATGATGCCCTTTTTGGATGGATTTTCAGGATATAATCAAGTAATCATAGTGAAGGAGGATCAAATGAAAACAAATTTCACCACTAAGTGGGGGAATTTTTCTTATAAAAGGATGCCCTTTGGATTGATAAATGCTAGAGCTACATTCCAAAGAGCCATGGACTATGCTTTTCGAGAATTGATAGGAAAATGCATTATCATTTGCATGGAAAACCTTATAGTATTTTCTAAAGACAGAAGAGATCATGTCTGAGATATCAGAGCAATATTATAGAAGTGTGAAACTTATGGAGTTTCCTTAAATCCTAAAAAAAGTATTTTTGGGGTGACTAAAGGAAAGTTATTAGGACATATCATTTCTGAACATGGTATTTCAATCGACCCAGATAGAGTAAATGCACTACTCAAATTACAGCCCCCAGGTAGTAAAAAAAATTGAAGCCATATTTTGGTAAGATTAACTTTGTTCGGAAGTTTATTACAGGATTTTCTAAAATAGTGAAGCCACCCAACGATATGTTAAATAAAGATGCCAAAATAGAGTGGATGAATGAAGCCAAGATCGTCTTCAATACTATAAAGACTATAATTATAGAAGCGCCAATACTGGTAAGTCCAAATTATATTAAACCATTTTTTATATTTACTCATTCACTTCTGGTCATACTTGTGTTGCAATATTAACATAAAAAGGCGAAAATAAAGAAGAAAAACCAATTGCTTTTATGAGCGCTATGTTCAAGGAAGTAGAATTGAGATACACAAATGTTGAAAAACAAGCCTTTTCTGTGGTCAAAGTTGTACACAAGTTCATACATTATATCCTCAAGAGTATAGTTAAAGCTATTGTCCTGAATTCAGTTGTCAAAATTTTGTTGAAACAAAGTGAGCTCGGAGAAAAGAGAGCTAAATAGGTTACTATATTACAAGAATACGATTTAGGCATCATACCTATGAGGTTGGTCCAGGGACAAGCTTTGGTCAAATCTATTGCAGAAATAAATCCTCAAATTTCAAGTCAGCAATACATGTTGGATGAAAAAGATCAAGAAGACTAGTACTCAGAAATTTGGCATTATTTGGTCAACCATACTTGTCATGATCATATGCCAGGGAATCAAAGAATATCCCTCAAGATAAAATCACAGAGTTATATTATTAAGGGAGGAGTTCTATTTAAAAGAAATCATGAAGGAATCTAGTTAAGATGTTTAAATAGGACAAAAGCTAATAAAGTGTTGTAGGAACTACATGATAGATTTGGGACAACTCATGGAGCACCTTTGGCTACTTCACACCTTATTCTAAGAGTGGGCTATTACTGGCCCGAGATTTTTAAAGATACTTATGAACATGTTAAACACTGTCATACATGTCAGACAACGTCAGATAAAGGAAGATTCAACCCTCAACTGCTATAGCCAGTGATGGAGATGCGTCCCTTTCCACAATGGGGGTTAGACTTTATTAGAAATATTAATCCTTCATCCTCAGCTAGACATAGGTTCATATTGATTGCTATAGACTACTGCACTCGATGGACATAGGCATGCCCCACCAAACAATGCACTACTGATGTAGTCATCCATTTTTTGGAAGAAAACATTATCACCAGGTTTGGAACTCCATACGCATTGGTATGTGATAATGGCCCTGCTTTTGTTTCATTAAAATTTTATAATTGGGCATTTGAATATGGCATAACATTAAAATTTTTGTCTAACTATTATCCACAGGGAAATGGATTAGCTGAATCATCAAATAGGAATTTGTTGGATATAATTAAAAAATTGATTGAAAAGAACCCTAGGGAATGACATTCTTTGTTAAGGTTCTCCCTTTGGGTAGATCGTACTAGGATGAAAGTTGCATTAGGAAATTATCCTTATCATTTGGTCTATGGGGTAGATCCTATACTCCTAATAAACTTAAAAATCCATACCTGATAGTTTTCACAAGAATATATTGGATTAGATGATCAAACTGAAGCTCGATTGTTGCAATTGATGCAGTTAGATGAGAAATGAACATGAGCCATAGATCATTTCACTAAACATCAATCCATAGTGAAAAGATGGTTTGATAAGCATGCCAAATTAAAGACTTTCAGAATATCCGATTTGGTCCTATATTGGAATAAAGCTCATGAATGTAAAAATGAACATGGTAAGTTTAACAAATCATGGGTAGGCCCATACCAAATTTCTGAAATCTTGGGTGATAGAATTTATAGACTAAATTCCTTGATTGGTGAAGATATCCCATTATCTATGAATCAACAGTTTCTAAAGCATTATTTTTAGTCATGAGTAAATAGTTTTTCTGTAAATAGATTTTTTTGTAAATAGTTTTTTTTTTTGTCAATAGCTTCTTTCTGTAAATATTTTTTTTGTGTGTGTTTTTGTTGTATTTTTTTTGGGGTATTGCGTCGTTTGACTGCACATTGATTAACAAAATTTGAAGGTTTACAAGTCAATAGAACCTCAAATCCAGAACTTTAATCTCCATTCCAATCAGAATTAGTTTTCCATTTATAAATTGTTCGAGAACTATTCAATTTTATGTACTCTGATTAGCATGAATTATTCAATTGATGTTGAGCTACAAACAAACACATTTAAATCATTCTACTGAAATTCGAGATAGTAGTTGTTTGCATTAATTGAAAAGTCAAAATACTACCTTTGCTACCACTGTAATTCCCAACCTAATAGTGGTGCTACAATGCTTACAAATTGATAAATGAGCTATTATTGTAATATTAAAAGTGAAAAATGGGCGATCATTGCTATATCTTAAAAAAAAAAGTGATATCAACTCTTTAGGCTATCCAAATAACTCTACTGGGGCTATGGATGCCTGATCGATAGTAGAGCTATGCCCGGGGGGAATTATGGAGATAACCTTGTTAGGGCTATGGACGCTTGACTAGAAAGAAGGCTCTATCCTTGGTTGGCTTAAGAGGAATTGTAATATCATGTAGATTAATGCAAACAATTGATATTTCTATGTTTACTATAGTGGAAATAATCAGTTGCACACATGTGAGCTCAGTAATACTTAATTGTGCATGCTAACCAAAGTAAGATTTGGAAATGGAATGAGGATCCCATGATTTATAATTAGAATACTAAAGCAAGTTGGAACATTGATGTTAGATTTGGAATTGACCTTCTTTTGTTTTGTTTAGTTTTTGTGGTTGCTAGTTGTTGTGTAATCTCACAACACACCCCATTTTTCCCCTTGGAAAAATGTGGACCCCCTCTTTTCTTCCTTCTCCTTTTGGTTTTGTTGTTTTTGTTTGCTTTGGCATTTTTTTTCTTGGTGCTTGGCTGGTTGTTGGTTGTCCTCTCAGTTTCACTTGGACTCTTTGTATTATTCCCCTTTTCTTCTTAGTCTTTTGGTGTTTTGGTATGCTCTTAATGTTTAATTCTATTACCAAAAACCGAAGTTCCGGAATCCTACGTGAGCCAAAAGAGTTTGTATCTTCAAAATAACTCTAGTTTTGACTGGTATTTCATTGATCCAATTTTATAAACCTGGTAATTTTCCTTTTTTACCAGAGTTTGGTGCTTTATTATTTCTTTGAAGTAAAAGTTAGAAACTGGAAATTTTTCTTTGAAATTTCGTCAAGTATATCTTTCAGTTTTGGTTTCCGGTCTTTCTCTTGTTCTAGTTTTTTCTTTCTTTTCTCTCTTTCCCAAGAAGTATTTCCTAGATCCCGATGTTATGTGACTCTCTTTCAAAGGAATTATCAAAAGCCTCAACTCTGGTGATCATCATTAATTTCATATCTTTAATGGTGTATACCTTGTATAGAATCAATGTGATATATAACTGCCATGCATAATCACCACATTGTCTTTATTCTTAAATAGTGAGCCAGCTCAAAAATCTAGGTGTTCATGATTTGAACCATAATCTATAATGATTACACATTTTTTCTAGGAATTAATGCAGAATAATAGTTAATTAATGAAGGTGGAAAACTACCTATGCACTTGGCAACATCTCGAGTGTGCAATTGCATTTACAACACTCCACTTCATGTCATATTGAAAATTTGCTAAAGACATTGAATTCACGAAGCTACTTTCATGTGCAAAGAGAGGTAAAATTTTGAGAAACTAAGTCGCGGCTACCAAGGGTTTTGAAGTTATATTTTGAAGAATCACCATTTTTAACCAGAACCAAGTATGTTCTGGATAACTGATTTATTGATAAGAGTTTTTCAAGCTTGAAATCTTTGATAATGGTATTTTCTCATTTTGAAATTGAAATGTTAATTTTTCCTTGAGTTGTTAAATTTGATCAAAGAATGAATTGAAAATTTTATGAAACGTAAGTTTTGGTTAAATTTAACCCTAACTCGTACACATAGACAAATATTTTAAAAATTACAGAGCATATTATATCCAAAATGAGCACTTCTAATGCAAGAGCAAAAGATGAATTCAAGTACTACAATTCATAGGCAATACCCATTAATGTGGTGGTCACAAATACCCACATGGGATGGTCTTCTGACATTGAAATCCATTCATGGCTGTTACAAGAGAATACTACCAAATGCACCAAAAAATGTTGTATCCAATGGGTTACTTCCTATAGGAGGTTTTCCACCAGTAATGGAAGCTCCAAAATTAGTCATGCAATGTATAAACTATTATAATCTAGTCAAAATGATTGTTGAAAAGGAAGGACCAACTTATATAGACTTGTCTCAAAAAGGAATTATGTATACATTTGGTCTCCCCTCCTACACACAAATGTTTAATGTCGACCTGAAAGCCAAGGCCAAGACATATCAGAGCACTGAAGAGTGTAATTGAGAAATTATGAGCACAAAATGGTGACAACAACCAATCACACCACAAACCAAGGTAATTAAGAGGTGTATGTTTAAACAAGATATACAAGGCATAAAAACCTTGCTAAGCAGAGTAGCTGGTTTGAGAGATGCAAGAAAATTTGAACCTTGGATGCTCATGATAATACCTCAAATGATAGAAGGTCCTATAGAGTTGCATTGGGGAAAATTGATAAGTGATAGGCTACATGAACAAATTACTGCATTCCCCAAGACTAGATGCTTCTACATGTCATCATATGTTATTTACTCTTGTGCTATGAGAGCCAATAAACAAGGATTAAAATAGATTGGTGCTCTGTGTAGACAAGTTGGAAATAGTTTGATATATGCATATTTACCCCAAATCATTGTTCATGGGTATAAAGGTGATTACAAAAAAGTTAATGATTTTTTCTCCATGAAACTGGTGAGAACAATGGAAGGTGACAAATCTAAGAGATTATCCTTGAAAGCACAAAGTATCATTGGCCCTATGGGAGGCTGGTACATATAGTTTTCAACTCACTCCTACATCATAGTGGAGGGATTTGTTGGACACCCATTCATGCTGCCCATGTATCCTACAAATAAAATTATTTTATTGGAATTAGTGAGATAGGTAAAACCATCTTAGGCTCTCTATAGCCATGCTCGCAAGAAGGCCTCTTTTAAATTTACCATCACAATAGGTAATTACAAGTGCAATGCAATCAAAGTAACTGATCTATGTGAAGAAGAATTGAGGACCTACCATTTTGAAGAGTTTCCACTCTAGAGAGTGTATTATGATATTGAATGAAATATTGCTAGAAATATAGCTAGTTTTTGTGCTCATGTACCTCATTTAGAATATTATTGGCTTAATTGTGAAGATGAGCACGTGATTAGAAGGAAAAAGTATGAAAGAATGACTTTAGAGTTTTCTCGAATGCACAAGCTCTATGATATCCTAGACCAATTGGAACACGATGATGGTCAGGTGTTGAACTAGTTTTATAGTGATGATAGGGTATATGATGAACCCATTCTAGACCCAGATGTTGATGATGAAGGAATGACATCAATTGATGATTTTACTAGGCCAGTCCTACAGTATACTCAACACTAGATTGATGATTTTTGCAAAATTTTAAGAGAAAGAGGAATTGAACCCATCTACTTAGAAGAGAAAAGAAGAAAATAAAGAGATGAAACTACTTTTGAAAGTGGAGAGCCTACCAAGAAGAAAAGAAAGACTAGTAAGGTTACTCCAGGTGTTAGAATTGAAGAAAGAACCTCTGAAGCAATAAGACATGAAGTTCCCACAAAATTATCAGAAACACAGAAAGATGAATAGATAGGTAAAGAAAAATCAATAGCAAGACCTAAAGGTGCATCTTCTTCTACAATCAGACCCAAAACTAGAATAACTATTGATGAAGGAAGAGGAGTAACATGGAATGTCGGTATGGTGCAGGGGCACCTTGGGGTCTTCATGCCTCCATGAGGCTTTGATTGGATTTATTTTGTTTGTCAAGTTTTTTGTGATGTAATAAGGTCCTAAGGACCATTTTCAATGAATTTTAATAGGGTTTCAAGGTTGGTGATGAGTTTTGGTGATTGTAATGGGTCTCCTTCTCACCTTGTAAACATGGTGCATCTAGGCCATATAAATAATCAAGGTGCCATGATGCAACCGGGTAATTGAGGGGAGTTACCTTGATGATTTGGTAGGTGTTAAGGTGTCTTAAACATATTTTTCTTTTGTCAGGATGTTGGGTTTGAGGTGTGTAGTGTTAAGCTATCTTAACTAGGCAACTTTGGGTAAAATGCAGTTTGTTAGTCCTCCAACAACCCTCTAATTAAAAATATAGTTGAGGGACATTGGGAGGAGGTTGAAAATTATTAAATAGGCCTCTCTTGGTTGAGGCAAGGTTGGTTGTTTAGTTGGGAAGAAGATTGAATAAAAAGAACTCTATTTTCTCTAATTTTTGGTGTAAAATTGTTGCTAACTCATGTGGTATGGATAAGGTACACTCTATACAGACACAAGGATGTTATGGTTTGATAAGGGAGTGAGATAGATTCCTTTTGGTGGTGGTTCAGTCCAATTCCATAAATAATTTAGGGAATTATCTTCATTATTCTGAAAGTGGTCAGAAACCCTCAAAAATTAGGGTTTGGTCACAAAGATGCTCACAACTCGCCATTCCCTTTTGGTCAAGGTCTGATTTTTGGTGGAATGACAGAGTTCAACATGTATTTTATGTTTGTGGAGGTTTTGGAGGATGGCAGAGGGTTTGGAGTGACTTTGTGGATACCCTAGGCTTGGCATCCACATGTGACAAGCCTAATTGTGGTGCAAAATCTGAGTTTGTTTATTTGTGAGTGAATTTTTTTTAGGAGAATGTTAAAAAGGGGTTGAAATATGTGAGTTTATGTTGCAAGAACCATATTCATGGCTTAGGGGAGTTGGGGTGTTCCTAGATCATCTGGTTCTTGCTTTGAGTAGCCAATTAGGCCTCCTTGTGGCGTTGTAAGGTTGATGCTTTGTGCTTGTTCTGTTGATTTTCATACCCTAAAGAATTAAGGGTTTGAGGAAGTCTGTTTAAGTAGTCCCAATCCAATGCCACTTTCCTGGTTCTTGTCTTCATAGAGGTTTTGTGTTGATTGTCCTAGTGGACAGTGCTACAAGGAAGATAGGCCTAATGTTGTGTTGGAGGGTATTTGGTTGTTCTTCAAGCACAAAATCCTTTTGTTGGGTGTTGATCAGTCATGGATGTGATGCTGATGGTATTTCCAAGCTTTTGGATGTGTTTAGGAGGTTTTCTATGACTATGCTACATTAGCAGGTTACAAGGAACCTCTAGGTCAATCTTGGAAGCAATGGAAAGATGAAGTGTTCTAGTTGCAAATTTGAGTTGTCTATCATGTTTTATCATTAGTAGGGTGTTACAAACATTACCAAGTTAGTGTATAATGTATGCCCTTGAAAAACCTTGTAGAAGGTTAGGTTATCTCCTTGAGTGAATAGTGGATTTGAAAGTTCCACATAAAGAGTATTTGAGAGAGCTGAGAAAAGGAAGTTGTTTTCCATCTAGTCCAGGTCTTCCCCTACCCACTCTGCATCATGGTACACAAACTAGGTTTGCATCTCAAAGAATTGCATCATTATTCACTTCTCCCGCTTTTGTTAATATGGCTAGTATGAAGCAAGCACTGGGTGGGACTCCTATGGCTTTAAAGGAAATTTTTGAGGAAGATGAAGCTAGAATGAAGGAACAAGTAGATAGATGGGGTGCTATGTGGGAAAAGGTAAAGGAAAAGAAGTCCAAAGACAAGCCCATAGTACACCCAGTGATAGAAGAAATTTAGGGTATGAGCACCAACCCCATAAATATTGAAGAAAAGGAATTTATTCAAGGGACACTCACCTCAGAGGCAGGAAATCCTAGCGTGCTTGAAATGGAAACAGGGGAAAGTGCAGAGAAAATTCCTATTAATGAGAGAGTTGTTGAAGATACTCTTGATTCTCAAATTTCTTTTGAGAATGTGAAAAATGTTAATGAACACTCACAGGTCTTTGAAGAATTAGATAAAGGCCCTGTGTAACTGAAATTGAAACTAAAACTCCAGAAGAAGAAGCTACACAGTTCATAGGAGATGGAACTAAAAATGAAGAGAATACTGGTGTAGCTATAAATGAAAGAGATAAGATTTAGAGAGAAGAATCAGAAAATATGGATAGATAGGAAAATATAAGTCTCCAAATAGAGGAGGCAATGATAAATCCTACCAATCCTGAGTCTATGTCAGATGTTACTAAAGAATTTCCCATTTTAGAAAACATGGCAAGTCAAAGAAATGAAATTGCTAAATCAAATAATAGACAGAGACAAGAAAGATTTACAGAGGTACAACAAGATGATGATACACCTAATTGGTTAATCAAGGAAGTAGCTTCTCCAATGGAAGTAGAAATATTGCCTCTGAATCTCAATAATTTCATATAGGAAGTAGGTACTCCTAAACCTAGGCACAAAGCAAAGGAAAAGCATGTCATTCAAAGGAATGCAGATGGTAATAAAACTATCCAGATAGCTACTCCAACAAATGATGAGGATAGACATGAGATAATGCCCAAGGAGTATAAAATCACAAGTATTAATCTTGGACACTCATCTTGGTAGTAAGAACTAGAAGAAATATAAGTAAATTTAAATGATACTGTTGCCAGAGTACAAAAATATAAACATAGGAAAAGAGAATTGAAAGAATGAGTTGCTACCTTGGAGAATTTTATCAAGTCATTGACTTTATCTGGTCAAGAACAAGCTAAACTACCTCAACATCTGGTGCTACTGCCACACGAGTAAGTAGATGCCATTGCTATAGTTGGTCATAAAATGAATATATTTGAAGAATGGATTGAATACTCGATAAAGCAGGGAAATGAATTTATTATAGATGAAATAAGAAGGTACAAGGGAGCATACCATCGTTTAGGGAAATTGAAAAGATTTGAAGATGAATGTAGACTTCGCCAGGAGCAGATCATTGATGAAAGGCGAAATATAGAAATTCTCATACAAATAGATATCCAAGAGTTAATACAAAATAATATAATATCATAACCTGAAGTTTCATTACCAGGAAAGTGGAAGAAGTAGTTGAAATGGGAAGGTGATATGTTAATACAATGTATTGAAGGATTTGAAAGAGTCACCATTGAGTACAAAAGATTGATGAGAGAAAATAAAGAATTTATTGAAGTATTGTCACGTCAAGGCTCTGATCCCCAAAAATTAGGGCAGGACGAGAAGGAAGATAAAGCTTTCAAGGAATGGATAGAAAGGATAAATAGAGATCCTGTTTAATTGTTGATGAGGGAGCTCATCGATGAAATAATACAATGCAAAAATGTTATAGCCAAATATGAAGCAGACAAAGCATAGAAAAATGATGTCATACTTCAAGTGACTGAAGAATATACTAGGTTGAAGCTTACTTGGAGAGCAATACGAAGGATTTCAAAGGAACATATGCATCAACTATTAAGATCTTTCTAAGGATAAAAATAAAAGAAAGAAGCAGGAAGCCCAAACCAAATCCATAAGTGAATATAGAAAGAACTAGATATCAGATACTGAAAGTGTAATGGAATTTATTTGTTATTTTAATTTGCAGATTGATCCCGGTCTCGGTAGGTGTTTTCATTCTAGTATTTCAAAAAGAAGCTTGTAGTCTTGATGGAGATAAAGTGTTCATCCTGAAGTATAGAGAAAAGCATTGCTATGGAAAAAGTCAAAGCTTTGACTTATTCTAGAATATTCTTGATGACAGTTGGCACATGCCACATGACACGTTTTAATTTGTTGTTTCTGGTTTCTTTGAGATAATTTTAAGTTGAACTTTTGAGTTCCTTGTTTCTATAAAAGGCCATCTCCTCCCAAATTTTTATTTTTAAGTTCAAAATTTGTGGATGTCAGAGGAGAAAAAACTTCTTTTAAGTTTTGTTCTTTTTTCCTATTTTCTGAACCATTCCAGCGTAAAACTTTGTATGCACGTAGACATTAATTGTTATCAGATCTTTATGGATAGCTACCTATCTAAGTATCTTTTGTAGCTGGTTTTGTAAGTTCAGTTGAACAAGATTGTATGTTGCACTATTTAAGGGTGCATACAAAACCTATTCGGTGTCCATAAATGAAATCCCCTCCTTAAAAGATTGCACCATTTTATATGTAGCTATGAAGCAATCTGGTGAAATATAAAGCGGTTTGCTTTATTTTGATTAATTATTTGGGGCATCCATGGAGAATAACCGAGAGAAACTTTAATTTTTTAGTATTTTTTATGTTTTAATTTAGATTAGATGTTTAATATATTTTGAAAATGTTCCAAAAAAAGAAAATATACTTGAATGAAAATAGTTTTATTAAAAATATTTTATTTTCCATTTGAATTATTGAATGCTTAATGCAAAATTTACTTAAGTGATAGCAAGAATTTGTGTTATTCATGAAATATTATAATGAATCTTTCAATTTCATGATGTCATTTGATGATAAAATGAAGTTTTATGTGAAATGTTAGTAATTATTGGCAAAGCTAGAAATAACCATAGTCCCCTTGAGATTAACAACAAATTATCACATCATTACCCAAGAGCGACCCTAGTGCAAGCATGACCTGGTTATCAAAGAATTGGGAGTGAATGGAAGTCAATATTTTCTTTGTAAATGTAGAATTCTCCCTTAGGTTGTCTTTGTTTCATATCTTTCAAGAAGGATAGGCTCTTCGCAATCTTGTTTGTGGAGTTTTTATTTGATCTATTTACTGCGAGTAAAACCGTCAACACCAACATGCCTGGACTAGATCATAACCTAGTTTTACATCATTTTCCATCACAACCAGGTGCTAAACCCATGAAGCAGAAATTAAGAAAAATACACTTGTAAATTTCTTTATTAGTCAAAGCTAAATTAAAGAAACTATTGGATTTCAACTTTATCAAATCAATTGACTATGGATAATGGATTTCCAATGTTGTACTGATGAGAAAACCAGTAGGGGGCATCCACATCTGTATAGACTTCTGAGATATAAACAAAGCATGCCCTAAAGATGACTTTCCTTTGCCAAATATTGACATGATTGTAGGCCTAACAATAGGATATGAAATGTTATCCCTTATGGATGGTTTCTCAGGATACAATCAAATCATAATCGCACCTGAAGACCAACAAAAGACAACTTTCACTTGTCCATGGGGAACTTATTATTGGAACGTCATGCCCTTTGGACTTAAAAATGTCAGACCAACAGATCAACGTGCCATGACAACTATTTTCCATGATCTCATTCACACTCTCATGGAAGACTATGTGGATGATCTGATAGCTAAATCATTGACAAGGGCTAATAATTTAAAATTCCTAGATAAGATTTTTCAAATACTAGAAGAATACAAAGTGAGGCTAAATCCAAAAAAATGTGTATTTGGCATGCAATTAGGAAAACTTCTAGGATACATCATTTCTAGACGAGGCATTGAAGTGGACCCATCAAAAGTGAAATCTATAATGGACATGCCTCCACCAACCAATATAAGTCAACTACGAACATTACAAGGGAGACTGCAATCTATCAGACAATTCATAGTGCAGTTAGCAGACAAGATACATCCCTTCCAACATTACTTAGAAAAGGGGTATTGTTTGTATGGACAGGTAAATGCCAAGAAGATTTTCAACATATCAAGGATTACCTACTTACACCACCAGTGTTAATGCCCCCAACTGATGGATGACCTTTGATACTCTACATTTTAGGAGCCACATTAGCACTAGGATCCTTGAACAAAATGATAATGAGGGCCATGAAAGGGAAGTGTATTATATCAGCCACATTTTGGTAGGTTATGAGCTAAATTATAGTACCATAGAACATGCTTGTCTTGCAGTAGTTTTCACTAATCAAAAACTTAGGCACTACATGTTAAACCACCAAACAATTTTGGTCACAAAGAAAGATCCTTTGAAGTATCTCCTTAGTAAAGCAGCATTAACAAGATGCTTGGCTAAATGGGTAATGGTGCTCAATGAATACAATATCCAGTATGTAGAAATAAAAGCTATAAAAGGACAAGTTATTGCTGACTAGTTGGCAGATGCACCGATTAAGGTAGATCATCCTCTAGTTTCATATTTTCCTAATGAATTCATCTTCACTCTTGACACAGGAATGACATGTAAGTTATACTTTGATGGGTACCACACAAATCATGGCTTAGGGGCTGGCATATTGTTTATCACACCATAGGGTGACACTATTCCTAAGTCATTTAGAATTGCTTTTCCATGCACCAATAATATAGCAGAATATGAGGATCTTGTAACATGATTATGAATGGAAATAAAATGGAATATTAAGCACCTACAATTTTATGGTGATTCTCAACTAGTAGTCCGACAAGTTAATGATGACTATGAAACCAAAAATGAAAAGTTCGCCCCATACAAGCGAATGGCAGATAGTTTCAAATAGTATTTTTGACACCATCTTTCATCAAATACCTTACATTCAGAACAAGGCAGTAGACACCATGGAAACCATTGGTTCACTCTTGGACATACCTAGCAACATGCCTAAATTCAAGTTTTTGGTAGAACAAGTTTTGGTCCCTGCCTTTGACGTCCCAAATTCAAAGATGGTGTGTGAACTTGTTGGTTGCAATTTCTTATGGTACAAAGACATATATGACTACCTTCATTCCAAAATCCTACCTCTTGACCTATCAAACAACCAACGTAGGAAATTTATTCGTAATTCCTCTAAATATACCATCATCAGAGATACCCTTTATTGATGCACCCTAGACAACACCCTGTTGAGATGTCTCAATACTGAAGAAGCACAAGCAAATTTTCATGGGGTACATGAGGGTATATATGGGTCCCACTCTAGCATTCCCAACTTAGTTAAGAAGATTATGAGACTAGGCTATTATTGGCCTACGGTGGAAAAGGACTCATGTGTTTGTCAAGAAATGTTGACAGTGTTAGATTCATAGAGACTTGATACACACACCAGCACAAGAGCTCCATCCAATAACGTTACCATGGCCCTTTTCCCAATGGGGACTCAACATAGATAAGATACATCCTACATCATCCAATGGTCATAAATTTATCATTACTGCGACTGAATACTTTGCCAAGGGGATTGAAGCCATTCCTATGACCTACATTATTGAAATACAAATTTCTAAGTTCATCCTTAACTATATCATTTGTCAGTATGGTGTTCCTCAATCCATAATCATGGATAATGACTTCCAATTTAAAAACCAATAAGTTTGTCACCTATGCCAAGAATTCCATATCCAACACCACTTTTCCACTCCATATTACCCATAGGGTAATGGCCAAGATGAGGTGTCTAATAAAACAATCCTCAAAATTCTTAAAAAGACTATCAATGATGTTGGTCATGATTAGCATTTATAGCTTAAACCTGCCCTATGGGCTTACCACACAAGCATTCACACTCCCACCTATGCCACTCTATATTCCTTGGTGTTCAGTTCTGAGGCCATTTTTCCTATTGAGGTCGATATTCCTTCTCTAAGGGTATCTCTAAAAGGGAATATTGACGATGAAGAGTATCATGTGTCAAGATTACATGACCTAGAGTTCCTAGATGAATGAAGGAAAAGGAATTAGATCACCTTCAAGAATATAAAAATCATCTTCATCATAGCTGCAACAAGAAAGTCTTGAATCAATATTTTGACATT
This sequence comes from Sequoia sempervirens, assembly GCA_007258455.2. NCBI lineage: Eukaryota > Viridiplantae > Streptophyta > Pinopsida > Cupressales > Cupressaceae > Sequoia > Sequoia sempervirens. The sequence continues at coordinate 994,845,129 of VDFB02271358.1, read as the reverse complement.
GGTGACTTGGTTTTAATGGAAAATCCAAAGAATCAAGTAGAAAGAGAAAAAATAGGAAAGTTTGAACCAAACTGGCTAGGACCCTATATTGTCATAGAAGCCTTTGGATCAGGAGTGTACCAACTCTCTACTCCTAAAGGAGAACCACTATTAGTGCCAATCAACAACCTTCATTTGAAGAGGTTCTAAACATAGCTTCTGAGAGCCTTGTCTTAATCATAAAAAATACAAAAAAATGGAAAAATAAAAATAATAATTACCTAGGTGAAAACCTGGCAAACAGGCATCTTGGTAACATAAAAAAAATTGATAAATCAAGAAAACAATAAAGAGAAATAATTCATCCAATAGTGAAGACCACTTTGTTGGCACTTTGGATGAGTACCATGATGAAAACTTGGCAAACAGGCACCATGTGTAGTCAACTTTTCTCTTTTGTCTACCATTATTCCAATTTGACTTCCCTATCGTTACACCCATAATAAATGGTTATCCTTTTCCATAACTTGGAATGATTGACATCACACACACTTTGTATCCCCATTCTATCCTATTCATAGTAATTTGGTCTTATACCTGATTAGGGGCAGGAACTTGACTTACATCATTTGGTTCTTACAATGGTTGTTTTGAGGAGGTAAAACCATTGAAAAAATCCAAAAACATCACAAAATGTCCTAAAAAATTCCAAAAACAACAAAAAATGTCTTGAAAAAATCCAAAAACATCATAAAACTTTAAAAAGGCAAAAAAATAAAAGCATGTCAAAAAATCCAAAAACTTTCAAAAAAATAGAATCAGAATCAGTTGCACTAGTCAGTCTTTGTCATTGTTGAACTACGTTGCCTCTGAGACTGGACATAGGAAAGGTCATTTGTTGATGTTCCCCCGAGGCATTAGTTCAGTCTTTTTAGGTTTGTCAAAATAAAATCATGACTCAATCCTTAGTTAATAAGAAAAATTTGTTGGTCATGTCAAACTACGAGGTCTTTGGTGTATAACGTAGGCAAGGCCATCAATCGATGAGCCCCCAAGGCCGCAATAGGTCAGTCCATTAGGGTTCGTCACACTCACCATCACACATGTTAGATATCTTCAATTAAATGAAATCCTTTTTTTAGTTAGTCCTATCAATAAAAGTTAGCTCGAACTACGAGGTCTCTACGTGTATAATGTAGGCAAGAACATCAATCGATGAGCCCCTGAGGCTGCACTAGGTCAGTCCTATAGGGTTCGTCATGCCAGTCAAAATAATTCAACAAGGTCATCAAGTCAAACCAATTTTTTTTTTGAAACACTCAATTAACCAAAACAATCAACCTATGTCTTATACAAGATGTGTCCTTCCTGAAAAAGGACATTGTCATTTGGTCAAGTATCATCATTGCCTTATATAGGTGGTCACATGATCAAAACCAGACTCGACGTCTTATATGATATGTGTCTTTTTGAAATTAGGCTTTATCATTTCCTTATACAGGTGGTCACACAATAGAAACTAGACTCAATGTCTTATACAATATGTGTCATTCTCGAAATCAGCCTTTATTAAACAATCATCTTATCAATCTCCTAGAAAATTAAACACCAAACATATCGAATTTTGGCAAACATTCTTACTGATTGTTGAAATTATATCTTGTTTTGTCTTGTTTTTTTGTATTGGCTTTGTTGATGAGTTCAGTTACTAGCTTCCTCGAGGATGTCCCATGAAGGATTTACAGAAGCAAGGATGTCTCAGGACTCTTTTTCTTTAACTGTTGTTTGACATTTTTCTTTTGATTTTGTCTTCGATTCAAGTTACTAGCTTCCTCGAGGATGACCCACGAAGGATTTAGAGGAGCGATGATGTCACATGACTCATCTTTTATTTTATTACTATCTGTGGTTTGTCTTAACAAAAAAATTGGGGCAATTTTACCCTTAGTATGAGCTAGGATATTCCTTGTCTACGATTGTATGTTTTTAGTAGGTGGATGACCTTGCACACCTTGGTCTATCTCATATCATGGTGTCTTTTATCCATTTGTATCATTTAACACCCAATGATGATTAATGCAAGGCCTATTATGTTTCAAAAACATATTGAAGTTTTCTAATACTAACATCTAGATTTTCCACTCTAACATTTCTTCTTTTATACATATTCATCATCCTTATCTACATTCTTCTATCATTTTTGTCCTTCATTTTCTACTCCTCTTATCCATTTTGAGATCACATTTGTGTTCTTTGAACCTATATGTCCTCTCAAGAGGGCACGACCCTATCCTGTTGTCATTGGGGCATGTTTTGACTGATTTTCTTTGACACAATGCGATAAAACAACATTATATTAAAGAGGGGAAAAATGTAGACAATGAAAATTTTCTTAGGCCTGCGACCCTTAACTTCTTTATATTTCATTCATCTTGATTTCTCATAATTAAATAATGTTAATTATTTAATTATTTTCTAAAGTCAGATGTCCTCTATTAATTAGATAACTTTAATTATTTAATTAATTTATTCTTACCTTTATTCTTTCTTGATTAATTAAATAAACATTATTTATTTAATTATGTCGCTAACTAAATCTATCTTCTTTCTAAACTTAAATAAACTATTATTTAATTAATTCCTATGACACTATCAACTATAATTAAATAATTGATTTAATTATTCCTTAACCTTTTCTCTCTAATATTAAATAAGTCTTTATTTATTTAATATAATCCCAAAATCTTGAATGTCGAATTGAAATCATTTAATTCAAAAGGATTTATCCTTATCATATTCCTCTATAATTAGATAATCTTGGTGTTATCTAATTAGTCATTTATAATTTGTCTACATCTAAATTGACCATTCAGTTATTTGGTGAGATAATATCTAATTGTCTCTAACAAGTAGTCTTTTTGTGTTGATCATTTTGACAATATTATCTTCAACATGCAATCTTTATTCTTCTATGTCTCAACTAGTTTCCACCAGTGATTAAATTATTATTTAATTTAATCTCCACCATTTATGATTTATCACTTACACCAATTTAACCCTAATCCTATTGCATGTCACATCTTTTAATCTTAATCGTCAATTTATCTTTCAATCTGAGCTTGTCATTCGAAAATCATATTTTCTATTGATTGGCTTTACCTCTATCATTATTAACCCCCCACCCAAAATCTCATGAGTTTTGGAAGCAACTTTATAATCTTCAATGTTTTGTTATTATCATTATCATGAGGCCATATTTACATACTTAATCTAAGGGCAAGTATCATACTACAACAAAATGGAGAATAGTAATGGAGGTGAATCATGGAATTACATGGGTCTTTGGTAAGATTGTTTATTTATGCATGTTTTTATAGTTTTCCATTGTTCTCGATTATTATCTTAGGTTTAGTTTGAGTTATGCTTGTATTGCTAATCTATGAATTTTCCCTGTGCTATAGTTTGGATTCCTTGAAATACTTGCTTTCACAAAAATTTGAGGTAATCGTTGAATTTTTCAGGTATCGGGATTCACTCATACCTCATACTTTATGCATTGCAAAGAGTAAGCTCAAGCTATGAAATCTAAAGCATATTGATGTGTTGTCAGGGTTCTTTGATGTTTTTTATGACTTAGCAATGAGTATGACAGTCTCAAAACTCGATGTTTGGACAGTTAGTAGAGATTAGGCTATATGATCGAAGTTCAAAGTCCGATGGGTTCTCATTGCAAAATCCATGGGCTTGTGGATTTTTCAAGGAATCCTTTTTTGTGGATTCTGTGAGGTAGCAACTTACCCAAAAATCCTTGAGGATCTGAAATCCCAAAAGATCATGAAAACCTGAAATGTGCTAGAACTTGGTTTGGAGAGATTATAACTTGGTTTCTAGGGTTTTATTGATGGATAATGAACTATTACATATTGCATATGAGATATGATGGTTAATTTAATAATGTAATGATTTAATTATTCACCTTTCTTTGAATCTTAAAGTAATTATAGTATGTTTCTAACCAAATGCAAGCAAAATATAGCAAGGATAAAACTTCTAAGGGAAATTCCACTAAGCTAGTCAAGGAAGAGGCAACCACCAGAGCAGATAAGATGAAGTACGGGGAAAACTTTAGTATGAATCTTCACCAATAGGTGAATTATAGAAATCGGCCAAGTCAAAATTGAAAAATTAATTGCACCCAATAGGGTGTCCAAATCACCCATATTTTATGAATTATCGGTCCAATGCATGTCCATTCACCAATTATTTTTTTATGAGGCATATTTAAGAAAACAAAATTCCATAACAAAATACGTGTTTCAAATGGAATGATTAATATATTTTCCTGGAATCCTGGAAGCATGTGATAAAACACCTACATATTAGCCAATACTATTAAAACAACATTGTATCATGACCCATTTTTCCAATTAAAATTTACAAATAGTTGCTTGTGAAGACCCATTTCACCGATTAAAATTTATAAATAGTTTCTTATGAGGACCCTTTTCTTCCAATAACATTAAAAAATATTTGCATTTGAGAAAAAATTTCACCTTGAAAAATACAATGTATCATTGTATAAGCACACACAATTCACCAAATTTTTCATATACCATTTAAAAAATCTCACGAAATTCACCAAATATGGATTGATATAAATATAATTGAAACTTTCATTTATTCTTACACATTTTGTTCAGTTCTAAGGTTCTCGATTTAGAAGTCAATGAAATTCGTAAACCTAGACTTAAAGTTGAGTGATCAAATGTTCTTCATAGTGTTATTAGTTATAAGATTTCTTTATCTCTTTTCCATTTTTGCTTCAATCTTAAAGATAATATTGGGCAGGGAATGGGATCTATATTCTCCATCCTTCTTAAACAAGAAGACATTTTTTCCATCTTTTATTCGAAGTGAGAGATCAATATGTCAAGCAACAAGGGTAAGACTCCTCAGGGTGGTGAAGGGACTGGGTGGCCATCTAAATGCCCAAAATGTAGAGGTACCATATAGTCTTACTTTGTAATTGGAAATGCTTCTGATCCATCAGATCAAGATGGAGCTACATCATCAACTCTTCCACCAAATATTAATGAAGAAGGAATTCACAATACCTCACTGCCATTGGAAGGTCAAGGTGAGATTTTCATTGAGTTAAATCAAAATGTATCAAATGAGGATGGAAATACCGTGGAAGATGTTCCAAGGGATACCCTAGTTAGCCAGAATGAGATAATTGACTTGGATCAGGATGATGTTGGTAGCAAGAAAAGAAAAGGAAAATAAAAAAGTGGTACGAGTGAGAAATGACAAGGAGTTTTCAACTTGGTTGGTTGTAAAAGTACCCATTCATTGTACTAGTGAGGAAAAAAAATGATGTTGAAAGTGCAAAAAAAATCTTGTGTATGATTTGTAGTTGGAAATGTAGAAGAGAAAAGAAGTTGTAGCTAAAGCTTGACACTATAGAAAAGCATATCGGTAAAGTTTATAAAAAATAAATCATAGATGAAAAGGAGCAAGCAGTCATATGATGGAAATCAAAGGAAAAATGTCTTCATGTTAAGTATGTTGTGGAATATGAAGAACATAAGAAAATAATTTCAAAGCTTGTTACATGTCAAGGTACACTTGAGGCTCAATTTGGAAAAGCAATGGAAAGAGAAAATATGTCAAAAACTTTCATATGAGTGGTGTTTTTTCATATTTTGTCCAGAGGGTGTCCTATGATAGACTACCTAAAATATTCTATTTTATTATATTTTTTTGGTGTTCCTCACTTTTCCTTCTCACATTGGTTAGTAAACATTGGACGAGAATGGGAAAATTGTCTTGTTGCAGTGGAAAATGAAGATTTAAAGGAGAAAGTACAAGAGTCAAACTTCATTGCATTATCTTTAGATGAAGTTACTATGGTAGACAATACTTCTTGGTTTTGTATGCATTTGTATACTATAGAACAACACGTTCACTGAGCTCATCTTCTCTATGTTCATAAAATGAAGGATAGTTCAACATTGCAAAATCTATTTGAACTAGTCAAGAAATCTTTGAATGAAATTATAGGTATGAATGAGTTGACAATTCCCAAAAATTTGGTGTGTGTAGGAGCTGATGGAGTTACAATGATGCAAGGTCAAGGGAGTGGTGTTTGCACAAAGTTACAAACTACTTGTGCACCATACATGCTTTTCATTCACTTCATTGCCCACATAATGAATTTAACATTCAAAATTGTAAGCAATTTTTCTACAATATCCAAAGTTGAAAATCTAGTCCACGAGATCTAAACATACTTGTGTCGAAGTCCCAAATGCTTCACAAAATTTTGCTGAGGGAATAACACTAGGAAAGAAGCTTCTCAAGGATGTCAAAACCATATGGATCTCCTTGTATGGACCAACACAATGAGTTCTTTTAGAATATCATCCTTGATTGGAGTAATGTACGAGCATTGCAATATAGTAGACAAAGCTTCTGACCTCTTACATGGGTTAAGCGATATAGAGACATTCTTGACTTTAGCTAGTCTTCTCCCCATGCTAGATGTAATGAAAAATGTTGTGAAGAAAGCCTAAGATAGAACTATGTATATTTATGAATATGTCAATCTACTTAAACATACATGCTTGGCCCTCGATCATCTATATCTAGATCTAACACAAGAAAGCCTAAATCATTTCATGTGGCAGAAAATTACTAATTTGAATAATCTTGATAATTATTTATAGTTTAATGCAAGCGGGAACTTATGTATCTGTGTACGTGGATATGAGATACCAATGTACCATTATAAGACAGCCAGGTGCTCTAGCAGAGAAGTAGCTATTAACAAGGAATATTTTAACAACATTGTTAAATCTATTAGTGATAATTTGAAGAAAATTACAAAATCTCTTTCCTCAGAGATTCATGAAAGATTCCCTTGACATGAAATACTCGAAGCCATGGGTATTGTCTATCCTCAATTTTGGGTAAACTGAGATAACCCAAAATATTTTCATGATAAAGTAAAAATATTGATTGAACAATTTTTGAAAAGTGTAACATACAATGAGAAGACAATAGAAGGAACTTTAAGTGAAGATAAGCTTATACAACAATGTAATAATTTTTCAATAGCTATGAGGGACTAGTATGATTCCATGGGAATGGAGAAGGCCTTTGAACTGGGATCAATAAAAAAGGTTTGGAAAAACTTGTCACAGTGAAATATTGTGTGGTACGATATTAGAATATTTCAAACTTGCTAATTTATGTCAAACAGTGATATTGGGGTCAATGGTGGATGAGAGAGTTTTTAGTACATTAGCATATTTTAAATCAAAGTTAAGAAACAAACTAGACAAGAATTTGGAAAATTGCATGAGGATGAAAGGAATTGTGTATAATATCAAAAAAATTCCTTTTGAAAGGGCACTCACAATCTGGAGGTCCACATGTGAAAGAAGAGGGACTGAGTTGTGCAACACTCCAATTCCAAATGCTGGTACTGGTGGCACTCGTAGTGGCAGTGGGACAAATGAAAATGACATAATGAATGTTGAATTTGAGATGTAGGCCAAAGAAAATGAAGACAAGACTCAGAATCAAGATGACTCTTTTACTTTATCTCAAGATGAACGTCAGTTTTAGAACCCTGACTCCATTTGGGAAATGGAAGTGAATTAGTAGCTTTTAGGTATTTATATTGCACTTCATGAATTAGTTTCCATTGTTCCAAACTATAGTTGATGATATTTTATATTGTATTCCATGAAATTGTGAATCATTGCACTTCATGATATTTTATTGTATATTGCACTTTATGAATCATATTCCAAATTGTAGTTGATGATATTTTATATTTTATATTGTATTCCATGGTATTGAATTTGATATATGATTTTGCATCACTTTTAAAGAACAAAACTTATCACACTACTTATAAATTCCTATTGCATTTCCATTCACACAATCTTAGATAAATAAATGAAAAGAATATTAATCCATTCCTTGAACAGAAGCTAACAGTTCAACATCCATAACTTAAAAATAATTGTTGATTATTTTGAGCTAGGTGATAGTGAATACAATACTACAAAGCAAGATAGGTCAATATTATATTCAAAATTAAACATATTATAGTGTCTTTTTCTTTTACCTACATTCTAATAATCTAGTTTGAAGTTGACCAGATTTTTCTCATTTTTCGTCTCTTAAGTCATATCTTATGCCTTTGCATGGGTATATGCAAGATCATGATGGGCCAAAAAGTAGCGATATGATGGGTATGTGTAGGGTATGTGGTTGACAACTTTTTTTTACCCAAAATTGATGAAACAAAGAGGGTTTTTAAAGGAGAATCTCAAATTTCCACCAATATAAATTATGCTTTATTTTGAATTTAATAAATAATTATTATTCATTTTCTATTTGAATTACGACTAAAGTCCTGATTGATAGGATGATTGAAAAAAATCTATAGCTTTCAAATGGTATCACATTTTTTGAATCTAAAACATGTGTCACATTCTATACTTCACATACTATAGGACTAAAAAAAATGAATTTCATGAAGTTTTGACCAAGTTAACGTGGTCAAACATATGAGGTTTTATATATTTTAAAAGTTGTAATAAAAGATTCATAATTAATTATTTACTTGGAAAAAAATTACAAAAAATATGCATCACATCGGGACATGAGTCCTCTACTTATATCTAAAATATTATAAAAAAATTATCATTTTATTGTGGTTAGGGTGGTCAGATAGACATCTTATTTTTTCCCTAAAATTTAAGTACTACTGCATTGAAATTTTAGATTTTCACCAAATAGATTTAAAAAAAATAAACCTAGTAGTTTGGAAACTACATTCAATTTTCTACAAATTCTATTCTTACATATTTTTGAAATAATATATATAACTTATTCAAATTTTTATGTCAAGTTTCCTAACTCTGATTTTTTTGAATTTTTCGCCACTTAAGGGCCTATTTTTTCCATGCTCATCTTGCTCATACCCACATCCATTTACTCACTAGCCCCTTGAGCCTAGTGTTCTTTATTTCTATCAGTAGAATCCTTATAAATCTTTCCTTGTCTTATGCGAGTCATAAAATTATTTAATTCTTGTTCTTTCCCTAAGTTTTGGTTTTAATATTCACTCAATATCGTTCATGTTATAAACCTTCGTAGGTGACCCATTTTAAGTCATGTAATAACTACACATGCCTATTTGAATCCTTTGTTATGCTTGGCAGGTCACATTGACTGCTTTCTTTTGGTTCCCCTCCATCTTGCAGGGATAAATTAATCAAATTAAGGAGTCGGTAGGATAGTGGGTAGGCGACACCTGGACACCCTTTTGGAGGGTCCTACCATTGCTCAAAGGCACTGTTGAATAAAGGTGTTCAAATAAATGGTTAAGATTTTTTTATGGCTGGATCTAAGGATTTGATCCTAGTCGTTCCCCTTGGTCTAGGTTTGTCAATAATCTAACATTACCATTGCTTTAATCCTCCTAAGTCGGGCAAAAATATTTCCTAATTTAAGTACTTAAGTCTTAAGTCAATAATCTCAAGGGTGTTTTTCCCTTCGACCTAGTCAGGTTCCCTTCTTTAAAACTAACTTTTATGCATATACAATTTTTTTGATTGTTAGATCAGAGGATTCAATCTTGGTCATTCCTCGCCAGCCCCGTAGGAATAAAATAATAAATTTTGAAATGTTGCAGGGTCAGTAGGCTAAAGACATGTGTTTTGATGTAGGTGTGAGGCCTAGTCTCCACTCACATACCTGACACCTTAAGGTTTTAAATTGATGATACACATGCAACATTGAGATTTAATCTCAACCATTCCCCACTCACCCCACAAGAATAAAATAATGTTTTATGAAAAGCAATGGGGTTAGCGGGTGAATGACACGTGAATTTCTTCCACCGCTTGGAAAATAAGGTGGAACCCACAAAAGAAATGACTAATGAGTCAACATTCTAGCTAGAATTTCATTGGCTGAAGGATAGGTGAATGATAGAAATGAAAATTCAAACCTTGTTGACTTAATCTAATTCATCCAAAGTTCCATCTCACAATGAGATCAATGGATAATATTCAAAATCAAAGATGTTAACATGAGAGTTGTTTTGCTCTATGTGAGTGAGTAGTAATATCATAAAAGACATCTAGAGCTGCCCAATCTCAACATAAATGCATATAAAAGATTAGTTTTTTTTATAATTGAAGATTGTAAACAAGTTTGAAGCATACAATAGATCAAGAAGAGCATTCTAGAGTTCAACGCAGTCAAAATTAGGGTTTTATACAAGTGAAAAATACAAGTAAAACAAATGCCATTCTTTGTGCTTATACAAACTATCTTGAATTAGGGTAAATATTCATTGTGTCTTTTAGTTGAATTGGTCTACATGCTTTTAAGTTGCATTATAGTGGTTTGAAATTGTGTATTAGTTGAGAATTTATGTCAAACCCATTGAAATTATAGTTTTGAGTCATACCCTTGGTTTTGAATAGAAAAGCTATGTTTTGAACCTCTATGTGTTGAAAACATAGATTAGTTTGAACCCACTTTGTTACCAATGGTGCCCACAACACAAGTTCCTAATTCTGAAACTGCATCTAGGACTATCTCCCAAGACGTTATTGATCAATTAAAACCCTCAACTAACAAGAAGGCTGAGGGAACAACCCTATTCTATGGCCCTAGAATTACATATGAATTACTAGACAAGCAACGTTTTATCAAGGATGCTAAGTTGCCTTATACTAGATGGAGATTGTTTAAAAATTGGTTTTGCAACAAAAATTGTGGAGTCCCTATTTGTAATCCTTGGAGGTTGGATATGGGGAATTTGGTCATCCCAAACGTATACATGGATGTAGACCTATTGAAAGAGATAGTTGCAAAGTATGACCTTGTTTGTAGAGTGATTAGGGAATAAGATAGTGTTCAAATGGTTAGGATAACCAACGAAGAGATTGCAAAAGTTTCAAGTTGCATGAGTTGATTCAAGACATGATTCCCATTGATCTTGATGTTTTTAGAAAAGAATATGAGAATACTAAGGTTCTTTTTAGGACAACAATGTTACCCATACACACTACAAGTACTGAGGTTGGGAAGTCTAGAAAATGGATAAATATTGGTAAAGATGAAAAGGATCCATTTCCCATGAAGTACTTTTCAAATTACTTCAAGAAGATAGTGTATTCCTTGTGTCAAATCATTGGTTATGATCCACTAACCACCATTCCAAGGGGTTACATGTATATGGTAGCACATTTACAACATGCAACTTACAATGTAGTTTATGACTATACCACATACATAACATAAACATTGACAAAGGTTTGATTACATTAAAAGCAGGGAAGAATTGGGTCAAATTATGGTGGTATTCCCTTTTGATGCACACATTTATACAAGGGAGAAAATCATTTTGGTGAAGATATGACATTAGAGAGAGTAGAGGGTGATCTTGAATTTCCAGTCCAATGTTGGACTCAAATTCTTGATAAGGATGATTTGAAATTTGACTATGTGATGTTCCACAATTTTTTTGCTTCAAAACTGAGAAGGTTCCTGATTCGTGATCCACCAAGGATCCCCAAATAGATATAAGATGATTTTTTGAGGGCTTTGGAGAGGAGGACTGATTTGAAGATAGCTAGTAATTAGGGGGACATCATTCCATACCCCACCACAACTATTTTTAGGGTATATGTCAAAAATGTTAATCCATATGCATTTCCAAGAGATGTTCCATTAAGGATTGGATTCATTGAGATTATGAGACAATTGGGAGGAGCAAAAATGGTGCATTTACCAGAGAAATTGAAGAAAGGCTCATTCTTCCCTAAATGGACAGTATTTGCAAACTTTTCAATGGTCAAGGGAGGATGGGAGGAATTGGAATAGATTCTTGCACCATACAAATTGACAACAACACCTGAAGGAAACCATGAATCTGAGGGCTTCATTGCTACCTTGAAGGAAAAGAATAGGAGTGGCTCCTTTGTTCACAAATTTTATTATCCTAAAGATGTCATCAAGAATATATTTGATTTACAACTCCAAGATGAAAGGAAGGTCATATATCTTTCCTTCAATAAGATGGTGGAAATGGTTCAAATGTTAGACATCAACTATGATCCTTTGCCCAACATTAAGGGAGATTTTAAAAAAACATGTATGTCCTTGACAATTTTAAGAGCATAGTTAGTGTTTTGAGGGAAGAAAACATAATAAAAGATAAGGGGAAATAAATGGTAGTAGAAGAAGAACCAACAATAGAAGAGAAAGAAAGGCCCTCTTACCAGCCACCCCAAAAAGTTAGAGTTTACTCCAGGAGGTAATAAAGAATAAGAAAACATTGCTAAACCTTCCCAAAAGAATCCACTTGTTTTAATTGATATTGATTCACCTCTGAGAGGTCCTTTTCCATTAGAAAATCCACCATCCAAGAGGCAAAGGATTGAGGTGAGAGGGGTAGTTGATTACCCTAAAATATATGAAGATGAAATCTCAGAAACACTTGAAGATATGCAACAAGGAATTCCTTCTCCCCCAAGAGAGGTTGCATCAACCTCAGGAGAAAGCAGCCTTAGACTAGGAGAGGATGATATAAGTGGTTTGAACAATGTAGATGACTTGAGGTAGGAATCCCACAAGTAATTTATTGAAGATGAATCTTTTATTGAGACTAAAGAATTCAAAGATTTTGTGTGAAGAGCTAAGGCTCAAGAATAAGTAGAGAATTTGGAAAAAGCGAGGATCATTCATTTAAAACTTCTTGAGGGGGTTATTCAAGAAAATATAAGGAAGGCGATGAGGAAAGAATTCCAAGGTATCACAGCTGAAGAAGGTAGAGAACTTGTGGAAAAAAGTGGTATATTATTACTACTTGAATGGGATATTGTTGATGCACTTGTGCTGGATACAATAAGGAGGCATGAAAGGCCCTTGTTCCAAATAAAGGAAGAGGCAAAATTGGCACTACAAAGGTTAGCATTTAGTGAGGAATGGGATTCCTTTGCCCTTTGGTCATTTCCTTTGGGTTCTAGGAAGCCTAGAGTTGTTGAACCATTTGACTTCAATGGGAAATTAATTATAAGGAGAGTTTTTGATACTCCAACATTAGAAGTAGCTAAAATGACAATAAACATTGCTAAATTCACTAAGGAAACAATAGAGAGTATCACTGCTGATAGAGCCATATACAAGGGAAAATATAATAGACTTATTGATGAGTAGAATAAGATTCAACAAAGGGTAGTTGAATTTGAAATAGAGCTAGAGCATTGTTCAAGCAACATATGGAAACATTGAGGACTCAAGGCCCATCTAGCTCAAGTCATGTTGCACCCACTTCTCTAATAGTAAATCCTCAATCTCCTCCTCCTCCACCAGAACATTCCTTGGAAATAATGCCATACAACTTGGGCCAAGAACCACTTGTAGTTGAGAAGCCAAGCACATCTAGTGTAGCTCCATCAAATGAGCTCACCAAGGAGCAATTATTTTTGCAAATTGAAGTTTATAAGAAATTTTTTGCACAGGTTTAGGATACCATGTATGAAAATAATTCACATACTATTTTGGAGTATTTGAATATGAAGATTTAGGGTAGATTAAACAGTATTCATTCCAATCATTCTTTAATGTTGCAAGCAATAAAGTTGTCTCAAAGAGACAAGGAATTAGCTACCCCAATCCTAGACAAATGGATTCCTAGGGTTGATAAGTTGAAGCTCATTGCATTTGGGTCAACACATTAGAAGGATAACTATCCAAGATTGGCCCATATTATAAATTCACTAATGAGATTAGAGAACAAAAGTTTTAAGGGTATGCTGCTCGTTTGGAGGTGAAAGTAAAAGAGTTGAAGGGAAAATTTGATGAGGTAGATATGGTATTGAAGCCTGATATTTGTATCGTCGAAAAATGGACCCTTCCCATTTTCATAGTCTTTTAGGCATTGTTTCATAGTGTTGGAGCTATGTTTCTTTAATTTTATGATGTATCTTGGCTTGAACATGCTTATTTTGGTGCTAAAACTCAAAGAATGATGTCTTGTGAAAGTGTTGTGAAGTGTTGTAAGATATTTCTACATTCTTCTAAACTCTATTTAATGCAATTCACCTAAAACCCACCTTTTCACTCATCAAAAAGTCCTATTTTAAAGTGTTGTAAAGTCTTGTAACTAGATTTCACACTTTTCTAGGCATTTTTCCTTATTTACACCCTTCTCATGCTTTATTTTGTCTTTTTATGCCATCATATACTTATATTAAGTGTATTTTTGGGTCCTATCCCAAAAAAAAACATTAAATATGACATTTTTCCTAACACTTGGTTTTGGGTCCCAGGTGGGACTCATTTGCCAAGGGTGGCGAATGAGTCCCCCTTGGCCCCAAATTCAAATATTTCAAATTTCTTTCAGGATTTTACTAAAAATTCACTTCATGTTGGCCTGTGATGAGGTATGAATGGGTACTAAGGCACAATATTTGTATAAATAGGCACTTTTCACCTCATTTTACATCTCCTAATTCAAGTGATCTCCAACCATATCCTCATTCATTCAAGCAGTCAAGCATTTTGCATCTTCAATTCAAGCACTTTCAAGCACTTTGGAGCAGCCATTAACATCATTTCAGATTTGCATATTCAAGGATGTGGTAAGTTTTTAATACTTTCATGTTATTCATTTATCATTTCCCTTGCATGTCATTCATTTCAATTGGGTTTAATTACTAAAGTGGGGTTTGACCAAGGAAAACCCCTATTCACTAATCCCTCAACATTTTTCCCCTTTGCTTGTGTCTTTGCAGTCTTGTTTTGTAGATTTGGTAGGTTTAAAGGTGTTGAAAAGTCAAATTCAAGTTAACTAGGCTCTTCAAATCAATTCATCATCTATACAAGCAATTTGAGTGACTTTCAACCCATTTTCTATAGAATTGACCTCAACAACCTAATATTCAGTCATTTCTAGATCTAGAGTAGCATTGTTGACCCTTGAATTTTCATAAATATTAGGGAGGAATGATTCACCACCCTTGGAAAATGAGTCCCACCTGAAATTTGTAAATCTGCATTTTGTTAGATATCAACTCCCGATTGTAAAAAATCAATTCTTCACACTTTTTCAATAGTAGGAGAATTGATTTACCACCCTTGGCAAATGAGTCCCACTGTGAAAAATAAAAAAAAATTCATCAACATTCCAGACATTCCAAAAAGCTCACACATCATCTAGGTGCACTCAAATTTGACCTTGTACTTTCTATTTTGCATATTTCCTTCTATCTCTTCATATTACGTAGTTTCTGCATATCACACTGTGTTTTGAAACAAGGCATAAATCTTAGTGTTGCATGCATTTTAGATCATCTTAATCAATCAATTGCATTTAATTTAGTTATTTTACATCATATCACATCACACATGTCCTTATTTGAATGAACATCTAGAATTTTAGCAAACCTAAATCTCTCTCTTTCTAGGTGAAAAACTTAGGAAGAGAGCAGCATTTCAGGTTCCTAGAATCTATGTTTCATTTTGGTGAACCTAAATTTTGAACATTTTTAAAAATTCTGATTGCATCCACACATTTCATCCTAGTTTTCATTTGCATTGCAATTTAATTAGGACATTGATTTGTTATTACATTCTAGGACCTTTCATTTTGCATTAGTGAAAAACTCATTTAGTTTTCATTCTTGCACTTAATTTCATTGGAAAAACTAAAAATCTGCATTTTGTGCCTATTTTTGCATTTTGAAAGGCATTTAAATCATTCCTAAAATCCTAAAAAGAACAAAAATTTTCCATCTTGGGACTCATTCACCACCCAGGGCAAATCAGTCCCTCTGCATATTTTAGACATTACTTTTGCACTATTTTTAGCATTTTCTTGCATTTTTGTTTCCTGTATTCATATCTCTATTATAGTTGGCATATTTTCTATTATTTTCATTTTACATTCTTAGATTAGCTTGCATTTCCATCCACCCTTCCTTTGTGGTACTTGCATGAGTGTTTGTTGCCCTATTGATAATACTTTAGTGAGAAGAAGTTCTAAACTCATGGAATCCCACGATAACACTTTCTTTGTGGACCTTGGGATCTCACAAGCTCCTACTCCTGGTATGGACAATGGTGCATTATGCCCTAATCATACCACTTCCATGCCTTCACCTTTCCATCCTATGCATGTTGACAATAAAAAAGTCTCTCCTGCAAGAAAAGGTTATTAACATTCATGAGGACTTTTCATATTTACAACAAGAGTTGTCACTTGAAAAAATTTCCACCATCGCTATACCTGCTATTGAGAACCTTCATCACTTAATTGAAAGAGATGATAGCTTGAATGTTTTAAAATAAATTGCTGAGATTTACATTAAACATGCCTCTTCAACTACCCATTCCGCAAATATTCCTGTAAGCCAAGGAGCATCTCAAGTTCCTCCTTCAACTATAGCTTCCATACCAACTTACACCAATCCACAAGTCCATACAACTTTACATCAATCCAATTCTGTTGGTACTTCTTTCCTGATTTCCACTAGCATTCCTACACATTTTCTAGCATCGCAACCTCCTTCCACCACTTTCACACCCCTTACTATTCCTTCCACTTTCCCTAACATCACCTACACTCCATCACCATTTTCCCTTCCATCTCAACCCCATTATCCTGATCCCTTCATGACAAAACTCCTTAACACTGTTTCATCCATGCAACATCAACTTGCCACCATTAGTCAAGCTCAAACTACTCCAACCACATATCTTGTTTGTAGAAGCCCCTTATAATTAGAAATCTTACGTACCCCAATGCCACAAGGGATAAAAGTGCTGAAATTTGAGAAATATGGAGGAAAAGGAGATCCTATCAACCATGTCAATGCTTTTACTGCCTTGTGTTGTGAATTTTTCCTTGATGATAAACTTTTAGCAAAACTCTTTCCAAGGACCTTGAAAGATATTGCATTAGAATGGTTTTCCAACTTGTCTAATCATTCCATCCGTTCATTTAATGAATTGGTGGAAGCTTTCATTAATCATTTTCAAGTGCACATGACACCTAAAAAGACAATGGTTGACCTTATGTGATGTAGAAAAAACACTAATGAAAAAGTAAGAGATTTCATTTCTCGTTACCATTCCTTATATGCTCAAGTTGATGTCCAAATTCTAGATGCACGCCTACAAAAGGTGTTTATTGCAAATTTGCACACTAACCTTCAATATAAGCTCATGATGATGAAATTCCCTTCATTCATGCACTTATGTACAACCTTATGTGAATATCAAAATTTGGTTTAAAGTTGAGAGTCAAAATCCAACTTTAGCCGAATTGACAAAACTGAAAACAACAATCAACACCAAAACAACACACAAAATTTCCGCAAACCTCATAGGGGTTTCTTACAATTTAGTTCGTCTCCTTCACCCCAACCAAAACCAACTTCACAAGGTCAAAATTCAATGGCCACCTCTAAAACAATCGTTCCTTTTCATTATAGTTATCCAAACAGACATTTCACTCCTTTACCTGACACCCTCCATTAGACAATGACACAACTCATCCAAAACCACATGCTTACTTTACCACCTGTTCGACCACTTGATCCCAACCAACCCTTACCACCTAGCTTCAATCCTAATGCTTATTTCCATTTTCATCATCAAAATGGCCACGACACTGATCATTGCAAGTGTCATAAACATCTAGTTCAAGACCTCATTGACTTGGGTGAATTGACCATTATGGGTGTTAATGATCAAGGCAATAAGTCTATTGCACCCCCTAACCAAAATATCCAAATATTCACCAACCCTATGCCTAAACACACTACCTTGTTCGGCAAGGCTAGTGAACTGTCAAAGCCTGATGTAATGACTATGGATACACATACTGAACAACTTGATACATCTCCTCTTGTTGCCCAAGCTAGTCCTATGGATGAACTTGTTGCTATGATAGATGTTATCCCTAACAAGGGCCAAACCACTCAATCTCTTGATATTACCTTTTCTATTAAAGGCATACTACCAAAGCTTCCTGATGGTCCTCTCTACTTAGCTAGTAGAATCTATGATAAACCTACTAATGGGATATTAATAGATCCCGCTTCTAGTGAGAATGTGATCATAAAGGAGTTCCTAGTATTACATGATCTATATCAAGATAACTATAATCCACCGACTACATGGATTAAAACACATATGGTTTTGCATGCCCTACGATTGGATCGATCGTGTTACCTTTACAAATAGGACCTAAGACTTTGGAGGCGATGTTCTTTATTATTCCACAATCCAACCGATTTTGTTTGCGGATAGGCCTTCCTTGGCTTCGCTCAATGAAAGTAGTTCCATCAGTCATTCACAAGTGCTTGAAGTTTACACATGGAAATGAGGTATTCATTGTAAACCATATTGGCTTTAATACTCTATCTTCCAAAGGTAACTTTACATTAGAAGCCTTTTGGCCTGAACCCATGGAACCTATCATTCCTCGTAAGGACTTCTTTTACATCGCTTATCAAAATTTTAAAGCCAAAAATATTGTTGAATTATCCCTTTGTCACACACCTTCGTCCACTTCCACTCCTCCTATCCTTGATGAAACCATGAATACACCTACATCTGATATTCAAAAAATGATCACATCCTCTGAAAAATCTTTTCCTGATAGCCATCATCTAAATGACCAAGAGACCAAGAAATAGTTCTTGTCTCACTCCCTCATATCAAGCAAATATATAAAGCAAAAGAGAAATTGATTGATCCTTACCCTTTGGTTTCTTCTACTATTCCCCTTTTGGAAGTAGAACCTATGCTGACTCAATCTTCCCCTACACCTCAACAACTACAAAACAAAATTAAACGGAATTGTGCTGCTCAGGAACGTCGGCATTGTCGTCGTCTCCTAGTTCATACTAAAACCAATCATAGCAACCAATATTTTCCTTTGACAGAAGAAATAGATGACCATCCTGACCAACCACATGATAAATCAACCCAACAATCACAACCAAATAAACATATCCAACCCACACTCTTGTTACATTCATCCTTAGAAATCACCCTTCATCCTCCCGTTGTTATTAATCTTGATGATGACAATGAAGATGTGACAATTGCTAACATGGATGAAACAATAAACAACAACTTGAACTCTTTATTTTCATCTACAATGAGCTTAAATGATAAATCCTCTCTGACAAGTGAAGAACCTAGTACAACTCCTAGTTTGGCTCTTGTGATTCCTCCTTTAAACAGTCAATCACCTTCGCATTCCACTGCACATGACTGGGAGACAGATGACTTGATGGATGATATGCATTTTCCTACTTAGTATGTTTCTTCACATTCATTTCCCCTTTTTTCTTTTCATGTAAATATTGTGTTCTGCCGTATTATGTGTTTGATATTTCCTTCTCTTTGTACACTTCTTCTATCTGTATCTCGATTCTTCTTCTCGTGTCCTTTTCTCTTTTTTTTTGTGTTTTCCTTTTTGGGCTGATACAAAGTGTAGAGATTCCCTATGTCTCTTCCATGTTGACCAAAATGGTCCTTGTCTTTTTCTCTTTTTCTTTTGTTTTGAGTTTTCCTTTTGGGGATGACGCAAAGCATTGAGACCAAAATGTTTCCTTCATGTTGATTGAAAATATTTTTTCTTTTCATTTTATTTTTCGCTTGTCCTTTCCTTTTGGGGATGATGCAAAGTGTCAAGATCACAATGTCTCTTCCATGTTGACTCAAATCAGACTTTCTTTCACCTTTCTTTTCACTCTCTTTGTGTCATTTTTCTTGTTCTATATGCTTTGGGGAATGATGATAGTTTCAAGGTCTTTCATTCAAAATACAAAAACACTGCAACAACAAACATACTGACCCCAAATCCATAGATCCCTTATGTGTTTGGTGTGCTTTCTTTTTTCGAGGGAAACTCCCTTTCTTTATATTTCATTTTTCCTTGACATGACACAGCTTAACTTCGAAACATATGACTTGGCATAGAGCTTTCCAAGTTGGTTCTTATGTCTTGTTTTCTTTTTTTCATTTTCTTTTCTTCTCTACTTTCAAGTAATTGCTCATAGAATAATGTGTATCAATTCATTTAAAGTGGGGGCATACATTACCATTATTTTGTTTGCATTCTTAGTGAAGCCTTGTTGTTTTTGTGATGCGTTTGTCACTTTGTGGATGACATTGGGTATAATGTCATTCATGAGTGTGATCTATCTCAGCATATTGCATTCCTCTTTATGGTTCGATGCGACGCACTGCATCCCCTAAGTTGTGAATATACTATTCTTTGATTGGTCCTCTTTTGGAGACATTAGACACAATGTTCCCTAAGTGATTGACCTTTCATAAACTAGACAAGACTCCTTTGAATATATTACACATAACATTTTTACATATTGCATTATCATTCAACCACCTTGCATAACACAACTTGCATGCCTATGGTGCCATCCTATTTTAAACCAACATTTGCATTTTCGTTGGCTTTGTGGTGCCTTGTTAACGTTATCAAGTGGGTATAGCTTTAACATGGTTGAGTGGGAAGCCCAACTAGCAGCATGACTTTTCCCCATAGCCACTTTTGTGTTTGTTTGTGAGTGCATACCAACTAGCATATGTATCTTAATTTTTGGGGCCTTCTCACCCCATGGACAACTAGTTCCATGGCCCCAAAATGAGTACAATTTTTTTCAAACAATCAGCCTAGATCTCTCTTCACAACTTTTTGGATTGATGATCAAAGCTTCACTCAATTCATTTCAACACTTGTGTGTTCCCTTGTCCTTATGTTTAGTTTTCCATGGGATCTTCATCTTGGGGGCTTGATCATCCTCCATGTTTTTTGTATTTCATCTTGCTAACGTAAGTGCATTTGAACCCTCTTCTTGATGTTCATAGCTACTTTAGTGTGGGGAAGCAAGTTTCTCTCACTAAAGTGGGGGATAAATGTACCATCGAAAAATGGACCCTTCCCATTTTCATAGTCTTTTATGCCTTGTTTCATAGTGTTGGAGCTATGTTTCTTTAATTTTATGATGTATCTTGGCTTGAACATGCTTATTTTGGTGCTAAATCTCAAAGAATGATGTCTTTGAAAGTGTTGTGAAGTGTTCTAAGAAATTTCTAGATTCTTCTAGACTCTATTTAATGCAATTCACCTAAAAACCACCTTTTCACTCATCAACAAGTCCTATTTTAAAGTGTTGTAAATTCTTGTAACTAGATTTCACACTTTTCTAGGCATTTTTCCCTATTTACACCCTTCTCATGCTTTATTTTGTCTTTTTATACCCTCATATGCTTATATTAAGTGTATTTTTGGGTCCTATCCTGAAAAATAACATTAAATATGATATTTTTCCTGACACTTGGTTTTGGGTCCTAGGTGGGACTCATTCACCAAGGGTGGTGAATGAGTCCCCCTTGGCCCCAAATTCAAAATATTTCAAATTTGTTTCGAGATTTTACTAAAAATTCACTTCATTTCGGCCTATGATGAGGTATGAACGAGTATTAAGGCACAAGATTTGTATAAATAGGCACTTTTCACCTCATTTTACATCTCCTAATTCAAGTGGTCTCCAACCATCTCCTCATTCATTCAAGCAATCTCCATATACAGTATTCAAGCACTCAAGCATTTTGCATCTTCAATTCAAGCACTTTCAAGCACTTTGGAGCAGCCATTGACATCACTTCAGATTTGCATATTCAAGAATGTGGTATGTTTGTAATACTTCTACGTTATTCATTTATCATTTCCCTTGCATGACATTCATTTCAATTGGGTTTAATTAAGTACTAAAGTGGGGTTTTCCCAAGGCAAACCCCTATTCACTAATCCCTCAACATTTTTCCCCTTTGCATGTGCCTTTGCAGTCATTGTTTTGTAGATTTGATAGGTTTAAAGGTGTTGAAAAGTGGAATTCAAGTCAACTAGGCTCTTCAAATCAATTCATCATCTATTCAAGAAATTTGAGTGACTTTCAGCACATTTTCTGCAGAATTGACCTCAACAACCTGATATTCAGTCATTTTCAAATATGGAGTAGCAGTGTTGACCCTTGAATTTTCAAAAATCTTGGGGAGGACTGATTCGCCACCCTTGGTGAATGAGTCCCACTTGAAATATGGAAATTTGAATTTTGTCAAAAATCAACTCCCGACTGTCAGAAATCAGTTCCTGACACTTTTTGAACAGTAGGAGGACTGATTCGCCACTCTTAGCGAATGAGTCCCACTGTGAAAAATAAATTAAAATTATCAACATTTTAGACATTCCAGAAAGCTCACACATCATCTAGGTGCACTCAAATTTGACCTTGTACTTTTTGTTTTGCATACTTCTTTCTATCTCTTCACATTCCACAGTTTTTGCATCATACTGTGTTTTCAAACAAGGCATAAATCTTAGTGTTGCATGCATTTTAGATCATCTTAATCAATCAATTGCATTTAATTTGGTTAGTTTACATCATATCACATTACACATGTCCTTATTTGAATGGAAATCTAGCATTTTAGTGAGCCTAAATCTCTCTCTTTTTAGGTGAAAAACTTAGGAAGAGAGCAAGCATTTCGGGTTCCTAAAATCTATGTTTCAATATCCAACACACATATGACGAGGTAAAACATATACATGCATGGAAAAATTAATTAGATACAACAATTGCTACCCAAGCATCACAAATATGTGAGAGTGTTGAAATTGATGTATCGAAGAAAACTCTTGAGAATTTTTCTTTCACCATGTCAACTTCTTTGAATATTTGATAAAGAAGCCAATTCATTGATGTCAAAATATGCTCCCTGCAGAAAGAAAATGGATGAAATTATTAGATTTAACTGGCTTTCTAGCACAAAATATTAATTATGGAAGAAGACATTCATTGATGAATTGGAGCTATAGACATAGTGAATGGGAACATACTCGCATGGTCAAGTATAGTACAAGTTTGGCCTCAGAAGATGTAATGTATAAAAGATATGCTTCTCCTAATGAAAAATATAACAAGTGCTGACTATTGATGATTTGGACTAGTGTTGGATGCTGATCTAGATTTCAATCCACCTTTTCCCTCATTTTGGATGCCTTTTCTCATTTTGCTAAAAGGAACAAAGATGTTGCAATAGTTTGAAGACCACTCTTCAACAAATTTCCTTTTGGAAGGTGCAGGAATCTCCACTGACCGAAAGGAAACATTTGCTTAATAAAGAATATTCTTTCACTTTGTTGTAACCATTCCTCATGGAATGACTGGTATAGGTTGTCAAATGAAAATGTGACGTGTGTATTTTTTGGCCTAAAGCTTGTTTTTCTCCCTTGTTCTTATAAAAGAGAATTCAATGTCATTTATGTGGGCCTATTTTTGAATTTTAGATCTGAAAATACAAATTAAGAACACAAAGAAAATATATTTTGAGTTTGTATCTAGGTTTTGGGTCGAGCAAGTATATTTTGTAAATTGTGTGGTTTTCAAGCATGTTTGAATGAATGATGAAAATATTTTGAGTCTATTGTCTCTCCATCTATAACATTCCATATGAGTTATTAATGAAAATTCAATCAATGATCCTTTCATTAATTTTCATTGTTGTTTTGTAGTGAAATATGTTTTAATTCTGGCTCTGGTTTAATGAATAAGTTAAAATACCTTGATTAAAGCATGAATTCATATAAAGAATTAATTAAAATTCTCTAATGCAATCATAGGTTTGTATGGCTAAATTAACATATTATTAATAATTTCATATTTTAATTGTGTTAAAACTTGAACAAGTACTAAGTGATTCATCACTCAACTCAATGCTTAATAACATATTAACAATAGTATTAGTAGAATATATAAAAATGAACATCAACAATCATTTAATGTGTATCTAGTAGTTGAAAGCACTACCAGACTTTTTTTTCAAATGATAAAATAAATTATAGAGATAATTGAACATCAACACATTACTGAAGTCTGAATTTGAGCTTTTTATTGATTTTCACATGAAGAAATACATAGAGGCATTGGCAATCTTTCTCAAAGACAATTATGCACAAAGCTGAGTTGGAACTTGGAAATTCATATTATCAAAAATAAAATCATTGTATCACCTTTTCTAGCAACTTCCACTATTCAGGTGGTGGGATTGCCATTTGTTCTAATTGATGTTGTTTGAATTGATTTGTTAACATTTCATGATTAAAATTAAAACTTGTCTTGAATTCTTCAGTCAATTTTGCATTCAAGGTTATCAATGGTTTGATGGAATCCAAATAGTTCACCACATCTAGGTGCCGAGGAAACTGGTCCAAGTTAATATTCCTTGCACCCTCCATCTTCTTTCTGAAATCATTCTTTCCAATGAATCACTCATTTGTGTCAAAAGCCCCTGGAAAACCAAGCTCTATGAAGTTCCTTACCTTTTCATCCACCTTCTTCACTTGTCTATAGCTAAATACAAATATTCCTTTGCTTCACGCATTCTCAAACACTTTTTAATGATAGATGACAACGTTATTGAGGTAGTGCTAATCCCATTTTTGGTCATTAAAAATTTTCAATTTTCTCTTGCCAACATGAAATTTAAGCCTATTACAATCTATCATTGTTGAATGGTCTTAGTACTTCTTGAAGTCATAATCCCTGTGTTTCATAATACTGTCAGTATGAAGTGTATAGAATCACATCATAATGCATATGGTTTCAGGCTCTATAAATGATTAATGGACATTCAATGCCAAATTGTGATGTAGACTAAATAATGTTAAGAGATTGTTGTACATACATTGATTCATATAAATTTTCTGCTTCGAGATTGGAGGTTTCAAATATCTATCAGGAGGAATTTGCATGGGTGTTTTGGTTGCTATCTCATGACTCTACCATTTGCTTCATAGATATGTTGTTCCATGAAATGATACACAATAGTATCAAGAAATGACTTGAACCATTGTCAAAGTGATATATGTTATTAATTGATAATTCACAACTGGAGTGCGATCATGCTGGAAGATGTAGGGGGGAAGTATCAGAAGGAAAATCATGGTACTAGTGACATTGCTCAATGGTTACAAGACCATCATTAACTTCCTAAATTTTCTTCCCAAATGCAAGTATTTAGCAGCAGTGTTCTTTATATTTGGTGGGCACAGTGAACTAGGTAGTAATTTTATAAGTTTGAGTAACCTGTCTATAGACCACTTGCATGATAAAATATGTTATGGGCGGTGGTTTGTAAACTTGTCTCACTCACTGCTCAGAGTTCTAACAACCACCAAAAGGCTCGCCTCACCACAAAAGTTAGAAGAGATCTCAGCCTCCACTTCTTACTAAAATGTCTCTTAATTATAAGAAGACTCAAAGTTGATGGCATAGATTGTGGACAAGTCGTTGTGTTCACAATAACATTCTCAAGTTGAAAGGAAATACCTCTCAGTCATAGTAGAGAGAAGCCAAAAGACGGAGGCAATGGTTGAAAGGAAAATGATATTTGGTTTACATTTTGAAATGAGTTTAAATGCCCACAAAGGAGTTTTAAAACTCACTTTCACCACCGACGAAAGGAAACAAAGAAAATAATGTGTCTTGCACAACATTTGGTGTGAATTATCAGCACTATGGTCTATGGTTCAGATATAATATCAGCTATAAAGAGGTTAATGACATTAACGTTAGCATTTGGCATATGACGGAACCGATGCATGAAATGGATATGTTGCTCTTCATCCTTCTAGATTTTCTACTCTCCCAGTTAGGCTTGAAACAAAGAACGAAGCTAATGATTTAAACAAATAAAATGGAAATGTTAAAGGAGCTTTTTTAATAGTTATGATAACCCATATATGAAGATTTTGTTTTTCAAGGATGTGCCTTTCGATTATCTTCATTCTCTTCTCTTAATGGCAGCCGATATGTAAATTGCATAGTGTCAGTATATAAGGGAAGGCACAATCAAATGATCTACGTGTTTCCTCGCCTAATCGAAGTTGCATGGGAAAATATTTGCTTGTCATCTCATCAAACACATTAAATCTGGATGGTGTTGAACATATTTTCTAGTGAAGATTTAGGATCTTTCAAATAAATTTGGTAACTTGCCATGATCCTATTCTAATGACATCATAGTGCTTTGTTGTCCAAGGGAATATATGGCATTAAGAATATATGAAGATGAAGGAGATTTCCTCAATAATGATAATAGTGGTGTAGAAAAGATCGAGCTTCTTTTTATCAATAAATGAGTTAATAAAAATATGCATGTTCCCCTTCAAGAGGATACAAATAACATAGCTGAATTCATAGCCTTATACATTGGGCTGATTGAATGCCAAAAGAAAGGAATTGACAAGTTAGAAATTGAAGGAGATTCGGCTATCACTATCAATGCAGTGAGAATGTCTGAAACACCTAACTGGAGACTTAAAGCCCTACTAGAAAGGATACTGACAATTCTTGATTATTTTGATTGCTTTACTATTAATCATGTATATAGGGAGGAAAATTTGGAAGCAGACAAGTTATCGAAGATTGTAGCGGAAGGCAAAGTGGTGAGGTGGTGGCAGTAAAGCTATGTTAGATGATCAAGGTCCTTTGTTATTGGGGCCATTTTTGCAAGAGACAGTTTGTTCCTTTGGCCACAACACTAGTTGGGACTTAATTATGTCTACTAGAGCTCTTTCAGATGTTTATATCCTATCAAGAATAGTTGTTGTTTTGGTTTGGAGTATAAGCTTATAATGATTATCTTGTAATATAAGATGTAAGATCCTTTGATAGTAGCTATATTAATAAAATTTGGCTTTGCCTCTTGCTGATCAAAAAAAAAAATGCATGTTCCTGTTCTAAAAGAGCTTGTTTCATTAACCTTGAAGAAGGGAATGTAGAATTTGGAAAGAAATTTTAATGACTTTTCACATTTCCCTGACTTGCATCAGTTTTCTTGGAGGAAAAAATATTCATGGAAAGTTTCTTTTATAATGAAAGAAAAATCAAACTCAAGAACATGTTACACGCAACTGAGAAGGCAGAGGGAAACATCATAATATTGGAAAAATCTACATTAGTTTTGAAAAAATAAAGCTTGAAGGTATAAACCAATGGCCTTTGAGCTGGCAAAAGAAAGGTAATATGAAGCCGCATCAAGGATAGTAGCAAAGATGTTACAAAAAATAATCGAGATCAAAAGGAATCTTTGGATAACTAGAAAGAGTCAATTACAAAAAAGGAGAATGCTCATTT
The DNA here is from genome assembly GCA_007258455.2 of Sequoia sempervirens. NCBI lineage: Eukaryota > Viridiplantae > Streptophyta > Pinopsida > Cupressales > Cupressaceae > Sequoia > Sequoia sempervirens. The sequence continues at coordinate 994,817,872 of VDFB02271358.1, read as the reverse complement.
GGGAAGATATTATAAATATGTAATCTAAAATTAAACAAAGGGGGGAGATCTTTTAGATGTGAAACGGGAGCCTCTTTAAAGGTTGGGGAATTATAGTAATTGATCTTTTTCTATTCATTTGGGGAAAGGGATTATTTTCTGAACATAATCTTTGTACAAGGAGATAGAGTCTTTGAGCCCTGTTTTATATTTTAGAATAAAGGAGACATTTTTAATCTTTGTGTTCACTTGTATTCTCTTTAATTGTTGATTTCCTTTGCAAATCCACAATTATCCATTCATATTTTCTCTATTACATTTGATTAAGAATGTGTTCATTGCAAGATCTCTGAGTCTTGTTTTGTTCATGTGTTTCCTCGAAAAGATTTTCTTTCCTCCTTTTCATCATTTACAAGTTTAAGTGAATGATATTTGTGTCATTTTCTTTGATCTTTTATTCCAAATCACTCTCGCATTTGTGTGATTTTTATGTGCAAATGCTTGTTTGCCTTTACTGCTTTCTGGTTAAAAGCCCACCTTAGTTTTTTTTTTTTTTTTTTAGTTTCTCCAGTTTATTGAAGATCACAAGAGGGAGTTGTACCTCTTAAATTAAGAGGAAGATTGCTAATTCAATAGTGATCTTCAAAGCTATTAGTTTCAATGTGTCAATGCTTAGTTTGGCAATAGAGAGTCATTTATTACATCAAATCACAATGGCCAATCTATTTGCTAACAGGTAGCAAGCCGATTAATAATCCCTTTTGATTTCAAATTATTGTCACTTGCTTTGTAGATTGTTTGTTGAACTTGATTTGCAGATTTCTCTAATGCCAACACATTTTTTTTGTCCACTAAATATTTGTTAAGCTTCTTATAATATAGTCTGATAACATCAATAAATTGAAACATGTCACAAAAATGATCAATCCTCAACATTATTTCATCCCAAATCTTTTGTTTCATATGCTTCATTGTTTCTCTACAAAATGTAGATAGCTTATTTTGACAAGAGTTAATTTCTTTTTTTGCTTCCATCAGCTCTACCTCCAATCTTTCATTTCTTTTCCCCTCTTTCTCTAAATTTTGTTCCGATTATGCATTTCCATCTGCAATGCTTAGTCTTAATTTTGCTAAAGTGGATTTTTCCTCATCATATTTCTTGTTGTTTTCATCCAACCTTTGCTTTAGTTCATTCACTTATCTCTTATTTTGTTTATCATATTTGCTTGTTGATGTAGAGGTTGATTTTTTATTCTTTCTTCTAATTCATTGCTCTTGTTATTTGTTGCTTTCCTCTTTGATTTCTCATTTGCCAGGTTTTCCTGTAACTTTTCTATTTGAGTCTTGTTAGTTAACATATTTATCACCTAACCCTATATTCTTAAGCCCACAAAGGTGATAAATGTAACTACAATTGAATTGATAATAGTACAATTTTTAGACCAATTCTCTGCTTATATTTAAAAGGTGGCAGCTACCTTTAAACTTGATATTCAATGAATGAATTCTAAATAGTGTTGCTTTTAACTGAAAAGAAAATAAAGGAAGGGGCTTTTAACTAGAAAGCTTTAAAGGTATTTATCAACTTCGTATAGCAAGAAATGAAACATCTTAAGAGAAGATAAAGACTAAACCAATATCACCATAGAATCCTTGTTCATAGATAATAACACCACAACAATACAACAAGATATATATCATCTATCATTCTAATAACAAATAACACACTAGAAAATACTCAGTATAAATAGAATGAATCCATAGACCATAATTCAAATATTACACATGCATAAACTTCACCAATGTCTTCTATATCAGAATAATAGATAATAGCCAAAATAACAGAGTTTTCTCTCATGAGTAAATCAAAGTTTTTCCAAAAGATCTAAATCACATCAATCGAAACCATATTTAAACATTGCAAATGTCTTTGGTAATATTTTCTTGAAAGTAACCATGCCGAAAATTAAAAAAAAAGTCTTTAACTTTAAAGAGCCAGATTAAAAGAAAGTATTTGAAATACTAAAAATAAACTATGCATCGGTCCCTCCTGCTTGAACCTCTTCAGCTTCCAATTCCTCGACCACTTCTTGTTGCAACAACTTTTCTCATGCCTTCATTCTATATTTGTATTCCTTGTACCTGGTAATGATTGCAAAAATTTCCTGTGTCTTGGTGTTAATGTGATTTGGAGCCTAGTTCTCCATTTTTTAAGAGCATCTTTAGATTCATTTAGAATGTCAGACCTTCTATTAGCTTCAGTTTTAAAGGTTTTAAGATAGAGCTCTAATCTCTGAAGCTTAGAGAAAGATTCTTTAGTCATTGTAACAGGATCTACTATTTCCTTGTTAAATACTTCATTGAATTTTGAACAAATCTCCTTTGAGTCTAGAATCTTCTCATCGCACTCATCAGTTATCTTCACTTGTAAATCATGACAATTCCCTTTGATTTCTATTAACATATCTAGATACTTTTCAAGTGCTTCAGTAATATCTTTTACCAAGTTATCATATATGTCTAATTTCCATTTGAATGAGTCGGGCCATGAGGGATCTAACTCTTTCAGATCACCTACAATCTGTTCGTTAATTAACTTCAAATTATCCATTGTAATTAATTCCTATATTTCTTCCGAAAGAACATAAAGATTGGCCTGATATTTCCTATGCTATTGTAGCTCCACTATCAATTATTTTCTCTTATCAACAATATAAGTATAAGAAATTATAGATTTACTAGCAAAAGGCATAGCTTCCTGCAATGTTTCATCAACCTACTCACTGGCAGCCTTGGAATAGTTTAAATTCTTTCTGATCAACTGCATTGCAAACTCATCAATAATTCCTTCTTGAGAACTTGAAGCTCCAATAGATAAAAAGGGGGAAACTATAGAAGAGATAAAGTTTTTGAAACCTAGAACCTAAGATTGCAATTTTACTCTTTCCTTTCTTTCTTCTTTTAACCACTTGGCTAAAGCATTGACTTAATAATTGGCATGATATACATCACCTTTGAGTGTCTTGGGTCCCATGTCAACATGCATGATCTTATAATCAACTGCAGTTATTTCATCCTCCAAATCCTTTAAAGGTTTCACAATCTCTAGTATTTGGTTACCAGAGACAGGGTTGTCCAATATTCTTGACATTTTTTTAGCTCTCTTCGGCTCTAAGGAAACTGTAGCAATTTTTCCATTGTGTCTATTCCAAAAAATGTTGTGAGAGTGAATTTTATCTTCTTTTCCACTGCCTTCCTCAACCATACTAGAGAGTTTTCTATCAAAACAGAACCTTTACTACTTTGAACAACCTCTCTAGATTCACTAGAAACAATTGATATATTTTCTTCAAGAGAAGGAGGATTTTTCATATAAAGGTGGGAAAGTATTATCTTCAATAATCTGCTGGAAAATGATATCTGAATCTTTAGGTGCAGGATTTGTTTGACCAATATTCTTTTTGACAGTAGGGGTAGATGGGCTATCTTGTTCACATACCAACTTCAATTTATGTGATTCTTCAGGTTTTTCACCATCACCCGCAAATTATGAATTCACACTAGAAGACCTAGTAGCCATTCTTGTTGATGATGTACTTCTTGCAGCTACCTGAGCAAATCCTTGTTCATTTTTCTGGGATGATCTTGGTTCATGAGTAGAACCAACAACCTTTTTCCATTTCCCTTCTAACCAATCTTGAGTTCTTTTGGATACTGGCGCAACCCATACATTCATATGCAAAACTTCACTTTTACCCCAGTCAACCTTAGGATGAGATTTGTGAGGCAATTTTTCATATTCAAGATCAAGGATCATTGAATCTTTAGTCACATTCTCAGGAATTTAGAAAGAAAAACCAAAGGTTTGTATTTACTCTATGGTTAACCTCATATGATCTCTTCTAAACACTTCCTTTTAATCAATACAATCCTCCCAAAAATCCTCAATAGAAGGTTGATGCTGATATGAGCTCGCAGCGTATAGGTTTTGTCTTACAAAGCCCTTGCTATAAAAATTGGCTCTCATAAACAAATACTGAAGATTGTATTTCTTAAGAATCTTCTCAGCACCTCTAGCCATCTGATTACTTTTGCATGTGAAGGAAGGAGTTACTAGCGGGAATGCATATCCCCATTTTCCCATATTCATGTACTTTATATTCACTATGGCCATTTGTCTACAAACCTCCAAAAATACCAGTAAATCTTTAGGGTATTTGGGAAATTTTAATGGAGCCTTTTCATAACCTCCTATCCTTAAATAAGAAAATCTATCAAACTGAATATAAAAACTTCTAAACTTCAACACCAAATATTTTGATTCAGGGGAAAAATGCACTTTAGGGTTTCCATCTAGTTTTCTCACTGCTTCCATCAAGAATGCATCATTAACCAGGCAATATTCTCCCATTCCCACTCGCTTCGTGAATTGTGGATAACATTTATATATGGGCATACCAGATGTCGGAAATGCTTGTGGTTTCAAGCCTGGCCAAAAAGATCTTTGACTGGCAATAATATATACCAAGCAAGAACACAGATGAAAAGTGGCAAATTTTTAAAAATTGATTAATTGTTCATGTGGATGAAAGAAAGTTATCTTTGCCTAGTCAACAAATACATTATTATCATAGATAACTAAAATGAATTGACACATCCAGTCTTCAAATAATTCAATTTGTGCATCGATGATCCCACAATAGTGGTTTACAATTTTTGGCCAAACTGGACACTGAAATAATTTTTTTAAACTAAATCTTTAGTTTCGAGCACCTATAGCAGCTAAACCGTGAGGAATTTGAAGATGATGCAAACTAGAGTTTCATGAAATTTTTTCTATAGATTCTAAATATATTTTTTTCAAAATTTTTGGAATCAAATTGCACTTCTTTTTCCATCTCCCTCGAAAACTAGTTTTTTTCAAAACAACATTTTTAAAAAGTGACGCTCACCAGATAATGCAACTTTTTTTTTCCATGAAGGATAAAATTATAATTCTTTTGAATTTAGATTTTAACTCCATATCTAGTACTTCCACTTGGTTAGATATTTTTTTATTGAATATATTTTCTTTAATCAAGTTTGAAGTCAAACCAATTCAATTCAAACATATACATTTGTTTAATGTGTAATTTTTTTGTATGTATCGAAATTCAAATTTTTTTGTTGGATCAAGGACTTCAATATCTAGTGCACTCTTTTTTCATTTTTTTGATAATCTACTATTTTTCCATATGTGCAGAACAAAGAGCTTGATTTTTGATAAAAAACCTACATTCAAAATAAATAAAAAATAAATATAATAATAAAATAAAATTTATTTAAAATTATACTTTTTGGGAATATTATAATAAGGACTACATACTTACAAAAATTAAACTTTAAAGGAATTCATTTGATCCCCCAAAAGGTAAATCAAAAGTGGTTTTTTATTAGCATTTTGATAGGTGTAAAGGAGACTCCATTATAGGTATGGTTTAAAACAAGTGTGGTTCTATCCAAGGGGGTTTGATCTAAGGTAGTTGATCAAACCCTCTTCAATTGGAATGCTTTAAATGGAAATTTTTAAGGCTTAAATCATTATTTTTTCTAAAAATATGTGATTTCATAAAAAATCAGAATCTCCCAAAAATTGTAAACCAACTTTGTGGGATTACCCGCATTCCTGACAATGCGGTGTAGTAAAGCAATGATATTAGCAATTTCCACTTTGAAATGCACCCTTTTAAGTTTGTTGGGTAACTGGGACTTATCTCTCTTTTCCAACTTTAACCATCCTTTGGCCATAGAATTTTTACACTAGGCTTCGTTAACCCTAAAAAACTCGTTAGCTACTTCAATAGACATCTCCTTTATAGGTGCCTTTTCTATATTTTCAATGCTTGCGAAACAACTTTAGGAGAAATCTTAGCAACAATAGTCCCGACACTCAACACAGCTTCTGGGAAACCTCGAGCATGAGATAATCCACTTTCAAGCACCTTCGCATCTATAGTAGACTTTTCTTTTCCCTCGAAATGTGTCCAAAATTCTTCTAATTAAAAAATTTCCAGTTCTATATCTCTCACACCAAGCCAATGATTTTCAATTTCAAACTGCGTGAGCTCACCACAACTGAAGAAACACTTGAATTCCTGAACAAATAATAGTAGCAGGTAGAAGTACAGCCAAAATTTTCACAAATAAGTTCTCACCACCTTAAGCCAAGTAAAATGGCAAGACGTGTATTTGATGTTGAATTAATACGACACTTTATTTTATTTTTCCGTAATGAAAACCCTAAGTTTTGTGTGCCTTGAAGAAATATTTGATAAGATGTATCCAGGCTGTACCATACAACTCATTAAATACGAAAATGTTTCCTTGAAACCTGCAAAATGAACAAGAAACCTCTTTGTCACAACAAACTAGAACCTAATAACAAAAAGTTGGGAGTTATGAAGTTCTGAGAACCTTTGACTCATCGACCATACTCTTGACGCTGTGAAGGATAATAAGTCAGGCTATTTGAAAGTTAAGAAAAACACAAACCCGATGACAAAGAAAAACAACAACGAGAACCAAAGAACTAAGTTTTGAAACTTGAAGAACACATGACAAAGAATTAGAAACTTAAGGAAAACCGCAACAAAGGAATAGAATGAATATGAAGGCCTTTAAATTAAGCAGGATGTGTAGAAAAGAGGGACATAATTGAAACAAATCATACATAGTATATTTATGAGTAACATTGGCTCTGAATGGGGACTAGGACTGATAGGATGCAGAGAATCTAGAATCATGACATAGAGCCTTATTCATTGGGAAATTGAGTCAAAAACTAGAAGATCCAAAAGTGAACCCACAAGAAAAACAAAGGAAAGAACTATGTACAGGGATGGACCCAACAAATGATTAATCAAGTAATTTCAAATCTTTCCCATTGTAGGCAAGAGGCAGAATAGTACCATTCGGATAAGCTGAATGGAAAGCATGATCAACAATGAGCTCCTTGATCAGGAATGGTCCTTTCCACAGAGAATCAAATTTCTTAAGTGCTCCCTTCAGCTCTTTCCTATCCCAAAGAAGGATTGTATCACCAACAACAAAGTCTCTTTGTCTAGCTCTTCTGTCAAAAAAATTGTTTACCATCTGCTGATGTTTAGTTATTGTATCCACCACAATCTCTCTCTCTTTTGTCAACTTATTTAAATACATGATCCATTTTTCTAAGGAATCATAGAATTTCCCATCTTTAATAACCTGTAAATAAAGTGTTGAAATCTCCAATGGTGTGGGTAGAGTACTATTGGTGCCATATACTAATTGGAAATGAGACATTCCAATAGCTCTTTTGCATGTAATTCTATCAGTCCATAATGCATCATATAACTTTTTATGCCACCCTCTTTGATTTTCATTGACTAGTTTCTGAATGATGGAGATTAGGTTTTTATTGCTTGACTCGGCTAGCCCATTTCCTTGTGGATAATAATCAGATAAATAAGCAAGGCTAATACCATAGTCATAATAGAAAAGAGTGATTTCAGTGGAAGAGAATGAGCTAGCATTATCAACAACAATCTTCTTAGGAACTCCAAATCTTACCAAAACATTCTCCTTTAGGAAATTACACACGACTTCAGTGGTAGTGATTTTCAGTGGGATAGCTTCCACCCACTTGGTGAAATAATCTATAGCATTCAGTATGCATGTATTTCATGTGCTAGAGCTAGGATGGATTGGCCTAATAAAATCCAAACCCCATTGTTGAAAGGTTCATCAATTACAATAGGTCCCAAAGGTAGAGCAGCAAGTTGTGGCCTACCAGTGAACTTTAAACACTTTTCACATTTTGACACCTAATTATATGCATCCTTAAACATACCTAGCCAATAAAATCTATGGTGCAAGATCTTAAAAGCTATCATGGAAGTTGAAAAATTCCCACCACAAGCTTCACCATGAAAGACTTCCAACAATTTTTGTTGTCGCTCTTTATCAATACTTATTTTCTTTTAGCTTTATATTTCTCTTCTCTTTTGTTGGCAGGTGTGATGGACAATCACCATAAGTTAAAAAGTAAGAAATATCATAAAACCAGCTATCTGTTGTGCTCGTGAATAATACCAATGGTAAATATCCTTCTTCATTGGATTTACTTTTAGTAATCATTTTAGCCAGACCCTTTCCTCTCACCAAATTAGTAGGCTTAATGTCTAGATCATATTCTTGAATCTAGCCTATCCAAGATCCTCTCTTATTATATCTAATATCCTGCTGAGTAAGAATGCTTTTCACAATAGTTTTGGGAACAAAAATGATAGTATGGGAATGAAGAATATAGAACCTAAAAATTTTGAGTGCCTTCACAATAACAAATGCTTTTTTTTCAAGTGGTGAATATTTGAGTTCATATTTCTTCAGAGTACTCATAAAATAAATCGGAGCTTCAATGTCTTGATCATTCTTTTGCAACAAAATAGTTGACAGAGTGTGCTCAGAGGCATAACTATATATAATGAAATCTTTGGTAAAATTAGGATGGACCAAAGTAGGAGCATTTGAAATTGTTGTTTTAATATCTATAAAATATTGATTTCCTTCATTGTTCCATTTAAATACCAGTTGATCTTTCATCATATCAGAAATGGGCTTAGTTAGCTCAGCAAAATCGGGAACAAACCTTCTCAGAAAATTCACTTGGCCAAAGAAAGACTTGATACCATCTTTGTTAGTAGGTAACCCCAGCTGCATGATTGCTTTCACTCTTTCCAGATCTATTTTAATCCCATCTTTCAAAACAATATGGCCTGAAATTTTTCCCTCAGTTATAGCGAAGATAGACTTTTTAGGGTTTAAGGAGATACCTGCAATGTTGTAATACAATTTTCAAGTCATGTAGACGATTGGATCTCTTTTTAGAAAAAACTATTAAGTCATCTAGATAAATCACTATAATTTTATTCTTAAGATCTCCAAAAGATAAGTCCATAGCCCTTTGAAAAGTTGCCTCAACATTAATAAGTCTGAATGGCATTTTGTTATAGGAAAACACACCAATGGGTGTAGTAAAAGTTGTTTTATGCTGGTCTTCTGGAGCTACTTCTTCCTTATTGTATCCCGAGAAGCGCCGAGCATAGACATCATTTCAGAACCAACAACTGTTTGTAGAATATGATCCATCACAGGTAGTGGATAATTATCTTTTAGGGAGGCTTGGTTTAAATTCCTGAAGTCAACACATATCCTTATCTCTCCATTCTTCTTCCTTATAGGAACTATATTAGCTACCCATGTGGAATGATGGATAGGACAAATAATTTTTTATTTAAGCATTTTATCAATCTCATTAAAAATAGCTTCTGCAACTTTAGGATTATAAGTTTGTTGTTTATGCCGGTAAGGTGTGGCACTAGGTTTCATTGAAATATTATGTTGAAATTTTCCATTTCTAAACTTCTTTAAATCTGTATAGCACCATGCAAAGACATCCTTATAGCATTTCAATAGGAAAATCAGTCTTTCTCTTTCCTCCTGGGAACAACACTTTCCAATATAGATGATCTTAGGATCATCATCTATTCCAATGTTCACCTTGTCATATTCGGTAGATGCTTCAATTGAGACTTTATTTTTCTTTTTCAAATATTGATCATGTCTGCCAAATAAATGTTATAGGGACACTAATCCTTTCAAAATTTTATTACCCTTTAACTAGATAATATTTGTCTCTTTTCCATCAGGGGTAGTGATATCACCTTCTAAAACATCACCACTTTTATCATCACTACCTTCAAAATAAATGTGAGTAAAGGCTTCAACCTTCTCTAGGAATTCAATAATTTGTTGATCATTATTGAACACTTGCCAATGATTGACATTATCAGGGACAATAAGTTTGTATATAATTTCAATTCTATAAGACTCATCTTTGAAATTTGGATGTGGCAAGAGTAATGACACTAAAACTTCCAAAGAATCAGCCCTAGTATTTTTCTCCCTTGGAACAAATTCTATAGAAAAAGAATCAAAATCTTCTATACAATCCCAAACCCTGTTCCTATAGTGTTTAAGCCAACTATTTTTTACACTATAAATTTTCCTCAGCTATTTCACCACCAATTTTCTATCTCCTACAACCTTCAACTGTTTGATACCTTTTTCTTTAGTCACACTTAAACCAAGCAGTAGAGCTTCATACTCAGTTGTATTATTGGTATTAGCAAACTCCAATTTTAAAGAAAAAGGAATTTTATAACCATCAGGAGAAATCAAAACTACACCAGCACTTGACCCTATATTATCACAACTTCCATAAAATTCTAGTGTCCACAATTCATTGATTAAATCAGGGTTGATAGGATTCGAACCTTCCCCATGGTCAGAAGTGCACATGTAAGTTATTGGTCCTATTTCAACGAACAAAATGTCTGCTCTTGGATCACCTAACTTTAAGACAGTGAATTTGGGTTTAGTTGCAGGATTCAAGCATATTTTATTTCCATCCAAGGGTATCAAGGCATGAGACCAATCCATTTATATTTCTCCACCTAAATCTTTACAAAAACTCCTACTCATAAGCATGCCATAACTTGCAGGAATATCAACAACCAATATAGTCAGTTTTAATCTTTTATGGGAAAAGTAGCTAGGGCTACTTGAGCATCTTTGATTTGGCCTATGATAGGGACTGGTGACCCATCCATTGAATAAAATTTACCTTGGGAGGAGGTATAAGACAAACCTAAAGCTTTAGCTATTTGGGTAGGCATCACATTTTCGGAAGCTCTAGAATCAATAATACAATTACTTAACCTAAAACCAACAATGTATAATGATATATAAAAAGGTTCAAGTTTCATGAATGGGTTTTGTGAACTTGAAGGTTTATCAATAGCATTAGAACATATTTGGTTCTTAAAGCAAAGTTCATTTTCACCAGAGGTTTGAGCATTACACTGAGATGATGAGGACTCTTGTTTGACATATATAACCAACCTATCCAACTTTGAGGGATTGAGTCTCAAATATTCATCCTGTGAAATTTGTATTTTGGTATTCTTACAAGACTCAACTATATCAAATGAACCAAAAAGAAGATTATTGGATGATGAAGAATATGGTACCTCTTCTGGCACACTCTTAGGAATTGTTTGCTCTTGCTTTTTCTGCTTGGTCAAAATGTACTTGGGGGTTGAAGACGAACCACTCTGATCAACTTTTTCGTGTTGTTCTCTAGTGAAAATAGCACAATTAGGATCATCAACTCTGACATATACATCTTCTCGATTTCTATTTCTGATACAAACACAAAGAAATTCATGCCAACATCATTGGATGAACTACGTTCCTCCACATATGGTTCCATAATAGGTTCATTGGTCGAAAGCATTTGCATATACCTAATCATCTCTCGACATGTAGCTCCATCATGGTCTAAAGTTAGATGAAAATTATAGTGATTTCCTTTACTCGAAGGTGGAGGACCTTTAATTGCCAACCTTTGACTCGGAGTAACCAGTAATGGAGTTTTGTTAGGAACTGCTTGATAATTCCTTGACATATCTTGATAGGGAGTTTGCAAAGGACCTTTAGGCATTTGTATCTTAAGAGTGATTATATCATTAGTCATTCTCTGAATAATTGGATTAGTGGAATTTACTGGTGATGGTTTCCCCTATCTCCAGTAAACTTAGGTATGATTTTTCCTGAACCTTTAGGCAAGTCATGAAGTTGTGCACCTGCTCTAAAAGCTAGGGGACCTATCGCAACTCCCCATGCAATTGGCTGCACCATTACTAGAGGAACTAAAGGGAAATTAACTTGTGTAGGAAGAGTAGTACCACACAAAAGAAGACTTTGGCAAGATATCTTCTGAACTCCAGATATAGTAGGTTGCAGAAGAGGATGGGAAGATGGTCTGTTGATAGTCTTGGCCTTTCGAGTAGGTGGAAAATATGAAAAATCAACGGTTTCTAGGAACTTGAAATGATTGTCTAAAATATTATTTTTCTTATAACCCCTAGTATAACTTTTTGAAGCCAGGTTTCAGATACGATACTGATAAATCAACAGAGTCACCAACTTTAATTTATTGATGATTTCGAGGGGGATATCACCTATTATTCACTTGGTTCCTAGGAACTTGTGCAGGAGGAGCCCTTACCCTTCTAACAGGAGGTGGGATATTTTCTAAGAACACAATCTCCTGTGCATTCTCAAAATGCAGTGCATTTTCTCTAATAGTATCTCCAAGTTCTTCTTCTTCTAATACTTCATTAACTTGGTGATATTGATAATTGGTTCTTCTTTGTTGCCAAGCAAGTAACCTGAGACCAGTAATTATATCTTCTTGATCCCCAACTAACCAATCTACATTAGGATGAAGGAAAAGAGCATTATTCCTTTGAAGAAACATCTTTATTAACTATAGAGCAACTCATCATATAAAATTTCTTTTCTAAATTATTTCCCCAACCGAGTCACCAAAAATCTGTTAGTTAACAGATTTATCACCTAACCCTATATTCTTACACCCATAAAGGTGATAAATGTAACTATAGTTAAATCAATAATAGTACAATTTTTAGACCGATTCTCTACTTATTTTAAAAGGTGGCAGCTACCTTTATCTGATATTCAATGAATAATTTTTAACTAGGACTTCTTTTAACTGAAAAGAAAATAAAGGAAGGGGCTTTTAACCAAAAAGATTTAAAGGTATTTATCAACTTCGTATAGCAAGAAATGAAACATCTTAAGAGAAGATAAAGACTAAACCAATATCACCATAGAATCCTTGTTCATAGATAATAACACCACAATAATACAACAAGTTATATATAATCTATCATTTCAATAACATATTACACACTAGCAAATACTCAGTATAAATAGAATGAATCCATACACCATAATCCAAATATTACACATGCATAAACTTCACCAATGTCTTCTATATCAGAATAACAGATAATAGCCAAAATAACAGAGTTTTCTCTAATGAGTAAATCAAAGTTTTCCCAAAAGATCCGAATCACATCAGTCGAAACTATATTCAAACATAGAAAATGTCTTTGGTAATAGTTTCTTGAAAGTAACCATACCGAAAATTTAAAAAAAGTCTTTAACTTGAAAGAGCTAGATTAAAAGAAAGTATTTGAAATAATAAAAATAAACTATGCATCGATCCCTCCTGCTTCAACCTCTTCAACTCCTGGTTCCTCGGCCACTTCTTGTTGCAACAACTTTTCTCGTGCCTTCATTCTATATTTGTATTCCTTGTACCTGGTAATGATTGCAAAAATTTCCTTGTGTCCTGGTATTAATGTGATTTGGAGCCTAGTTCTCCATTTTTTAAGAGCATCTTTAGATTCATTTAGAATGTCAGACCTTCTATCAGCTTCAGTTTTAAAGGTTTTAAGATAGAGCTCCAATCTCCCAAGCTTAGAGAAAGATTCTTTAGTCATTGTAACAGGATCTACTATTTCCTTGTTAAATACTTCTTTGAATTTTGAATGAATCTCCTTCAAGTCTAGAATCTTCTCATCGAACTCATCAGTTATCTTCACTTGTAAATCATGAAAATTCCTTTTGATTTCTGTTAACATATGTAGATACTTTTCAAGTTCTTCAGTAATCTCTTTTACCAAGTTATCATATATTTCTAATTTCCATTCGAGTGATTCAGGCCACAAGGGATCTAACTCTTTCAGATCAACTACAATCTGTTTGTTAATTAACTTCAAATGATCCATGGAAATTAATTCCTTCATTTCTTCTGAAAGCACATAAAGACTAGTTTGATCTTTCCTATGCTACTATAGCTCCACTATCAATTCTTTTCTCTTATCAACAATATGAGTATAAGAAATTACATATTTACCAACAAAAAGCATAGCTTCCTGCAATGTTTTATCAATCCACTCACTATTAGCCTTGGAATAGTTTAAGTTCTTTATGATCAACTATATTGCGGACTCATCAATAATTCCTTCTTGAGAACTTGAGGCTCCAGTAGATAAAAATGGGGGAACTATACAAGAGAAAGTTTTTGAAACCTAGAACCTAAGATTGCAATTCTACCCTTTCCTTTCTTTCTTATTTTACATGCTTGGCTAAAGCATTGATTGAATAATTGGCATAATATACATCACCTTCAAGTGTCTTAGGTCCCATGTTAACATCATGATCTTATAATCATCTACAGTTATTTCATCCTCCAAATCCTTTAAAGGTTCTGCAATCTCTATTATTTGGTTACTAGAGACAAGGTTGTCCAATATTCTTGACATTTTTTTAGCTCTCTTTAGCTCTGAGGAAACTTGTAGCAATTTTCCCACTGTGTCTATTCCAACAGATGTTGTGGGAGTGTATTTTATCTTCTTTTACATTGTCTTCCTCAACCATATTGGAGAGTTTTCTATCAAAACATAACCTTTACTACTTTGAACAACTTCTCTAGATTCACTAGGAACAATTGATATATTTTCTTCAAGAGAAGGAGGATTTTCAAATAAAGGCATGAAAGTATTATCTTCAATAATCTGCTAGAAAATGATATCTGAATCTTCAGGTGCATGTTTTATTTGACCAATCTTCTTTTTGAGAGTAGGGGTAGATGGGCTATCTAGTTCACATACCAACTTCAATTTAAGTGATTCTTTAGGTTTTTCACCATCACCCCCAAATTTTGAATTCGCATTAGAAGACCTAGTAGCCATTCTTACTAATGATGTACTTGTAGCTCAGAGAAAAATACACGAGTTAAGCAACTCAAATATAATCTATTCAAAATATACTATCAAATCCTCAAAGCTAGATAATCGAGCACAAAAGAAAGCTAAGAACAACATGCATAAAAGAAACTATTTTACCAAACATGTGATCAATTTCATTGAATAACCTCCATTATTTTCTCATTCGAATGATAGGCCAGGATTGAAAGATCGAATAGTTGAGATCAAAAGATTAGACATGCATTATGATAACTGTTTGTAGTGACATGAGTGATACAAATTAGAAATAGAAATAAAGATTAAATAAATGATTTAATCTTTGAGTTTGGTATTCAAAAGTAGAAGAATAGTCTTTGCATGACAAAGATAAAGATGGATTAAAGCAACTCTTTGTTTAAACGCACACACAAGATTTAATTAATTAAATAGGAATATTTAATTAATATGAATGTACATGCAATTGAGTTAGAACTAGATGACTGAATGATATGACAAAGAGATTACTTGTGAAATCCATTTAGACACTAAATCCAGAGTTAACTGACAGATTAAAATAGATGCCAAGTAAGAGTGAATACTTAGATAATTTGCACAATTATCTAAATATAGAGGAATGCGTTAAAATAAGAATTTATGAATTAAATAATTCATTTAATTCAAGATTTGATATTTGAAGAATAATTAAATAAATAGGAATTTATTTAATTTAACAAGAAGGATAAGGTTAATTAGTAACATAATTAAATAAAAAGTGTTTATTTAATTAATCAGATAGAATAAAGAAAATGTGAATCAATTAAATAATTAAGATTATTTAATTAATAGAAGAATTAAAGTTAAAGTGAATTAATTAAATAATTAAGTTTATTTAACTAATGAAGAAATGAAGAACTTTAGAGAATAATTATATAATTGACATTATTTAATTATGACCATGGAAATACAAATTATGAAGAATATTGAAGTCGTAGGCTTAGACTAGATTTTGGTGTCTACATTTGCCCCTCTTTGATACAATTTCATTTCGGCATTGTGTCAAAGAAAATCAATCAAAAATATGCCCCAATGCCCTGGTGTAAAATAGGTGAAGGTATGCCCCCTCAAGAAAATTGAGAAATTTTTAAAAAAATGTCAAAAAATAAATAGAAATAGTCTCGATTAGTCCATTGGATAGCCAGAAATGCAGTGGAGTTGATGGAATTGAAGTTGGAAATGTTAAGGACAGGTACGGGTCGATTGAAGTTAGAATTTGATGTGGCCAATAAAAAGGAATTCCACCAAAACCCTAGGTTTAAATAGAAAATGGGGTAAAAACCCATTCATTTTTACCCACATAGCTTCGAAATTTGAGATTTTGCTCTTCACCCTCACCGAAGATGTCTCTCGTTCCACACACCCACCATCGAGCATATAGGATCTGGACCTTCAGGTGGCCGACCGACATAGACCCCCCGGTATGTACCTAGATCTCGACTTTTGAATTTTTTATTTTCACACGTTTTTATGTGTTTAATTTGAATTTTTCTCATGCGTCAATTTTTTGAAAAGTCGCATGTGGGTGCGTAATCAACACATTTGTATGTGAAATGTTGCAATTGAAAATTTACGTTTATGGTTAGTGTAGGTTTTTCATAGTTCACCGAATTTGTATTTTAGTTCTACGCATTCGTGAAATAGCAACGCATTTGTATTTAACATTGATGCAATTATTGTATTTTCAACGCATGTGAAAATGTTTTGACGCATTTGATATTTTATTTATGCATTTGCATTTAGCAAGATATTGTTATGTGTTGATAGATAAAGGTGCATTTGACTTTTAGACACATTTGTTATTTCTGCATGTAGTTGTAATGTAAAATGATGCATGTGACATTTTATGATGCATTTGTAAAATAAAATGACGCATTTGGTTTCCTGTGACACATTTGCAAAAGAATGATGCACTTGAATAGCATTTGATTATGTCTCTTTGCATTAGGATAGGTGATTGATTCTAACATGAGGCATGTATAATGCCATTGCAGGTTGTTTTGGACCCTGTTTATACATGAGAGTCGAGACCATTGACTTTTCACTTCTGAGATAGTTTGCAGAGTGCAGAGAAATGGTTCTTATGGCATTTGGGGTTCCTCGATGTGATAGAGATGCCCATCATTCAAGAAAATTGGGGTCCACTAACAGCGTTATGCGAGCAGTGGCACTCATAGACTTCTCTGTTTCACCTGCCTACTGGAGAGGTGACAGTTACTTTGAAGGATGTCTATAGGATTCTGAGACTTCCTATTAGAGGCACTAGGGTGATGTACGATACTCAAAGGGGTTTCACTGAGATGTGCAGATATTACCCTCATGCGGATATTAGACAGTTAGGTTTTGACCATTATGAGATTAGATAGCATGTATTGGCACAAAGGTATAGGCAGTTAGACTATCTATTGTGTACATTGATAGGTGGTATAGTCCTCCCTAATCATCGAGGTCATGGTTTTCTTGTGGGATGGGGAGAGATGTTGGTTGGTATGTTAGAGCGTTGGGAGGTGTATGCTTGGGACCCTTGTCTTCTCGGCATGTTATACTTTCATTTGCATGATATAGCCTATCGAGAGGCACAGTCTATGAGTTGTGGTACCACGCTCTTGATGGTATGGGCATGGGAACACATTGCCATCTTTCATCCATCGGTTACAGTTGATGTGCAGCATGGAGCACCTTATGCCTTCCGTTATGCGAGGGCTAACACTTAGCACCATATGGGAGATACTGGATACTTCAGACATGCCATTGATACCATGGTACAGTTCACTTGGAGACCATACTTGGGTTGTCCAGAGTGGTCAGATGAGGATGAGCATTTTCCCTATTGCCACTAGAAATAGTATCTGATTGGGCAGACTATTTCACATGTTCATATTATAGAGAGACATTTGCCAAATTGTGTGCTACGACAGTTCAGAGAGGTGCAGGATGTGGCTAGAGGACAGGCAGAGTTTTTGAGGTCCTCGTGAGATCCCCCTATGGGGTGCAAATATTCTAGTGGCCACTACCGAGGTAGATATTGATGCGTTGCAAGAAGTTTAGTGGGGTTGGAGAGATGGTTTAGTAGACCCAAGTACCACTAAGACATACGATCAGTGGTGGGCCATGCATATGCCGATTCCCCTTACAAATCCAAATCAGGTTGCACTGATAGAGCGGTGAGGGATAGGATTGTGTAGCAGGCATGACAGAGGCAAAGGTTGGAGAGGTGGAGATGGTCGAGGCGATGATGGAGATGGTCCTGGAGGTGGTCATGGAGGTGGTGGGAGAGGGAGACGTGGATAGAGGGGACGAGGGCCACCGTTATCACCTATCCACGAGGAGGGATGGGAGGAGGAGGATGTGCACATGCCAGATATTGGTGGAGATCAGGAGCATCCCACAGAGGAGGCCATTCTAGAGATTCATGCAAAGATGGAGGTAGGAAGAGAGGAGGAAAAGATTGATGCCATCAACTTACTTGGTGCCTATCAGGATGATGATGGGGAGCGAGATGATTAGGAGCGGGAGATTCGAGATAGGATTTTGGAGGAGTTAGAGGATGAGGATGATGGTGTGGAGAGGGTGAGACAGGATGACACAGGGGCACTTGATCCTAACACTACTACACTTTGTGCCCAAGTTGCATCTTTGGAGGAGCAGATGAGGGTCTTGATGTTCGAGCAAGATGTGTTGCAGATGGAGAGGGATAGAGCCTTCATGGACAAAGATCAGGCCATAGCTCGGAGGTAGGAGACCGAGTAGAAGTTTATAGAGATTATATTTCTTTGAAGTGGGCCAGTAGAGGCATTTGCTTGAGAGTTAGTCAGATCTAGGGAGATGACCACTTATTACGGAGATTTATATGAGGCATCAGTTCCTCCAGAGAGACGGGCCCCAAGTTTTTCACAAGCACACAGTGAGAGGTCCCAGACGAGGACCCACACCAGGACAGTTAGCACAAAGGGTGTTGAGCAGCCGTGCAGAGTTGGTCCGTACGATAGGCCCCATTCAGGTCACAGGTCATCAGGATCTCGACATCATTCATCCACACACTCTAGTCATGATAGCAGTGGCAATTTAGGATAGGGACTTTCTTGATATGTACTGAGACATTGTATTATGATCATATAGCATGTGGGATTCCAGATTTATTGATACATTATGACATTGTGATGTGACACTTTTGAGGGATACATATATATATATATGTATGTATGTATGATTTTGGCAGCGATTCTCATGATATGTAGTTCTATTTATTGATAATATAGTTGTTTATTTATACATGTTATGTCTATATGAGCCTATATGATGGATGATCCTATCTTCTTTATGATGTGTTTATGCAGCCTATGATGTGATGTTGATTCTATGTGATGAAGTATGTATTAATATCTATGATGTCGATGGATGTTATGTACAATATGATGTTATATGTACAATGATCTCTACAAGTGTTGCTATATATATGTAATGTGATGTATGTATTTACATTTTTTATGTACATGTAATGCTTATGATATGTATTGTATAATGATGAATGTCTATTATGCCATGATGTCCTGGATATGCTAAATTCCTATATGTTTGTATATGTCAAATGCAAGATGTATGTATGATTGAGGATATATGATTTTGAAATGATGTTTCTAACATGATGGTATATTCAAGATTATTTATATTTTTGTGTGTCATAGGACTCCGTCATAATGCAAGAAAGAAGAATTGTTAATGAGGAAAGAAAGACAAAGACATGAGATGGATCTTACTATTAGCAATCATTCGATGTTTTGTTGTATCACAAAAGGCATTGCACTTTATCATCATTGGGCAGGACTAATACAAATGGAGAAAAACATCATGATATAACATAGATCAAGGTGTGCAAGGTTAGCCACTTGCTAACAATAGATAGTCGCAGACAAGGATTGTCGTTAACTCATACTAAGGGCATAGTTGTCCTAGTATTTTTGTTAGGACAAACCACAGACAAAAAACAAAATAAAAGACGGGTCATGAGATGTCATCACTCCTCTAAATCCTTCATGGGACATCCTTGAGGAAACTAGTAACATGACTCAAAATCAAATTTAAAAGACATTCTATAGACAACAGTCAAAGAAAGAAGAATTTTGATACATCGTTGCTTCTCTAAATCTTGCATGGGACATCCTTGAGAAAGCTAGTAACATAATTCCCATCATAAAGTGCAGTGAAATGATAAGATAAATAGGCCATAAAGTCAAAAAGCTAGTAAAATATTTTCCAAAACTTGATCGTGTTTGTTTGATTTGTTTTGATTGATAAAAGGATTGATTAATAGAGCCTAATTTTAGGAGATACACATACCGAATAAGATTGTGAGTCTGGTTTCGATGTTATGACTATTTGTATAAGGCATGACAAAGCCTAGTTTCAGAAAGACATGTATCGTATAAGACGTTGAGTCAGATACCGTTGATGTGATAACCTATGTAAGGCTATGTTGACTATTTGACAATGTTGATATGCAGGAAGGACTCATCCTGAATAAGACATAGGTTGATGGTTTTGATGATGTCTGTTTCCAAGAAGGACACATCTTATAGCCGACATAAGTTGTTCTGTTGTGATTGTTGCTTTGGATTTTTTTTTTATTTGACTTAGAGGCATTGTTGACTTGTTCACCATATTGATGCATGATTTGATATGATGTGTTGACAATTGACTATGTGTGACGACAAACCCTAATGGACTGACCTAGTGCGGCCTCGGGGGCTCATCGCTTGATGGCCTTTCCTATGTTATACGTGCAAAGACCTTGTAGTTCAACTTGAATTTGATTGAAAAGACTGACTACAAATAGAAGACATGTGTGATAGTGAATGTGACAAACCCTAATGGACTGACCTAGTGCGGCCTCAGGGGCTCATCGCTTGATGGCCTTACCTATGTTATGCATGCAAAGACCTCATAGTTCAACATGACCATTGACCTTGTCATATAGACATATGGATTGAGTCGTGATTTTATATAGAAAAACCTAAACGGACTAACCTAATGCCTCACGGGCATATCGGCAGATGCCCTTTCCTACGTCCAGTTGCAGAGGCAATGTAGTTTGACAAATGACAAAGACTAACAAGTGTGACTAACTCTGAATCTGTTTTTGTATTTTTGACATGTTTTGATTTTTTTGTCTTTTTGAAGTTTTTTGATGTTTTTGTGTTTTCTCAGGTCATTTTGTGATGTTTGTGGATTTTCTATGTTGTTACATCTTCCACATAGCCAATGTAAGAACCAAGATGACACATGTCAAGTGTTTTCCCCCAGTCGAGTATAAGACCAATTGATTATGGATGGAATAAAATGGGGGATATGAAAATTAACTCGATGTCAATTGTTCCAGGTTATGGGAAAGAATACCCCTTATTACGAATGGTATGTGCAAGCGATGGATGGGAAAGATAAGTCATATGTACAGGGATAGGTAGTATGTATAGGGATAAGGACTATGTACAAGGTAGTGGACTGTGTATAGGGTAGTGGACTATGTATAGGGTAGTGGACTATGTATAGGGATGCTAGATTAGAATAATAGTAGAAAAAGGAGTAGATTCAACTACACATGGCACCTATTTGCTAGGTTTTCACCACATGGTACTTATCCAAAGCGCCACTGAAGTGGTTTTCACTATTGGATGAATTATTTCTCTTTACTATTTTCTGGATTTCTAAAAAAAATTTATGTTACCAAGATGCATGTTTGCCAGGTTTTCACCTAGGTAATGATTATTTTTTTTGGATTTTTTCTAATTAAGACAAGGTCCTCAAAAGCTATGCATAGAAATTCTTCAAATGAAGACTATTGATTGGTGAGGAAAATGGTTCCCCTTCAGGAGTAGAGAGTTGATATGCTACTGATCCAAAGGCTTCTGTAACAATATACAGTCCTAACCAGTTAGGTTCAAACTTTCCTGGTTTCTCTCTATCTGCTTGATTCTTTGGGTTCTCCATTAAGACCAAGTCACCAATGTTAAATTTTATGTTCAAGACCTTCCTGTTATAGCTACGACGAAGGTGATTCTGATATGCTTGGAGATGGTCTAGTGCCTTCTGTCTTTGCTCATCTAGGAATTCTAGTTCATGTAGTCTTGATATCCGATACTCTCCATCATCAATGTGCCCTTTCAAGGATACCCTAAGGGAAGGAATCTCGACCTCAATAGGAAGAATGGCTTCAGAACCAAATACTAGTGAATAGGGAGTAGCATGAGTGGGAGTATGGATACTTGTGCGATAAGCCCATGAGGTGGGATTAAGTTGTAAATTCCAATCGTGGCCAACATCATTGACAGCCTTTTTGAGGATTCTAATGATAGTTGTACTAGATGCCTCTGCTTGGCCATTACCTTGTGGGTAGTATGGAGTGGAAAATTGATGCTGAATATGAAATTTGTCGCAAAGATGGTGGACTTCTTGATTCTTAAATGGGTTTCCATTATTCGTGATTATGGACTGATGGACACCATACCGATAGATGATATAGTTCAAGATAAACTTAGAGGTCTATGTGCCAGTAATGTATGTCATAGGAATAGCCTCAATCCACTTTGTAAAGTACTCTGTGGCAGTGATAATGAACTTGTGGCCATTGGATGATGTGGGATGGATCTTACCTATGAGGTCGAGTCCCCATTGGGTGAAGGGCCATGGTGATGTTATAAGATGGAGCTCTTGTGTTGGTGCATGTATCAAGTCTCCATGAACTTTGCACTAGCAACATTTCTTTACAAAGACATATGAGTCCTTTTCCATAGTAGGCCAATAATAACCCAGTCTCATAATATTTTTAGATAGGACCACTAGAAAGGGAACCACATATACCCTCATGCACCCCTCACAAGGTTGCTTGTGCTTCATTAGAATCAAGAAATCTCAGTAGGGCATTATCTAAGGCAAGTCTATATACTGTGTCTTCGATGATGGTGTATTTGGTTGACTTGTTGAGGAATGTCCTACATTGGTTATTTGAAAGGCCAGGAGGTATGATTTTGGCATGGAGGTAGTAATAGATTTCTTTGTACCATGGGGAATTAGGACCAACAATGTCACATACCATCTCAGAATCTGGGATATCGTAGGCTAGGACCAAAAGCTATTCTACCAAGAACTCAAACTTAGGCACATTGCTAGGAATGTCTAGAAGTGATGCAATAGTAGACATAGTGTATGCTGCCCTGTTTAGAACATGAGGTATTTGATGAAATTCAACCTTGTCAAAGTAATCCTTGAAGCTATTCTCCATGTGTTTGTATGGGGTAAGCTTCTCATCCTTAGTCTCATAATCGTCATTTACCTATCTGATTACTAGTTGAGAATTGCCATATACCTGTAGGTTCTTAATTTTCCACTTGACTACCATGCGCAACCCTGTCACTAGATCTTCATACTCTACTATGTTGTTAGTACATGGGAATGCAATCCTAAATGACTTAGGCATGGAATCACCTTGTGGTGTGATAAATAGTATAGCAGCCCTTGAGCCATGATTTGTATGTGAGCCATTAAAGTACAATTTCCATGTTGTGTTTGTGTCAATTGTGAATATAAATTCATCAGGAAAGTCTGCAACTAATGGGTGATCTACTTGTATTGGTGCATCGGCTAACTGATTAGCAATGAATTGTCCTTTAATATCCTCTCTCTACATATTGGATATCATACTCACTAACTAACATAACCCATTTGGCCAGTCGCCTTGTTATTGCTACTTTCCTTAGAAGATATTTCAGAGGATCTATTTTGGCAATCAACATTGTTTGATGGTTTAGCATATAGTGCCTAAGTTTTTGAGTAGCAAATACTATTGCAAGACATGCACGTTCAATGGTACTATAGTTGAGCTCATAACATACCAAAGTCTGACTAATATAGTATACTGCCCTTTCATGACCTTCATCGTCATTCTGTGCAAGCAATGCTCCAAGTGAGGAATGGGTCGTTGTAATATAAAGAATCAGTGGTCATCCTTCAACAGGTGGCATTAAGACTGGTGATGTGAGTAGATATTCTTTAATCAGTTGAAAAGCCTCTTTGCACCTAACTATCCATGCAAAGGGTACCACTTTCTTAAGTAAATGTTGAAAATGATGTGTCTTATCTGCTAACTGCACTATAAATCTTCCAATGGATTGCAGTCTCCCTTGTAATTTCCTTAGCTAACTGAGATTAGTTGGTGGAGGCATGTCTATGATCACTTTTACCTTGGCTGGATCTACTTCAATGCCCCGCTTGGAAATGTTATACCCTAAAATCTTTCCTAATTTTACTCCAAACACACATTTCTTGGGATTGAGTCTCACTTTATACTTCTCTAGCCTTTGAAATATCTTGTCTAAAACCTTTAAATGTTCTTCCTTTGTCTTGGATTTAACTATAATTTCATCGACATAATCCTCCATAAGAGTGTGTACAAGATCATGAAAAATGGTGGTCATGGCATGTTGATAGGTTGCTCCAGCATTCTTGAGTCCGAAGGGCATAACATTCCAACAATGCGTCCCCCAAGGACATGTGAAAGCTATTTTAGGTTGGTCTTCAGTTGCAATTCTGATCTGATTATATCCTGAAAATCCATCCATAAGGGACAACATCTCATACCCTGTTGTCATGTCTTCTATCATGTCTATGTTAGGTAAAGGGAAGTCATCCTTAGGACAAGCCTTGTTGATATCTCTGAAATTAGTGTAGATGCGAATGCCCCCTATTTATTTAGTGACTGGTACAAGATTGGAAATCCAATCTGCATAGTCGATTGATCTAATGAAACCAACATCTAATAGTTTCTTGAGTTTTACCTTGACTAGTAGAGCAATTTGTGGGTGCATTTTCTTCAATTTATGTTTCACTGGTTTGACACCTGGTTGTAAGGGAAAGTGATGTAGAACAATTTCAAGATCCAACCCAAGCATGTTTGCATATGACCAGGAAAAATTTATCTATCTCTGTGTAAAGAAGTTGTGGAATTATGGCTGGTCTTCTGTGGTCAATGATGCTGCAAATTAAACTAGTTTAGGATTCTCTTCTATGCCTATGTTGACTTATACTGATTCTTCAACGAGCATGGGTGACTTTTCCTATGCAATGGGGAGAATGTTCAAACCTCCATCCTTAGGTACCTCAGAGAGGTTTTCTCCTTTGGATGTGTCCTTTATTTTTACCTTTTCATTGTCTAGAGGAACCTTTCGGTTTTCACCTAGAGACTCGTCCTTTTTATCTTTTTTATTATTTTTCTCATTTTTGCGACTGGAGGGTTGAACAAATTCCCAAAAATATGATTTTTTTTCCAACTCAATGGTAAAACCAGCCTTGTGATCACCGCTAGGCATGCCTTCTTGTAATCCCAGGAACTTAGCAATTGCTTCGTCATTCTCAAAAATGTCTAAGATAGGTGGGTCTTGTTGATCCCAATCAATGAGTTGGGGATAAACTAAGGGCATGTCATCATTGGAGTTATCAAAGTTTAACGGAGTCAAGGTAAGGACTGAGTTGTTCATATGGTCACAAAAGTCTTGTACTAAGTCCTTTTTTCTCTTTGGTTTAGATCTAGGTGGATTGAGAGGTGGGCCTAATGCCAAGGTTTGGTTATCTGAAATAGATGTATCAAGTTTCCAAGAGGTAGGATCAAGTTATTCCTAATAATAATGTTTAAACTATTCCTCTTTAGTCATATTCTTTGGTGGACAGGAATTCAATGGATTTGGTGAGGATCTCAACATTAAGTCAAGTTCTCCAAATAGCTTGTCAAGGTCCATGGAAGAGGTAGAGGATAAGGAGTCCCACTCATATTCGTTTGAGTCAGGGGAGTCATAGTGGTGTTGGTCAGATGGTTCATGAGATGTCTCAATATCTTTTGAAGCACTTATTTCGTCAATTAAGGGTGATGTGGTACCAGGAACGCCAATCTAAAATGGTTGAAACCCAAGCCCTAAGCCTTTTGGCCACTGAGAAACAAAGATTGGTTCAATCCTCCCATCTTGATTTAAGCCTAAACCACTGTATCCATTATATCCCTTGCTTTGCATGATTTTGAAAACTTTGCCATATAGATATGTAGGAATGTGAGCAAGTGAGAGAGGTTCTTCATTATCTTCCCTATATAGCCAGGAGGTGACATCTTATGTATTTACGGCTTCTTTGCTTAATTCTCCCCATTTAGTGAAAGTTGTTGTGGGAGGAATGTGTATAGTGACCATAGATTGTCTCCTATCTGATGTAGGTAAACCATATGACTGAGGAGGAATCAGATGGCTAACACAATAAGATTTCTTCATGTAATATTCTCCACAAACCTTGTCTTGGATCTCAACCCTAGGAGTGGTAGGAAATGAAGGTGAAATAGATGTTCGAGTGAGAGTGGATGGACTGACATAGTGAGATGAATTAGATGATGAAGCCTCTTGGTTTACTGGCACTTGGCGTTGGGGTATCTCTTTTAGATTGGTGCAATATTGGAATAGATCTAGGTCACCATCTATTGTTAGTTTAGTGTCATTGTAAGAGAATTTGAGACATTGATGATATGTGGAAGGGATTTCCATCATGGCATGAATCCATAGTCTACCTAGTAGAAGGTTATATGGAAGGGTGAGATCCAAGACTTGTAATTTTGTCTCCATTATTGCATAACCAATTTTGATAGGAAGTGTTACCACCCCCTTTGATTTTCATTCCTCATCATCATAAGATTTAATGACAATACTTTTGGTTGTGTCCATGCATGCTTCTAAGAAACCTAATGCTTTAATTAGTTTTAAAGTTCACAGATTTAACCCTACTCCTTCGTCTGCCAAAACTCGTCTAACTTTGGTGTCGTCAACAAGGACTTCAAGATGTAATGGGTCATTATGATTTGTCTTTTCAGTTACGTAGTCTTGTTCAAAAAACATGGCATAATGATTGTTGGTCAAGTAGCCCACCATTTCCTGGAAACGATTGACATCAAGATCATTTGGGACAATGGTGTTTTGTAAAGCTGTATCTAAAATGGATCGATGCTCAAGGGAGATACGCAATAGTTCCAAGATTGAGATTTGGGTTGGGGTCTTCCCCAACTGGTCAAGTAAGTTATATTGTGACTTGGAAGGCTATGGTGTTTGCTGCAATGGAGGACCTTGGATAGTGATCTTAGTACGACAGGTGTTGACAACACACTGGAGAGTTGTATTTATGGTAATGGTATTGATATTCTCATCAACAACGCAAAGATGATTAATGATTTTTCCACTATTATAATCATGTTTGATATTTGCATAGTTGGATGACATATTGGTCTTGTTACTCGAACTAGGGAAATTTCCTTTCCCATGGTCATGTAGTGGATCCGAAAAGACTTGGTGATCAGTGTTTGATTAATTTTGTTTCTGTCCACTAACTTCAATAATTCTTTTTTCGACAAGATCCTATATGATATTTTTCAGTTGGCGACAATTTTGTAGGTTATGTCCCTTAGTTCTATGATAACTACAAAAGGAATTTTCATCCCACCAAACTAGTTTAAATTGTCCTGGATCATATTTTCTTGGCTCTTGAAGCTGTATAAGATTATGTTGTAATAGTTGTTTGAATACAGACTCAATGGGTTCCCCTAAGGGAGTGAACTCATGTTTTTGAAACCTCCTTTGTTGTTGCAGATGTTGGGTATTTTGGACCGTGTTGGAAGGTTGATTGACAACATTAAGCATGTTGGCCAAAGAGTTAGGTCCTTGTAATGTGATGATTGGTCTTGCTTGTATAGTTTTAGCATCAACTGCCCCATCATTGGTGACGTTTTTGTTCCGAGACCAAAATTTGTTTCTGTCATTGGGGGCATTTTGCACTATCAGATTTCTATTGGATGTCAGTGTCTTAAGTTCTCCTTTTTCAATGAGATCCTTTTCTATTATAACCCCTTTTTCCACTAGTTCTGAAAAGGATGTACAATAATGTACCCTTAAGTTACTCCTTAGTTTTGCATGAAGGTTTTCCTGGAACATAGTGACTTTTTGTTCTTCAGGTATCTTGATAGGACACCGACTAGCTATAGTCCTCCATCTTTGGAAGAAAGCGATAAAATTTTCACCTTTGTCTTGTGTTGTGTGACACAAGGTTACTATATTTATCTCATGGTCTATGTTGAAGGAGAATTGCTCAACAAATTTCTTAGCTAGTTCACCCCAAGATTTGATGCCATAGTCTAGACCTAAAAACCACTCTAGTGTAATTCCTACAAGACTTCTTGGAAATAGTCTCATAAGATATGTGGGGTCATAAGCGACATCTATGCACATGGTAGAAAATTCACTTACATATTCTATCAAATTATGTTTGCCATTGTACTTAGGGATATTCAATATGACATACCCGTGAGGGAAAGGTGTCATGTATAATGATTTATCAAAGGGAAATGGGCATATGTCCTTTTTTGAAAAATATTTCTTAGTTGACATCACCATGTTATCCATTTGTGTTTGTAATGTCTGCATTTGTGTTTGCAAGACATCAACCTAAGTTAATGATGTGTTGGACGGATTACTCGGATCGGATCTATGTATGTATTTTGAAATCCAAGGTTTTGTGATGGGTTTTGATTGAATGATGGTATTTGATATGGATTTGGATTCAGAATGTTGGTTAATGTGTTCTGATTCAGAATCTATGTGAATGGATTTTGACTGCCAATCTGGGAGAATGGATTCTAATTCAGAATTTGTGTGAATGGATTTTGACTGCCAATCTGGGAGAATGGATTCTGATTCAGAATCTGTGTGAATGGATTTTGACTACCAATCTAATAGAATGGATTATGACTACCAACCTAGGAGAATGGATTCTAATCGCCATATTGGAAAGAGGGAATCCCCCCTATCTTTGTAGTTTGTGGTATAGTACTAGTGACATGAACACTAGGTATAGCTATTGGCTATGGTATGGTACCGATGACACTGACATTTTAGATATTTTATTCCCAACAAGAGGACTGGGGGGACTAGACAATGATGCCCCTATAGTGAAATTAAACCCGGATGTCATGTTAGATGTACTGAATGGGGATGTATGGACTGTCGTACTTTGTGTAGGTATGCTAGATGGTATGGTTGTATTAACCTAAGGAATAGAAGTACTAGCAGACGTTTTGGTTGTCCCTTGTGTAGGTTGAGTTTGTAAGGTGCTAATATCGAATCATGTAGGTAAGGTAGCACCTTCAGCTAACAATTTGGCTAAGTAGCATTGGCAATCATTTGCTAGATACTCATCTACAAAAGAGGCAAACTCAGGGTCTTGTGCAACAACCTCTATGTCTTATGTTCTAATGTGTCCTTGAGTGTCTCTAGTGGTGAATTTGTCCAACAAATTCTTGTGAGGTCTTGACGAGAATGGATTGATGAACTCATTTGGTTTTGACATCTTTTCTCTCTCTTTTCTCTTAGACCTAGTCTCAACCATGTAAGATAAGCTCAATATGTGAGGAATGCAAAACTATGTCTATGGATACTATGATTCTAGTCTATGTTTTTGGGATTTTCTGAATGCAAAATAAGGAATGTTCTAAGATGACGCTAGTCTAAAATGACAATATCTAAAGATGCAAAATCTAAGATAGCTTCTTAGGTAATCAATTTTGTAAACCTGAGACGAGGGCACCAACTACCTAAAGTCTAACCAAGGTGTCAATTTAGTTATGTCAAAGAACCAATGTAGGATGAGGATCAAAGATAAGTTGAGTTTCCTAACTAGACTGATGAGCTAGGGGGACTCTTTGTAGGACAAAGGATATGATGACATGACTAGGTTCAATCATAGATTTCATTGACGCTATGATTTTTCTAGAGTGTAGATGGTGGAACTATTCTAAAGTTTGTAAAAGTGACCTTCCTAGAAGTTTGATCTAAAGGAAATATGTACTCAAAGATTAAAATAAAACTCATAATCAGGATGACTATAGTAATTGCTAAATGATACCTAAAGGATGCAAAATTGAGGAAATCATTTTAGGTTTCTGTCCAAGGATTGTTGTGAAAAGACAAATGAAAGACTAGTATGACTGTGTCGACTGAACTGTGACTGTAAATTCTAGTTTTCTAATAATCAGGTAGATGCATCGCAAAATCTCACAGATGCAGTTATGTTTCACAGTTGTCATTTTCTGGTAATCAATTGTGAGTTTCGGTAAAATTCAGTGTTTGTGTCAAAAAAATACGGTGTAGTTTCTAACAAATGCGACTCGGAATCGCAATTGCTAATAGACTGTAACATATTCAGTTTTCTTAAACTCTATGCACTAGTAAAAAATTTGTGATAGTGGCAAATGCGTCGTTCCAAACTGCAATTGCGGCTCACCTTGTTAGATGCATCGCAAAATATCACAAGTGCAGTCTTGTAAATCAGATGTGGTTTTCCATAGAGCAAATATGAGCTAATCTGGTAGATACGACTCTAGGCTAAACAAATGCGACTCAACAGAACAATTGCGACTCTCTGGTGAACAGTTGTGACTCTCTTGATAGTTGCATGTTTTCAATGAATTGAGAGATAAATCTGACGATGTTTTTCCTAATCAAGTTCTGGAAAACAAAGACAATCATAAGACAAAGTTTTTTTAGTTTTATTTTGGGCTCAAATAATGTTAAATTTGACAACAGACAAGTGGGTATTTGTAGGATCATGATGGGCCAAAAATTGGCAATATGATGGGTATGTGGCTGACGACTATTTTTTTACCCAAAATTGATGAAATGAAAAGGGTTTTTAAAGGAGATTCTCAGCTTTCAACCAATATAAATTATGCTTTAAGTTGAATTTAATAAGTAATTATTATTCATTTTCTATACAAATTATGACTAAAGTCTTGATTGATAGGTTGATTGAAAAACATCTATAGCTTTCAAACGGTGTCACATTTTTTGAATCCAAAATATGTGTCACATTCTATGCTTCACATAATATAGGATTAAAAAAAGAAAAATTGAATTTCATGAAGTTTTGACCAAGTTAAGGTGGTCAAACATACGAGGTTTTATATTTTTTTAAAAGTTGTAATAAAAAATTCATAATTAATTATTTACTTGGAAAAAAATTACAAAAAAATATGCATCACATTGGGACATGAGTCCTCTACTTATAAAAAAATATTATCATTTTATTGTAGTTAGGGTGGTTAGATAGAAACCTACTTCTTATTTTTTCCCTGAAATTTAAGTATCACTTCATTGAAATTTCAAATTTTCAAAACAATTTTTTATTTTTTAAAAACAAACCTAGTATTTTAGAAACTACATTCAATTTGCTATAGATTCTATTATTACATATTTTTGAAATAATATAGATAACTTATTCAAATTTTTACGTCAAGTTGCCTAACTCTAATTTTTTCTAAATTTTTTGCCACTTAAGGGCCTTTTTTTTCCATGATGATCCTACACATACCCAAGCACATCTTAGGTTGTGTAGGACAGTTTTTACTGAGTTCTCACTTGGGTTTCCCCAACTAGACTTATTCAAGGAGGATGTTAGTAGTTTGACCCCTTAGGCTCCCCTCCATGGCTCATTAACGTCATTCAGGGCAACCAAGCTACAGTACCCATGAACATCCCATGGCATACTTTCATCTCTACACATGAACCGTAAGAATATGAGACGGCTTCACAGGTCTGACCTGCTGCACTAGTAAATAGAAGGATTTACAACACTACAAACAAAGGTGTTTAATTCAGGCATTTCATTTGTAGGGCATGATCCATGTGGTGAGAGTCCCCTTTCAAATCCATCTCATCGGAACCATACGTGTGATTTTTGGGCTTTCCCCAAGAATCCACTTTTATATACTAGCTGGAAGTCTCTTAGGTTTAGGGTGCTACCGGTCTAAGTTGTCTTGGGGTGATTACCTTTTCCCACCAGAACAGGCCCAAGTTCTAGAGTAAGTAACCATTTATCTTACACCCATGATCGCACAGATGTGCAAGGGGAGAGGATACTTCGATATACCAAATCATAAAGGGTAATTACACAATTGTGCTTTCGCACCAAACATAGTAGACACTTGTTAATTTTAATCCAAATGAAATATTTTCTACACTACCAAACAATCTGTTTCAAAAATTTAACTAGGGTCTTCGACATGCGTTTTGTAAAAAGATTCATTAGTAGTTTTGATATTGGTCTTCGACTATCGATCTGCAAAAAATTTGTTAACTCCTCAAGACACACATTGAAAACAAAAGATTAGTGAAAATAAAAACATGAAAGGAAACTATAAATCAAAAGTCTAAACCTAAAAATTTATCAGTTGGATGCGTCACGGTATTTTACCAGTTAGTTGAGGCTCAAAAAATGATAGATGTGTGATTATTCTTTAGATGCATCATTTAGATCTCAGATGTGGTCAAGAAAGGAAATTGCATCATTTCTGATACCATATGCGGTCTAGTGTTTCAATTGCATCATTTCATCAAGCAGATGCGTCTCTAAATGTCAATTGCGACGTTTCATCAAACAGATGCATTGTTCCATACAAAAACCTGCAAAAATTGAATAAAAGTCTACGAATACGTGAAGATGGTGTCTTTATGTCAGATTCACCAAATGTCACTCAGAGAAAAACACACGAGTGAGTTAAGCAATTCAAATCTAATCTATTCAAACTATACTAACAAATCCTCAAAGCTAGATAATCGAGCACAAAAGAAAGCTAAGAACAACATGCATAAAAGAAAGTATTTTACCAAACATTAGATCAATTCTATTGAATAACCTCCATTATTCTTCTCCATTTCGTCTGTGTAGTGTACTTTCCCTCAAATTTTTAGTATTTGTGTGCAAGCATAACCAAAGTGTTGTGATAATGACGAGACATCGAATATTTAAGATAATTGCTCAAAAATTCATATGATTTCAAGAGAGAGTGAAATGATGAAAGACAAATCAATTTATAGAAAATTGATCACTCAAATGATAGGCCAAGATTGAAAGATCAACAGACGGTTGAGATCAAAAGATTAGACATGCATTATGATAACTATTATTAGTGACATGAGTGATACAAATTAGAAATAGAAATAAAGATTAAATAAATGATTTAATCTTCGAGTTTGGTATTCAAAAACAAAAGAATAGTCTTTGCATGACAAAGATAAAGATGGATTAAAACAACTCTTTGTTTGAACGCACGCACAAGATTTAATTAATTAAATAGGAATATTTAATTAATATGCATGTACACGCAATTGAGTTAGAACTAGATGACTGAATGATATGACAAAGAGATTACTTGTGAAATCCATTGAGACACTAAATCTAGAGTTAACAGACTGATTAAAATAAATGTCAAGTAAGAGTGAATACTTAGATAATTTGCACAATTATCTAAATATAGAGGAATGCATTAAAATATAATTTATGAATTAAATAATTCATTTAATTCAAGATTTGATATTTAAAGAATAATTAAATCAATAAGATTTATTTAATTAAGTGACAAAGGGATTAAATGAATAATTAAATAAATAAAGGATTTATTTAATTATAGTTGACATATGATAAAAGGGTAAATTAAATAAGAATTTACTTAATTTAACAAGAAGGATAAGGTTAATTAGTAACATAATTAAATAAAAATAATTTATTTAATTAATGAGATAGAATAAAGAAAATGTGAATCAATTAAATAATTAAGATTATTTAAGTAATAGAAGAATTAAAGTTAACGTGAATTAATTAAATAATTAAGTTTATTTAACTAATAAAGAAATGAAGAACTTTAGAGAATAATTAAATAATTGACATTATTTAATCATGACCATGGAAATACGAATTATGAGGAATATTGAAGTCGCAAGCTTAGACCAAATTTTGGTGTCTACAGTACTTCTTGTAGCTACTTGAGCAGATCCCTGTTCATTTTTCTAGGATGATCTTGGTTCATGAGTAGAACCAGTAGCCTTTCACTATTTCTCTTCTAGCCAATCTTGAGTTCTTTTGAATACTAGTGTAGTTTGTACATTCATATGCAAAACTTCACTTTTACCTCCATTCAACCTTAGGATGAGATTTGTGAGGCAATTTTTCATATTCGGGATCAAGGATCATTGAATCTTTAGTCACATTCTCAAGAATTTGGAAAGAAAGACCAAAGGTTTGTATCTTCTCGAGGGTTAACCTCATATGATCTCTTCTGAACACTTCCTTTTAATTAGTACAATCCTCCCAAAAATCCTCAATGGAAGCTTGATGCTAAAATGAGCTCACAGTGTACAAGTTTTGTCTTATGAAGCCCTTGCTATCAAAATTGGCTCTCATAAACAAATAATGAAGATTGTATTCCTTAAGAATCTTTTTAGCACCTCTATCCTTCTAATTACTTTTGCATGTGAACTAAGGAGTTACTAGTGGGAAGGCATATCCCTATTTTCCCATATTCATGTACTTTATATTCACTATGGCCATTTGTCTACAAACCTCCAAAAATACCAATAAATCTTTAGGGCATTTGGGAAATTTTAATGGAGTCTTTTCATAACCTCCTATCCTTAAATAAGAAAATCTATCAAACTAAATATAAAAACTCCCAAACTTCAACACAAAATATTTTGATTCAAGGGAAAAACGCACTTCATGGTTTCCATCTAGTTTTCTCACTGCTTCCATCAAGAATGCATCATTAACCAGGCAATATTCTCCCATTCCCACTTGCTTAGTGAATTGTGGATAACATTTATATATGGGAATACTAGAGGTCGGAAATGCCTGTGGTTTCAAACCTGGCCAGAAAGATCTCTGACTAGCAATAATATATACCAAGCAAGAACACAGATGAAAAGTGGAAAACTTTTGAAAATTGATTAATTGTTCATGTAAATGAAAGCAAATTGGGTATGTGCAGGATCATGATGGGCCAAAAAGTGGCGATATGATGGGTATTTGTAGGGTATGTGGCCGACGACTCTTTTTTTACCCAAAATTGATGAAATGAAAAGGGTTTTTAAAGGAGATTCTCAACTTTCCACCAATATAAATTATACTTTACTTTGAATTTAATAAATAATTATTATTCATTTTCTATTTGAATTACGACTAAAGTCCTAATTGATAGGCTGATTGAAAAGCATCTATAGTTTTCAAACGGTATCACATTTTTGGAACCAAAAACATGCATAACAATCTATGCTTCACATACTATAGGATTAAAAAAAATAAAATTGAATTTCATGAAATTTTGACCAAGTTAAGGTGGTCAGACATACAATTTTTTATATTTTTTAAAAGTTGTAATAAAAAATTCATAATTAGTTATTTACTTGGAAAAAAATTACAAAAATATGCATTACATTTGAACATGATTCCTCTACTTATCTCTAAAATATTATAAAAATATTATCATTTTATTGTGGTTAGGGTGGTCGACATACACCTACTTCTTATTTTCCCGAATTTAACTACTACTGCATTGAATTTTCAAATTTTCACCAAATATAATTTTTTTTAAATAAACCTAGTAGTTTAGAAACTACATTCAATTTTCTACAGATTCTATTCTTACATATTTTCAAAATAGTATAGAAAACTTATTCATTTTTTTACGTCAAGTTGCGTAACTTTGATTTTTTAGAATTTTTTGCCACTTAAGGGCCTATTTTTTCCATGATGATCCTGCACATACCCAATTATCTCTTCCCAGTCAAAAAATACATTATCATCACAAATAACTAAAATGAATTGACACATCTAGTCGTCAAATAATTCAATTTGTGCATTCTTGACAATGCGGTGTAGTAAAGCAATGATATTGAAGCAATTTCCACTTTGAAATGCACCCTTTTAAGTTTGTTGGGTAACTGCGACTTACCTCTCTTTTCCAACTTTAACCATCCTTTGGCCATAGAATTTTTACACCAGGCTTCATTAACCCTGAAAAACTCATTAGCTGCTTCAACAAACATCTCCTTTATAAGTGCCTTTTCTAGAATTTTCAATGCTTGGGAAACAACTTCAGGGGTAATCTTAGCAACAATAGTCCTGTCCAAAACTCTGATTTCTTGGGTTTCTAGAATGTGCCTCCTTGCACATGTAGCAATTAGGTCAATTCTCAACACAACTTCTAGGAAACCTCCGACATGAGCTAATCCACTTTCAAGCACCTTCACATCTATAGAAGACTTTTCTTTTCCCTCCAAACGTGTCCAAAATTCTTCCAATTTAAAAATTCCTAGTTCTGTATCTCTCACACCAAGCCAACGATTTTCAATTTTAGACTACATGAGCTCACCACAACTGAAGAAGCACTTGAATTCCTAAAAAAATAATAGTAGCAGGTAGAAGTACAACCAAAAATTTCACAAACAAGTTCTCACCACCTTAAGCCAAGTAAAATGACAAGACATGCATTTGATGTTGAATTAATACAACACTTTAATTTTATTTTGTCGTAATGAAAACCCTAAGGTTTGTGTGCTTTAAAGAAATATTTGATATAAGATGTATCTAGGCTATACCATATGGCTTATTACATGCAAAAATGCTTCCTTGAAACCTGCAAAATGAACAACAAATCTCTTTGTCATGGAAAACTGGAACCTAATAACACAAGGTCGGGAGTTATGAAGTTTTGAGAACCTCTGACTCATCAACCATACTCTTGACGTTGCGAAGGATAACAAGTCGGGCTATCTAAAAGTTAAGAAAAACAACAATGAGCACCTAAGAACTAAGTTTCGAAACTTGAAGAACATGCGACAAAGAGTTAGAAACTTAACGAATATCACACAAAAGGAATAAAATTAATATGAAGGCCTTTAACTTAAGTGGGATGCACATAAAAGAGGGACATAATTGAAACAAATGATACATAGTATATTTATGAGTAGCAAGTTTGCAACCTTTCTTTCTCTCTATCTTTCTTTAGCAATGATGTATACACCAATCATTGTTCTTCTTTGATACATTAATTTTGTCAATATTTTTTATTCTAGAAAAATCCAATTGAAAATTGCTCACCTAGAATTTAGATGATCCATTTGATTTGTTGGATTGTTTCAAACTATGGGAACAAGAATTGTGTACTTCATGATTTCTTTATTTGTGTCAAATGTGGGTAATACTATGGTTTTTGTAGGCTCTAAAGTTACAACAGATGCACTCTCCATTAGTTGCTTTTTTTTTTATACAAGTCTGATTTATTTTTAAACTCTTCAATGTAATAAAAACCTAGGGATGTAGGAACAATGGAATGCTTGAATGGTGAAGGAATAGGAGTACTTGCAGTTACTAATGATGTTGGAGCCACACTAACTGGCAGTGGGGAGTTCCTAGAAATAACTCCTTTGTGGTGGATCCACTGGTAGTGTGACTTGGACCTATCAAAATCCTTTTCCTCTTTTGTTTGCCTTGATCACTTGGTGTTTGTGTGGTATCTTGTATTGTTGTCCTTTTGTGTGTAGTTTTTTGTTTTAGCACATGTTGACCACTACTAGTATATTACTACCCATACCATTACCACCAGTGGTAGTGCTAGTTGCACTAAGCTCTCCACCATGGGCATGTCCTAGTTGTGATTGTATCTAACCATGAGGATGAGGATTTGAAGCTCTAGGAAATTGAATTGTTTTGGCTCTACTTGTATGCCCTTGGTCCACTTTATCAACTCAAAGGAAAAAATTATCAATTGGTTTTCTATGTTGTACATTTATTGTTGTAGGAATTCCTTGTCCTTAGGACCCCAAACCACCACCTTCATAACCCATTTTTTTTATCTATGGATGCTCCTAAAGTATATGCTTCTTTTGTGTCCTCACTTAAACTAACTTTGACATAGCTTTGTTCTTCCCTATCATCACTAGATTCATCATCAGTTTCTTTATCTTCATGTTCATCAATATGCTCTATTGTAATACCCCTTCGTGTCGGTTGTTTTGGACTTGTGTGTGTGTGTGTTTCATTGGTTACTGAGTTATTTGATTGTGTGGAAAATATAATATGTTAGTAATCATGTTTAAATAATTAATTAAATCATAAATGAAATTGCAAGGTTATTTAAAATATAATTAGGAATTAAAATAATAATCAATTAAATCAAATCAAATGATTTAGAACAAATGATCAAATCAAACTAATTAGTTAAAAGTAAAAGTGATATTATTAGATAAATTGATTTAAATTGTTATGAACAAGTAATCTTGAAAAGATAATTATTATAATAAGAAATTTAATGGATACTTATTTAGAATCTTGCAAATGGTTGATTTTAATTATTCTAATGTGGAAGTAATTAACAAATAGTGTATTGTGAAGATAATGAATATATATTCAAATAGAAGTTCATTTTTGAGGATTTAAATTTATTTAATATTTTATCAAATGCATGATAGAAGAAAATGAAATGTAATGCTTGAAAAGGAAACAAAAGGAATTAAAGGGATTAAATATTATTTGGATTTATCTTGATTTATGATTATTGCCTTGATACATCTTTGGTGTACTTCGTGGTTTTGTATGATCTCATTGATATTTGACTTATGACATTGTACTCTTATGGTACTATGATATGATGTTATTGTAATTGTTTAATTGCAATTTGGAATTGTATTATGTTGATTTGGAAGTGTTCCATGGTCATTCTTTGGTTACTTGTTAAGATGTATCAAGGCAATAATCATAAATCAAGATAAATCCAAATAATATTTAATCCCTTTAATTCCTTTTGTTTCCTTTTCAAGCATTACATTTCATTTTCTTTTATCATGCATTTGATAAAATATTAAATAAATTTAAATCCTCAAAAATGAACTTCTATTTGAATATATATTCATTATCTTCACAATACACTATTTGTTAATTACTTCCACATTAGAATAATTAAAATCAACCATTTGCAAGATTCTAAATAAGTATCCATTAAATTTCTTATTATAATAATTATCTTTTCAAGATTACTTGTTCATAACAATTTAAATCAATTTATCTAATAATACCACTTTTACTTTTAACGAATTAGTTTAATTTGATCATTTGTTCTAAATCATTTGATTTGATTTAATTGATTATTATTTTAATTCCTAATTATATTTTAAATAACCTTGCAATTTCATTTATGATTTAATTAATTATTTAAACATGATTACTAACATATTATATTTTCCACACAATCAAATAACTCGGTAACCAATGAAACACACACACACACACAAGTCCAAAACAACTGACATGGAGGGGTATTACATCCTCCCCCCCTTAAAAATTGACTTACTCCTGGAAGTCGAGCTCAATCATAAACATGGTAACACAACAAATATCAATGATCATAAGCACATCATCACCATAAATTAAAACATCGATTAAACATCATCAAGTAAACAACGAAAATTAAACAAACCAAAAAAATAAAGAAAGGATACCAAAACAAAAATGGTGGCAGGGTTGCAACTAGACCAATTTGGAAAACACAAGGACAGATGACGAACTAGGTTGGGGAAACTTTCTTGTCAATTCCTATTTTCCACATCAATCCCATTGGGTGTTTATGGTGCTCGTCCTGTCCTGACAATGCAGGTGGAATCGAGGCTTAGTTCCTGCAATCCTGCATGCAAGCAAACATTGTGCACAATACATATATATCACAAATACATCGTGAGAGGAAATCCCAGCATGGTAGGGCACTCGCGAGCGAGTGATACCACACTGTCCCTCCCACCAAACCACACATAAAAGTCAAAACAATTCTAGTAACTCGTAAACAATTTTCTTCTAATTAGTTAGGAAATATTCGTATAAGGATACTAACCATAAACCTAATTCATCTACTATATCAAAATGAATTACTACATAACATTATAAGTATCTATACCTGCATATTACATTTACATTACCTTCGTCACTATGCTTTCTGAAGCCCACTTCCTGTAAATCAAGAGCTACCATAGAGCATTGCACATTAGTACCAATAATTCAAGTTGCATCTTAACCCCAAGATACTATATTCTACTAAAAATCATAGAATAATTACTCACAAAACCTTAAATTTTTGTTAAAACTCATAATTTTCACACAAGAACTCCATTTTAACCATTATTCAACACCAAAACTCACATCAATTTCAATAAAGAGGGTAAAATTTTACACCTTCACAGATTCAAGAAAACATAATTCATCACTCAAGGACAACAAAATCGCAAATCCACACACACTTGACATAATCACACACATAAAACACATCACCAAGAAACACATCACACTAAAACTCAAGGGTCCATAGAGCATCCCCGACAGGAAGGATATCGGTGCATTGCGCACTACACCGAGGGTCCTATCCTTTCCCATCAGTTTCCTGCACCATCGACCCGACACCATCTAACAGAAGAAATTCAAACTCACAACAATGACAAAAAAAACAAAGTGAAACTCAAGACTCACGGGTCTAAGCGCAAGGTTACATAGTGAGCACATATAGTGCCCAGTGTATGAACCTAGGCTCTGATACCATGTTGTAACGCCCCGCCGTGCGAACCCCAAAGGACAATTAAACAATAATTATAGCACAATTTTTTTTTTTTAAAAGTAAACATAACATACAGGTAATACACATTAAGATATGACATGAATTTCATTTAAGTAGATTCATTAGCACATACATCCCTTGGGGTACACGAGGAGTCATTACGAGACTGAGATCCACACAACAACAATAAAGAATAAAATCCAAAGATATAATCCATAACAAAATAAACATTAACAATTATAACACATACATGAAAATCATTGATAAGGAACCATCTACGTACACAAATACAACATATGCATAATTAACTTAACACATTGAATTACAATTGCCATGGTCAATAACCACACCGAGTTAAAAATACATTACAGTACAATGTTCTAAAGGTACAATGATACAAGAGTGTTTCCAAACATAAATGGAATCCATACATAAGATAACATAATACAAATAAACAGATGAAAACTAGCTCCAAGATGGATACAACTCTGGGGTCGCTGCAACCGCACCAATCCGCACCTCTCGATCCTCGACTGGGGACCCAATGGGGTGCTTAGCACGTTCCACCTGACCATGTGAGTCCGAAGACCCACCCCCCGTGCTAGGAGCTGACAAGAAGAGTCCTCAACCCAGAACATCCAAACACGGAATCACAAGACTCAACGCCATATAAAAGTATCATAAAACTCAAGAATTACAAAAACATAATCCACAACATCCATTAAAATAACTTAAAATCATAAATATCATCACGTAAACCAAAGCAATGACCAATAACAAGTAACCAAAGAATGATCATGGAACACTTCCAAATCAACATAATACAATTCCAAATTGCAATTAAACAATTACAATAACATCATATCATAGTACCATAAGAGTACAATGTCATAAGTCAAATATCAATGAGATCATACAAAACCATGAAGTACACCAAAGATGTATCAAGGCAATAATCATAAATCAAGATAAATCCAAAAATCAACAATCTAAACCAACTCCCACAACCTACTTCCAGAGGTACACAATAAAGTAAAACACATGGGCAACTAGGGGAGAGTGTCATCGCATAGTCCTACATGGGATTCCGCTCTTCCTCCTCCTAGGGCTGGTCCATAGGGTGACTCATGCGGCCGTAGACCTCTCGTGAAGACGAGGTCACGACCTTGCCAACCACGCCTTCTCAGCCTTCCATTAGCCTGCGAAGCACTAATGAAGACGAGGCATCCATTTTATTAATCTTATAATGATATTACTACCCAACCCTCCTAAGTTAATTATTAGGTTTTCACTTAATTACAAACTCACTCGTGGGTTATCCTGTGCTCTTCCCCTTAAGCGGGGCGCCGGCCCCCACGAGGAGCCACTCTCCCTAGAGACCCAACCACATAAAACCAAGAAACCAAGGGTTGTACAACATAACAAGAATATTATATCACAACTGAGAAGCATGCGAGGCATTACCCATCTCGCTATAAATACAATTTCCAAGTCTCAACAAATTCCGTACAACCCTTTTTTTAAAAATCATGAAACCAAAACACTTGCCACATCAAGGGCCCATAAAGAGAGAGAACATCAATTATCAATCATCTCAAGCCTCTGGAAGCCAAAAGAATGAAAA
Source organism: Sequoia sempervirens (assembly GCA_007258455.2). Classification (NCBI taxonomy): domain Eukaryota; kingdom Viridiplantae; phylum Streptophyta; class Pinopsida; order Cupressales; family Cupressaceae; genus Sequoia; species Sequoia sempervirens. Next base: position 994,776,024 of record VDFB02271358.1, on the reverse strand, counting down.
CCCACAAACAAGGGTAAAGTGAAGCAACAAGAGTTTTTCCTCCAATAATTCCAACACAAGGATAAAATTTCCTCAAATGAGAGTAACACAGAAAAGCCATAAAAAGAGAAGATTCATCAAGACCTATCCACAAATCAACAATGGCGTCATCTCAAATAGGAAAACGCAAAAGAAAATCAACCTTAAATTCATGAAATCACTAAATGAAACCAAAAGCCACCAACCAGGCATTCCATGGGAGACCTCAATTTCTCCTCACAAGAACCCCCTTATGATGGTACGCAAATCACTTTCACAAAAACAACAACATAGCAATGACAACAATAATTGCAAGGCCACCAGATCTAATTTTCAATTCAAAAAAATAATGAGCGAATATATTAAAATAAGATCAACCACCCCATCCAAACCACATAAACAACTTTGATACAAAATAAATCAGAAATCCAAGAAGATCAACCTCCCACAATTCACCAAAAAATACAAGTTCCCAATTACATTGCAACACAAATTTAAATGACAAAGGATTCCTTAAATCAAAACTAACCTCCAAAGGCATTCACACCAACATGGAACCATCCTTCAACAATCAAAGGTAAAAGCATTCAACCAGGCATCCAAGGCACCAAATTTAAGAACACCTTAAATACTCAACCACACATCACTTCGCATAATAATCAACAACCAAAGATTCAAACAAGAGCAATATTTAATAACCCATCAATTAACAACCAGAACCAAATAACTTTACAACTTCCCCAACGAAATTACTCAATTAACTAAAACAATTCATGATAATCATCACAAGTATTCTAAAAGACTTATCCATAAAGAGAGCTTGCAATTCAACCATTTAATGAATATAAAGGAAATCAGTTTTCAAAAGACTACAATCCCATTTCATCAATAAACTACCCAATTCAAGATTACCCTAATCAAACACTAATCATACCCATACATTTAAAATTTCCTCCTTCACCATACTAACTTAACATTCACTTCCAAAATTTAAATTAATTGTGAAAACCATTTAAGACCAATTGTCTATACTTAAAAATGACAATAATAACAATACTCTACATACATAAACTACATATTAGAACTTACCACCTTAAAATCTTAAATCTATCTAAATAAATTTACACACACAATTACGTTTAAAAACCACTACACATTTATATTTATTTTAATTCTTTTTGAGGAGGGAATGTAAAAAGAGAAAAGATCTGTTCTACGAATCCAACAATACTACAAGATGAAATATAAAAAGAACAACTTATTTAATCCCATAATAAATTCTATTCCCAAAATATTCACATTTAAACAAGAATGAAATGAACAATGTTGTTTTACTTTCGTAATAGATTTTTCTTTTGCTAACAATATCCTTTCCAAGTTGTAATTTAACAAATCAATAAAACAGATTTCTTTCTATTTTACTAATATCTTCCTTGTAAAAATTCCTGCTTTATTTTTAATTAGAAAAGAAACAGAATCTAAATATCTATTTTCTAGATAACAGATAAATTACAGAAAATATAATTTTAATCAAAACAGATTATATTGATGCATTTGTTTGCTAACAGTTAAATCAACAGAATATCGATTAAACAGATTTAAAACAGTATAGATATATTTTCTTCTTGAATAACAGAAAAATTGATTAAATAATACTACAACCAGAATTAATAAATTAATCTTTATATATATATATATATATATCTACAGCATATATATATATATATAGATATACATATATACAAATATTCATATATACATATATATATATATATACATATATATACATATATATAATATATCAAATAAAAATCCGCACAGAAAACATATATTAAAATCGCATATTAAACATTATGTTTTAACCATATTAAAATTCCAATGGGAATTTAATCCCAACACAGCCGTAAAGGAAACCGGACCCCGCCGGCCATGGGCAGTCTACGGACTGCACACGGCAGTCCAAAGGACTACTGTGGACAGTCTGTAGACTGTCCACGGTACCGCCGGTACCGCCTGCGCCAAAGGGGGTGTGGTGGGTACGGCCGAGGCCGTCCCCCACACAGCCTATATACATATACATATGAAATAAAAACAATGAAATCAACTGGCATGAACAGTGCGACGGGATTTCACAATTTCAAATTTCCATACAAATTTTCATTTGATTAAAAAAAATTATAAATATATATATATATATGTATATATATATATATATCTAATATATATATATATATAAATATAGGTATATATATATATTTTCAGAGGTTCGAAAATAACAGTAACAGAGAATTACTGTTCACAGGAAATTCACTGTGCATGATAGAAATAAAAAGTTTTCTAAGGAAATATATATATATACATAAACCAAAAAATTCGAGGAGAGGTAATTGTTTTCAAAACAATGACACAATTTTTTAAAACAAAATGAAATAACAGCATGTTGTTTAATTCCCAGATTTCAATTAAAACCCCTCTTTTAAAATAACCAGCCACAACCCAGAAACCCCAAAAATTTCATCAATCTATTAACAATCCCCAATTTCCTTTGATTAAACTGTAACCCCAGTAAATTTTCTTCCTAATTTTCAATCTTAAATACAAATTTCATTCACAAGCACAAATCCCTATTTTAACAGAGGTAAATAAATTAAAGAAGGAACCTGGCGTACTTCGCTTGCAGAAGATTGAAGAAGCTTCGATCCTTTTTCTGTATCAATTTCCCTTGCTGCAAATCTTCCAGCAACTGATCTGAATCCTCCTTCCTCTTCACCAATTTCTCCACAAACTGAAGAGAACTAAGGACAGAAAATTGATTGGAAAAGAAATTTCTCCAGCATTCCAAAAGCCCTCCCCTCAAACAAAGAAACCCCCTCTTAAAATCCATTCCCATGAATCCCTTCAATTTCCTCTTCCCGTGAATACCAGAGGTCACATCTCCAAAAATGAAATTTAATTACCTTCAAATCCACAAAAGATGGAGCTTTATATTTGTTTATTCTTCATATTCTCCAGTGAAAACCAAAAGTCACAACTCAAGAAATAAATCCAACTAATATTTAATCCCTTTAATTCCTTTTGTTTCCTTTTCAAGCATTACATTTCATTTTCTTTTATCATGCATTTGATAAAAAAATTAAATAAATTTAAATCCTCAAAAATGAACTTCTATTTGAATATATATTCATTATCTTCACAATACACTATTTGTTAATTACTTCCACATTAGAATAATTAAAATCAACCATTTGCAAGATTCTAAATAAGTATCCATTAAATTTCTTATTATAATAATTATCTTTTCAAGATTACTTGTTCATAACAATTTAAATCAATTTATCTAATAATATCACTTTTACTTTTAACTAATTAGTTTGATTTGATCATTTGTTCTAAATCATTTGATTTGATTTAATTGATTATTATTTTAATTCCTAATTATATTTTAAATAACCTTGCAATTTCATTTATGATTTAATTAATTATTTAAACATGATTACTAACATATTATATTTTCCACACAATCAAATAACTCAGTAACCAATGAAACACACACACACACAAGTCCAAAACAACCGACACGGAGGGGTATTACATCTATATTCCACAATTTTCTAAACCCATGATCTTCTTCATTATCTCCATACTCTACAAGAGCTCTTAGATCACCTAGCTCCTTCCTCATAGACCAAAAGGCAGCAATTTTTTATTGTGACCAATTTTTATCTGTAACTTCCTTATTAGAGAATCTGGTATTTTTACTCTACTACATGGTTTATCACTTTTTTCAAAAAAATTGTTGTACCTCTTAATTGTATTTTGATGCAATGCCATAATTTTTGCTAACAATTGTTCAAAAGAAATATCATTCTTAGTGGTACTTTTCTCCATTGCTATTTTGACCTCATCCCACGAATCCTTATTTCTCAAGTTTTCAAGTTTTACTTTGATGTTGAATTCTACTTGCAACATTCTTATTGGCCGCAATCATTTCTTTAATTGTGTCACATGGATCATACTGCCAATGACATACAACATCAAAATTAAAAAAAAATCAAAAGATCATGTGCCACCTTAAATGTTTTTCTCTTGAATGTGATCCCTCCACATGAAAAAGGTAATGAAGGAATTAAGGTCTTCTTCCCTTGATTGAAAAATTATAGTTCATCAGTACTCTTCATCTTCCTTACATATTCCAATGAAAAACCCTTTTTTTCACATGTATTGGAAGTTTGTATGGCTCTACTCCCAATCCATAAAATCTTAGCACAATATATTCTTCCATTACATACCAATCATCCAATTGTATTTCTTTTCCTAGTTGAATGCAATTTCTACATGACATAGGCAATCTAGGCATTGGAGTATTTGTAATTTCGTGATGCAATGGATCTAAAAAGTAATCTAAAAAATGATTGTAGTTCCTTCAAGAATCATGCATCCTTATCTTAGTGGTCCAATCATACACTATAGCCATTTTATTTTTCTAAGCATTATTATAGGGTTGAATCTGAAGCTTGTTGGTCTGAAACATTCCTCTAAATTTGAGTAGAAAAAAATAGCACAAGTAGGTTGTGAACCTAAATGTCTTGGTGGGACCTCCTTTAATCATTAAATGTTGTTTATTCATGGATTCTACATTGTGCTCAATACAGATATATTTGACATGTGTTCCATAATGAATATAATATACCATTTCAAGGAGGTTTTCACCCATTTCCAAATTGCTATCATGTCTGAGGAAAAATTCTAGCATGGAAATAGTTGTTGGTTGTTGCTGATATGTGGTTGTCATTGATGTCAACAATATTAGCATTAATATCTTTAAGGTTGTATATGTCAAGGATCTTGAGAAAATTGTAATAAAATAAGTTGTAGGTCGTTAGTGGTGTAGTGAAGTTTAGTATATTGGTGAGCTTAGTATGTTGATAATCAGAGGTTTTGGATCAAAGGGTTTGTTGTCGAGTATATCTAGTTTATCCATGTGAAGTTTCATAGATCCGCATGAAGATTTGATCGAGTTATGAGTATCTATGTTCTAATAGTTTTTCTATTGCTTTAGTTGGTGTTATTGCAAGAAGATGATGTGATCCTAGTAAGTTAAGTTGTTGTGGATGCTTCTATGGTGATTCGTGAAGTTTGTGGATGTTTCTAGATCATTCTCTATTTATATTGTCCATCTGCATTGATCGTTGTGCTCGAGATTGGTGATTTTCCTTTGCGTGTTCATGTTTTTCATGATCATGGCCGATAGGGTGATTGTAGCTTGTTGTGGATCTTTGAGGAATAATTTTTGAAGGTGGTTCGTGTTTAAGGATTTTGTTTTGGGTCCTTACTATGTTGTGGTTGACATTGGTTGCTTTGCATTGAAAATTGTTTATTGTTTTGGGCAGATAGTTTGTAAACATTTTATTATTTTATTGAAGCCAACATGTAGTTGATGTTATTCTTAGTTGCAGATATATATAAGCAATTTTTTATACCATTTGAAGGCATGGTGTGCGTGAATAATGTTCTAAATCTTTTGAAGGAAGAGCAGAGTGTGAAGAAGAGTGAAGAAGAGTTTATGTGCTTAACTGAAATTGTAATCAAGCATTAGCAGATGTTATTTTCTTAGTTCAAAATCTTGTGGATGTAATATGAATTTTTCTGTAAGATAGTGTGTCTTCCTTTGGGAAAAAATCCTTGTTGTATTTGAGCAGTGAGCTCTAGGCAGTGTGTGTGGATGCATGCATATTCCCCATTTATTCTTTATAATTTTAACAGGGTATAATCTTGTGGACTAATCTCCACCATGGTTTTTCCCCTAATAGGGTTTCCATGTTAAAAATCTTGGTGTTATGTGTGTTTCTAACATGCTGATGATTTATGCTTTCATGGTTATTAATCAGATCTGAGAATAAGTTGAATAAGTTTAAATTTCTATGAAAACTAATTAACCCCCCCTCTCAGTTGTCTACCCTTGTGTTGCTAAAAATTGGTATCAGAGTAGGTTCCTCGGAAGAATTTTAATAGCTTGAGGTGATCCTAGATGGTGACTTATAAGAAGGATAGTCCAAGATTTGGAGGAACAAATTATTCTCTGTGGAAGACTCGAATGGACTGCCATCTAAGATGAATTGGTGAACCTTACTGGAACATTACAAGGAATAGGTATGTTATCCCACATAATGGTCCTTTTACTGCTACTAAGATTAAGGATGCCGAGTACAATATTAGGGCTAAGGAAGCATTGTTGAGTTCTCTAACTGATTCCAAAATGGAAAATGTGATGGATCTAAAGACTACTTATGAGATTTGGAAAAAATTAGAAACTTTGTATGAAGGTGATGCACATGTGAAGATTGCTAAGCAGCAAATTCTGAAAGGAAAATATGAAATGTTGAAAATGGGTGATGATGAGAACATTACTTTTGTTATGCAGATAATGAATGAACTTGTGTCATATCAGATGTGTTGGTGGACAATTGGAAGTATTAGAGATTGTTGCTAAAGTGCTCAGATCCTTTCCTATTGCATACAAAGCCAAAGCTACTACTGTTGAGGAGATCTAGACTATGACAAATGTAACCAAGGACATGTTGATTGGTAAGCTTACTGCTTTTGAGTTAAGTGAATTTGGTGATGCTCTTTCTAAGACAAAATTTGCATTCAAAGCTACTATCTCTAGAAAAGATAAGCAGAGATATGATCCAAGTGAAAGTTCTTCTAGAAAAATGTTGAAGTATGATGAGGGAATGAGAGAGATTGAAGAAGAGAGAAAGCTAGAAGAACTTGAAGCACTTATTTTCAAGAGAGAAACCAGAGGAGAAGGTAATTATAAAGGAAACTTGCCTCTTAAATGTTTTTCTTGCAATAAGATAGGTTATTTTGCATCAAGGTGTTTGGAAAGAGTTCCTAAGCCAAGACCTAACAAGCCTAGATTTCAAAGAAAATGTTATTATGCTACCAATGAAGGTGTGATAGATGATGAATCTAATAAAGGGAATGCAAGTGAAGATGAATGGGTATTTATTGCTATCATGGAAAACAATCCTATGTCTACTGAATTTTTTAGTTGTACAAATGTGGAGAAAGCCCTAGTAGCCAGAGTTGAAGAAAAGGATGAATGGGTGATTGACAGTGGATGCTCTCATCACATGATAGGTGATAAAAGTAAATTTTTGAACTCAGAAAAGTATGATGGTGGTGTTGTAAGATTTGGTGATAAAAAAGTTGGTATAATTCATGGTAGAGGATCCATTTCTCTTGATGGTAAGAATAATACTGATGATGTTCTATATGTGGAAGGTTTGAAGCATAATCCCTTAAGTGTTGGACAGATGGTTAACAAGGGATACAATCTTCAATTCAAAAATGGAAAGTGTAGAATATTGGGAAGTTTTAGAAATGTGATTGCATCAAGTACAAAAACAAAAGGTAATATCTTTCACTTGAGTGCTGCTAGTAAAAGTTGTTTGATTGCTCAAGTTGATGAAAGTTGGTTGTGACATTGGAGAATGTGTCATGTAAACTTTGAAAATATTATCAAGATAAGCTCTACTCAGGCAGTGAGAGATCTTCCTAAGTTGAAAAAACCTACTAATACCATATGCAAGCAATGCCAGTTAGGAAAGAAAACTAGCATTTCATTCTAGAGAAAAAAACATTGTTCAAATTAAGTGTTGGAGCTTGTGCATAGTGACTTATGTGGTTGTTCTTGTCATGCCAAAAAAAAATCACTAAGAAAACTCAACAATTTTTTATTTTTTTTGTAAATACATTAGCGCACCTACTTACCTTTCTAAGTGTCCAAGGGAAACATCCAAACATAATACAAACTATTCACTTTTAAGTGGTTATCTCTTAATTAAAGTGCATAATTTAACTTTAAGGATCTAAATGGTCAGTTAGTACCTATCAATAAAACGGTATGACTCAAGGTGGGCATTTCAATTTTTAATATAGAAAAATTCTTATGCTTTTGCTAATATTCCCTTTAATTTTCCAAATGTTTTTACTCGAATTCATCCTTGGATTATTACCTAAATTACTTACTCTTCCATGATTACTTTATTATTTAAAATGTTTGTTTCATTTTATTTTATTTTTAACATATAACCTACTCTTATTAATGGTAACGTCTATAATACCATTATACACCTTATAGATGTTAACATAGAAGGAATGAATATATATATATATAGATATAGTTTTTCCTTAATTATTTTTATTACCTCTTAACACAATTTGACACTCTATATTTACTTTTATTATTATTCATGTAAGTTTTATTTTCAAGATCCTAATAACAATATTAACATTTTTCACTATATCTATTGTGATGTACTCTTTAATATTAATATGAGCACTCAAAACCCAATTTAATGCTTGCATTACTAATCACCACTTTTATTGATATTAGTAATGTTAATAACAACCTTATCAACATGTGGTCACCTTAATAGTTTTATTATTAACGCTTAATATGCCAATATATATTACTATTATTATTCATCATCACAACAGTAAAAAAAAAAAAACATTAATTTTACTACAAGTAAAATTTTCCTTCAAATAATAAAGATAATATTAATCTTGTTGCTATTATTTTGAAAATAAATGTTAATGCCAATAAATTAATATTATTATTATTTTTACAACATTTTAAAATAGAATCACTAGTCCCACGGTGGAAGAAGTCTACCATTCGACCTAGGCAGATTAAACTGGTAGTAAAAAAAAAAAACTTTTAAGTGACAACTAAATTGTATTTGATAGACTTTGAAGTCCATTTTGAAAGACCGAATGGGAGAGAACTCAAACTAATATTTTCATGTTCATTATATTCTGAAATTCCCCGAGTGAGATAATATGGTGCAGCTACGTTAGAGACATAATAATGGTCTTTGTGCAGGTTCAAGGAAAAAGATGGGAACTTGCAATGTAATGAACATGTCTCACTGGTTTGGCTTTCCCTTTGCTCCACCATTGTAATCTTTTACTAGAATGCCATTGTAAAAACTTGTAGGTTAAATCTGATCATAGATTAATTTAATTGTGTGTTCATTAATCTTTAGTTAAGCACAACTAGGTATGAAGTAAATTTATTTAAATTTGTTTATCACTTTTGCGTAGGTTTGAAGGAGAAAATGAAAATACTCATAATATTTTGGAAGCCATTTATTCATTCTTCTCATTTCCTCTTAACTGTTCTCTTTTTATAAGAAGTTTTAAATATTTTATTTTATTAGATGAGTATTTACTTCCTGTGGTTGCTAAACCTGCAAATATTTCAACTTCAATAAACATTAGTAATAATGCCAAGTTAAATACAACAAATCAAGCATCCTATAGAGATATTGAATCATGCTAAATAAGTAAAGTAATGAAATACCAAAAGACTAAGCATGCTCAAACTTATCCCATATTGGATTGGTGCTATTGTAGAAAATATCCCTTTCCCAATCCTTGCTTAAGCTAAGCTAAATGATATAATGCAAATGATGATGATGGTGGGAAAAATTAGTTCTCAAGGAGAGTGACTTTGCAAGAGTGATTGTAGATGAAATTGTGGAGGATTTGATCAAAGATGAAGCTTTCATTTATATATTTTCAAAGGCTAAGAGTGCTCAACATGGAGGATGTGGGACTAAAGATTAAGCCAATGAGATGAGGACACTTGTCAAGTGGTGAGTGGTTGATGCATGTACAAGATTTGGGAAATGTGCCCATGAGAGGGAACTTTAAATTCAAATTTGTGCAATAAATTTAGAGAGGGGGACAAGAAAATGAGAAATAAATGCAATGTTGGAGGGACAAATCAACTTGTCATATTTTTCAAACTTGAGGGAATATTCCCCATAAATGCTATGTTGAGTGAAAATGATGATTTAAATAAATCAATAAATGGATTTATTTGTGCAAGTGGCATAATCTAGATAATGCAAGTGGGTAAGATTAGCATTTAATCATGGTTAGATTAAATTAATGATGATTAGGTGAGTTTGATTTTCATAACTTAAATATTTGATTTATTTAAATCAGAAAAGGATGAAATATGGATTTGGAGATTTAATTAAATAAAGTTTTGGTTTATATTAATTAAAGGGATGATGTTTGATTTATTTGATTAAGAGGTTGATGATAATGTTTACTTAATTTTGAATGAATGACCTTAGGAGATGGAAATTAATGAGATTACCTAATAAATGAATGAAGGTGAACCTGATTAATTGATGAATGGACCTAATGTGAAATCTAGTTTAGTTAATGAATGAACCTGATTGAATGCACAATGTTAATTTTGCATGTGTACATTTTTTCCCTCTTTGAAGCAATGTACTTGTTGCATTGGTTCAAAGAATAATCTTACTGTGATCAAAATTCAAAAAATTTCTATTTTTTCAGATGCCCCAGCGGAAAGAAGTACACTGGTACACTGCCCCCTTGAGAGATCGAGCGAAAATATTCGATTTGAGGTTCGATCTCGTGATAAAGAGGTTCAAAATGGATGGTTATGGATGATGATGCAAATGGGATGATTTTAAGATGCTTAGAATAACAAATCTATATTATCCTAAACAACTTAAATGATGATATGATGTGATGCGAGATGGATGAGATGGATGATGTGATATGCTATGATTATGCAAATGTATGATTTTATGTAGATTCTTAGACTAATAGATCTATATTATGATGATGAAAATGCATGTGAGATGATCGATGTTTCCTATTATGTATGATATGAATGATATGTGGTATGCTGACGGTTTGTGGATGCAGGATGGATGTAGGATGCAAGATGTATGTATGATGGATGCATTGGTGATGATGATGCTAGTGCAGAAATGAGATGATGACAAGAGGATCCCACAAGTCCATGATCTGACGAGACTTTATTAGAGATGATGATGATAGATGGATGATTTTCTTATCAAGGATTGGGATTTTAAAAGGGCTACTTACCTTATGTTTGATTACACATGTAGATACGATGCATCAAGGTATAAAGAACCAGGATGGCGTTGTACCTAGTGCAATGGAGATTGACTCGACAAACAGATAGGAGTATTCTTGTTCACACTTGACATACGAAAACCTTGCTAGGACGTACCTAACAAAGCAAGTATTCACCAAGTTATTTTACAAGAACATCCAACAAGCACAATAGACAAAAGATAATGATCGTTGCCCCATTCCTATCTCTCTAAATCCTTTGTTTAGATATCATTGAGAGGTCCTTAGAATGAGCGCAATAAGATAAATCAAAAGAAAAGATCAAGTATGCAAACAGGCCAATGTTCTTCATATCGCTAGCCAAAAGGATGTGTTTTGATAGGATAAGGATCCAAGGTGATATCCAAAATGATGCCCATTGTCGGAACGATATATCCTAGGACATGCATTGTATAGGATGATGATGGTTTGATAAGTTGATTGATAGACTGTTGATATAAGGTTGATTGACATGTTTGAAAGTGATCAAGAGTTTGATTTTGTTTTAAAGGTTTGTTGTTTCGATTTTGATTTTACGATTGAAGGTTTGCTTTTGCCAATTGTTGTGATTGTTTCTGTTTGCATTGCCAAAGGATGAAGGTGATGATCAGTTTATTATGGATGATTGATTATTGTGGCTGCAAGTGAGATGAGGCGGATGGATTTTTTTCAAATATTTGAATGTTTTTGACGTTTTGAAATGTTTTGAGGCTGTTTTTGGTGTTTTTGGATTTTTCAAATGTTTTGATTTTTGATTTTTTGAATGTTTTTGGATTTTGTGTCTCGGGGGTTGATCAAAGATTTAGCCTTGCCTATGTTTAAGCTTAGAGACGACGTAGTTCAGATACCATGTTTTTGATATTTTTCTAATTTTTTGAGTGTTTTTGAATTTTTGATATGTTTTTGAATGTTTTTGGATTTTTTGATGTTTTGGATGTTTTGGATATGGACATGTGTGATGATATTAGTGCTCTGTTTAGGATTTTTGTTGAAAACCAAGCGAAGGTTGATTGATCGAAGTGATGGATTGATGATGATGATAACATTGTTGAGGATACACAACAATGCCAGGATTGGTTGATCGAGATTGATGATGATAACATTGTTGAGAATGTACAACAATGCAAGGATAGTGTTAAGCAACACAATGATTGAGAAGGATATCCCAAGATTATGGATTGATTGGATTTGATTGATCATGATTGATGAAGCTTGATTTGGAACAAAAGTTGTTCAAATGATTTGACGTGACATTTGAAAGGTGCATTAGATGCAACTGATATCGATTGTTTGGATCGATGTTCAATTGAAAGATGAGGACTGATAGGGAATGTCTTCTCATCAAAATATGCCATGGGCTAGTGATCTGGAATTTTGGATTACAGATTTTTGACCAATTTTATTTCACGTTTGCCAAATGTTCGGATCGCCACATAAGTTGGAGGACATAGACCAAGATTTATTCTTGAGGCAAGGTGTACATATCTGCCCCCAGTGTCTAGCAATGTATGGAGTGTGATGGAAGGAGGCTCAGATAAGTGTATGGATGGATATGAATTATCTTGCGATAAGATAAGGTGTTCAGATAACGAATACTCATTTGGATAATGCTTCATGGCTCAGATAATGCTAGATAGGATAGGATCCATGAAAACAGACCATGTCAAGATGTTTACCATAAGCAAGCGTAAAGTGTGCACCAAAAATTCATCAAGATCAAGATAACTAAGATGATGGATGCAGATATATGCGAATGGATTGGATAAATGGTTCTTGGATGGATGGATTTATATGGATAAGATGGATGGAATGCTTGATTTATTATGGATGGGATGAGATGCTTTCGCCTGAAATGACGCACATAGATGCTCGATTCTACACATGATGCCTGTTTGCCAGGTTTTCATCATGGTCTTGCCCAAAGCGCCGCCCATGTGGTTTTCACTAGAGGATGATTTTTTTCTTTACTATTTTCAATCCTTTTTCAATTTTTTTTTTTTGGATTTTCATATTTTTTGATATTTTTTGTATTTTTTGAAATATTTTAAGCTCATGCTAAATCACAAGGTGTTGCTGATGTAGAAGATTCTATCATAATGTTCCATCGGTATCCTGCCTGAAGAAGTTGCTTTGCTAAGATACATGCACTTGAATACAATTTTTGAGATTCCTAATTAGCTTCGTTGATACCGGGGTTAACTCTATCTCTATGCGCACATCATGATAGAGTGCCTTCTGAATCCTTATGATGAAGGGTCATTGCCAATACATGGTCAATGTGAGAATTGGATATTATGCATGGAGGCATGGATGGAGTGTGTTTAGGGATAGTAGAAGATGGATTGGTAGACAGCTTGGAATATTTGACTCTTCAAACTTGGGTAGATGAGCAATGATGGGTGGATACGAAAGTGTGCATGGAATCAGGACCAACTGCTTGATATACTTTGTACGTTGCTTGAAAAGCCTAATTTTTCTTTTGTGGACATATTTGATGGATACTTTTCCCTTTTTTATTTTTCCCCATAGTTTCTTTAACTGATGGAGTTTGATAGGGATAATCTTTCTTTGTATGTTTTGGTATCCATTTGTATTTGATTTTTCCATTATGCTTCTCAGCTTCTTTTGCTTTGATAATATTCTTTGTACTTTGATTCAAATATTTCCTCTGATGTTGGTCCCAATTTTTGGATGGGGTGATGGGCGGATGAAGGTTCATGGCGTGGCTAGTTGTAGTATTGGCACTAGTTTCATCATAAGGACTCTTCGTGCTCCCTATGTTAACATTTGCTTGAGACGAAGTTGCCCCCAGTATAGTGCTAGTGGAACCTTTGTTCCTTGATTCTGCCTATTCTGAGAGATCTTGTTTAGAATGCATTATTTGATAAATGACCATCGTAGGTGACATTATTTCCATTTGTTGCTCTGCTAACTCTGGATTATACTGTTCTATCTGACTTGCTTCCTTGAGTGGATAATGTCCAATATCTTTATTCATGATGTCCTTAATCTGCATTTGCGATATATCTGATATTGTTGTTGACAGCTCTGTTTGACCATAGGAATTAATAATCTGCTCTTTTTGTGTAATAGAATCTTGTTCTAGCTGAAGATCATCTAAGTGTCCATCCATAGAAAGCATCTCATGGGTAGATGGAGGAGTATGTGCTACATGGATATGATCATCTTCCATAGATAGGATAGTGTTCATTAGATTCTTGTAGTATCTTGAAGACAAAAATTCTTGATCTTGAATGATTTTGAAGCTTCTTTCGACATGCTTTGGATCAAGTTCTTGACATGGATCAGTTTCAAAGGATGGATTTCCTATAAGGGGGTCTTGGATGTCGTCATTAGACATGGTAAGTGGTTCAATATCCTGAAGTGTCAAGTTTAGGGTTCCTTCAATATTTGTAACCATGAGGTCAAAGGGGTTCAACATGTCTTGGAAGGGACCATTGCTAGACCTTGGTGAGAGACATTGATCATGCTTTTGAATAAATTCTTGAGATATGTCCTCTAACTCATAAGGCAATGTAGAGACATTTTTAATATGATCATTGGTTGATGGATTGTGCATTATGTCGATAGGATCAAATAATCCTAACACTCCTTGAAAGAGATCACTAAAAAGTGGCTCTTGATGTATGGTGAGTTGATCATTGGATGGGGTATAAACATCCTCAATGTGCTCGTCGATGGAGATATCTTGATCATTGTTTTCAACACTTGTGGTGGAGGGATTTCCAATGTCTTCAACCATAGGGTCAAATGATGTTGATATTTCTTGAATTGGATAATTGTCGAGTATTGTTGGTGAATTTTGATTGTGATTCAAAAGTGACTCTTGACATATGTTGATTTGATCATTGGATGAAGTAGACATAGCTTCAAGGTGCTCAGTGATGGATTGATCTTGATCCTTCTTCTCAACAGTTGTCATTTTTTGTGTTTGTTGGGTTGCTTGAGAGGCTTGGGCAGCTTGAGAGGCTTGGGAAGCTTGAGAGGCTTGTTGCACTTGTTGAGCTTGTCTTGCTTGTTGTGTGGCTAGATATTGTTGTATGGCCTTTTGGTAAGCCTGATCAGCTTTTAGCGCAATGTTATATTGTCTTGCTACATTTGGTTTTGGTGCTAGCGGTGGTGGATTCAAAATCATGTTAGATGTAGTGACAAGTGGTTGAGATATGCTTGGAGTGATCATGGTAGTGAGGGGTTGAGATGTGATGGGTTTGACCGAGGTGATAGGAATGGTTGGAATGACCGAGGTGATAGGTCTTTGGGAGACCGTATTTTGATATGTCACGATTGATGTTGTCATTTGATTAGATACTGTAATGCCAAATAAAAGCTTTGCACAATAGACAACAAAGAAGATCATTAGAAGCACACATGCATAGAATACTAAAATCTAAAATGCAAATTCATTCGTTAAGCAACAAAGAACATGGGAAAGTAAAAATGTAATTAAAACTAGAACAATATCACCAATTTTCAAGCGTATTTCCATGATTCATCTCGATTGCCCTTCTCCATTTTGCTTGTGTAGTATAATTGCCCTCAGATTTTCAAGTTCGTGCAAGTATAGCCTAAGATAGTGATTAGCAAAATATCGAAGATTCAAGACAAAGTGCTCTCCAAAGTTACAAAATTCGTAAGAGAGATTGGAATGAAGAATGACAAATCAATTTATAGAAAATTGATTATTAGAATGACAGGTCAAGATTGAAAGATCAGCGGATGGTTGAGATTGATTAGACATGCATTGTAAAGATTACATGAGTGATTCAATTAGAAATAGAATTAAAGATTTAATAAATGATTTAATCTTCAGTTCGACATTTGAAAACATAAGAAATATCTTTGCATGACAAAGATGAAGATTCATTATAACGACTCTCTGTTTGAATGCACATACAACACTTAATTAATTAAATAAGAGAATATTTAATTCTGCATGTACACGCAATTGAGTTAGAACTGGACAATTGACTGACTTGAGCGAAGAGATTACTCGAGACAGCCACTCAGACATTGAAATCAAAGGTTAACTGAGCGATTAAAAAAGATGTCGATTCGAGTAAAAGTGAATACTTAGATAACTCACATAATTATCTAAAATATAGAGGAACGCGTTAAAATAGAATTAATGAATTAAATAATTCATTTAATTCAAGACTCAATATTCGAAGAATAATTAAATAAATAATATTTATTTAATTAAATGATGAAGGAATTTAAATGAATAATTAAATAAAAAATTTATTTAATTTGACGATAGAATAAGGTTAGTTAGTAAAGATAATTAAATAAAAGCGTTTATTTAATTAATTAGATAGAATAAAGAAAGTGTGAATTAATTAAATAATTAAGATTATTTAATTAATAGAAGAATTAATAGAAGATGAATTAATTAAATAATTGACATTATTTAATTAATAGAAGAATTAATGTTAAGATGAATAATTAAATAATTGACATTATTTAATCATGACCATGAAGAATACGAATTATGAAGAATATGGAAGTCGTAGGCTTAAACCAGATTTCGGTGTCTACATTTCCCCCTCTTTGATACAATGTCATTTAGGCATTGTGTCAAAGAAAGTCGATAAAAATATGCCCCAGTCATGCCCCAGTGTAAAACAGGTGAAGGTATGCTCCCTCAGGAGGACAGGTGGGTTCAAAGAACATGAGTGTGCTCTCGAAATTGATGAGAGAACTAGAAGATGAAAGAAAAAAAAGGATAGAGGAAAATAGATAAGGGCGGTGAAGATGTAGAAAAGAAAAAAATGTTAGTGCGAAAAGAAAGATTGAGAAAGAACGAAAGACAGGAGATAGATGTTAGTATTAGCAATCTTCGATGTTTTGCTGTATCACAAAAGGTATTGCACTTTATCATCATTGGGCAGGACTAATACAAATGGAGAAAAACACCATGATATGACATAAATCAAGGTGTGCAAGGTCATCCACTTGCTAATAACAGACAGTCGCAGACAAGGATTGTCATTAACTTGGGCACA
This sequence comes from Sequoia sempervirens, assembly GCA_007258455.2. Taxonomy (NCBI): domain Eukaryota; kingdom Viridiplantae; phylum Streptophyta; class Pinopsida; order Cupressales; family Cupressaceae; genus Sequoia; species Sequoia sempervirens. The sequence continues at coordinate 994,759,006 of VDFB02271358.1, read as the reverse complement.
AGTTGCCCCAGTCTTTTTGTCAGACAAACCATAGACAGCAAACAAAGTAAAAGTCATGAGACGTCATTGCTCCTCTAAATCCTTCATGGGACATCCTTGAGGAAACTAGTAACATGACTCAAAATCAAATTTAAAAGACAGTCAACAGATCAAAGAAAATAGAATATACATCGTTGCTTCTCTAAATCCTTCATGGGACATCCTTGAGAAAGCTAGTAACACGAATCCCAGTCATCAATTCAAGATAAATGATAAGATAAATAAGCCATAGAGTCAATAAGCCAGTAAAATATTTTCCAAAACATGATTTGTTTGTTTGATTTGTTTGATTGATAGAGGGACCGATTGATAGAGCCTAATTGTAGGAGATAGACATACCGGATAAGGCTGTGAGTCTGGTTTCAATGTTATGACTATCTGTATAAGGCATGACAAAGCCTGGTTTCAGAAAGACATGTATCGTATAAGACATTGAGTCAGATGCCGTTGATGTGATAACCTGTTTAAGGCTATGTTTGATTGTTTGACCTTGTCGATTATGCAGGAAGGACTCATCCTGAATAAGACATAGGTTGATTGTTTTGATAACATCTGTTGCCAAGAAGGACACATCGTGTAGCAAACTGTAGTTGATCTGTTTTGATTGTTTTGTTTGACAAGTTATATGATTTGACTCAGAGACATTGCTGACTTGTTCACCAGATTGATGCATGACTTGATACGATGTGTGGACAATTGACTGTGTGTGACCACAAACCCTAAAGGACTGACCTAGTGTGGCCTCGGGGGCCCATCGTGTGATGGCCTTGCCTACGTTGTACACGCATAGACCTCGTAGTTTGACTTGAGTTGACTGACAAGACTGACTACAAATAGAAGACGTGTGTGAAAGTGAATGTGACGAACCCTAATGGACTAACCTAGTGCGGCCTCGGGGGCCCATCGATTGATGGCCTTGCCTATGTTATACACGCAGAGACCTCGTAGTTCGACACAACTAATGACCTTGTCATATAGACATATGGATTAAATCATGAATTTATACAGACAAATCTGAATGGACTGACCTAATGCCTTGGGGGCACATCGGTAGATGGCCTTGCCTACGTCTAGTCACAGAGGCAACGTAGTTTGACAAATGACAAAGACTGACAAGTGCGACTGACTCTGACTCTGTTTTTGGATTTTTGAAATGTTTTGTTTTTTTGTCCTTTTGAAGCTTTCCGATGTTTTTGTGTTTTCTCAGGTCATTTTGCAATGTTTTTTTGGATTTTTCCATGGTTTTACGTCTTCAACACAACCAATGTAAGAACCAATATGACACATGTCAAGTGTTTTCCCCCAGTCGAGTATAAGACCAATTGATTATGAATAGGGTAAGATGGGGGATATGAAATTTCGCTTGATGTCAATCGTTCCAGGTTATGGGAAAGAATACCACTTATTAGGAATGATATATACAAGTGATGGACACAAAAGATAAGGGATATGTACAGGGATAGTCAGTATGTACAGGGATAAGGAATATGTACAGGGATAAGGACTATGTACATGGATCATGGACTATATACAATGATAGGGACTATATACAAGGAAGTGGACTATGTACAAGGTAGATTAGAATAATAGTAGACAAAGGAGCAGAGTTGAGTAAACATGGCGCCTGTTTGCTAGGTTTTCACCATGGTACCTATCCAAAGCGCCACCGAAGTGGTTTTCACTATTGGACGAATGATTTTTCTTTACTATTTTCCAGATTATCTAATTTTTTTGGTGTTACCAAGATGCCTGTTTGCCAGGTTTTCACCTTGATAACGATTTTTTTGTGATTTTTTGATTTTTTTGTATTTTTGCTAATTAAGACAAAGGCTCCCAGAAGCTATGCGTAGAACTTCTTCATATGCATACTATTGATTGGTGAGGACAATGGTTCCCCTTCAGGAGTAGAGAGTTGGTACGCTCCTGATCCAAAAGCTTCTGTGACAATATAAGGTCCTAACCAGTTAGGCTCAAACTTTCTTGGTTTTTCTCTTTCTGCTTGATTCTTTGGGTTCTCCATTAAAACCAGGTCACCAATGTCAAAGTTTATGTTCAAGACTCTCCTGTTATAGCTACAACGAAGGCGATTCTGGTATGCTTGGAGATGGTCTAATGCCTTCTGTCTTCGCTCATCTAAAAATTCTAGCTCATGGAGTCTCGACACTCGGTACTCTTCATCATCAATGTGGCCTTTTAGGGATACCCTTAGGGAAGGAATCTCAACCTCAATAGGTAAAATGGCTTCAGACCCAAAGACAAGTGAATATGGGGTAGCACCAGTGGGAGTACGGATACTTGTACGATAAGCCCATAAGGCAGGGTTAAGCTGTAAATGCCAGTCACGACCAGCATCATTGACAGTCTTCTTGAGGATTCTAATGATGGTCTTGTTAGATGCCTCTTCTTGGCCGTTACCTTGTGGGTAGTATGGAGTGGAAAAATGATGTTGGATATGAAATTCATCACACAGGTGGGGGACTTCTTGGTTCTTAAATGGGCAGCCATTGTCAGTGATTATGGACTGAGGGACACCATATCGACAGATGATATAGTTCAGGATAAATCTAGAAATCTGTGTGCCGGTAATGTATGTCATAGGAATGGCTTCAATCCACTTCGTAAAGTACTCAGTGGCAGTGATAATGAACTTGTGTCCATTAGATGATGTGGGGTGGATCTTACCTATCGAAGTCGAGTCCCCATTGGGCAAAGGGCCATGGTGACGTGATAGGATGGAGCTCCTGTGTTGGGGCATGTATCAAATCTCCATGAACTTGGCATTGGCGACATTTTGTTACAAAGACATATGAGTCTTTTCCATAGTAGGCCAATAATAACCTAGTCTCATAATCTTTTTAGCTAAGGTAGGACCGCTAGAATGGGAACCACATATACCCTCATGCACCCCATGCAAGGTTACTTGTGCTTCAGTAGAATCAAGACATCTCAGTAGATTATTATCTAAAGCGCGTCTATATAGGGTGTCTCGACGATGGTATATTTGGCTGACTTGCGGAGGAATGTTCTACGTTGGTTATTGGACAGGCCAATGGGTACGACTTCGACATGAAGGTAATCATAGATTTCTTTGTACCATGGGGAATCGGGACCAACGATGTCACACACCATTTTAGAATCTGGGATATCGTAGGCTGGGACCAAAAGCTAATCCACCAAGAACTCAAACTTAGACACGTTGTTAGGAATGTCAAGAAGTGATGCAATCGTAGCCATAGCGTCTGCTGCCCTGTTTAAAACCTGAGGTATTTGATGAAATTCAACTTTTTCAAAGTACTCTTTAAAGCTATCTGCCATGCGCTTGTATGGAGTAAGCTTCTCATCCTTAGTCTCATAATCGTCATTTACCTGTTTCATTACTAGTTGAGAATCGCCATATACCTATAGGTTCTTGATTTTCCACTTGACTGCCATGCGTAAACCTGTCACTAGAGCTTCATACTCTGCCATGTTGTTAGTGCATGGAAATGCAATCCTGAATGACTTAGGAATGGAATCACCCTGTGGTGTGATAAACAATATCCCAGCCCCTAAACCATGATTTGTATGTGAGCCATCAAAGTACAGTTTCCATGTTATGTTTGTGTCAAATGTGAATATGAACTCATCAGGAAAGTCTGCAACTAATGGGTGATCTGCCTGTATAGGTGCATCAGCTAATTGATCAGCAATGACCTATCCTTTAATAGCTTTTCTTTCTACATACTGGATATCATACTCACTAAGTATCATAACCCATTTGGCCAGTCGTCCTGTTAATGCTGCCTTGCTAAGAAGATATTTCAAAGGGTCTATTTTAGCAATCAGCATTGTTTGATGGTTTAGCATGTAATGCCTCAGTTTTTGGGTAGCAATACCCTTTGCCAAAGGCAGACACGTTCAATGTTACACTATAGTTGAGCTCATAACCAACCAAAGTACGATATAATAGGCCTTTCATGACTAGCCTAACGGTAGTTAAGTTGCAAGCAATGCTCCAGTGATGATGAATGTTTGCTGTGATATAAAAGGAGTAATGATACTCCCTTCAATTTGGCATTAAGATAGGTGGTGTGAGTAAATATTCTTTAATCAGTTGAAAAGCCTCTTCACACCTAGTTGTCCATGCAAAGGGTACTCCTTTCTTAAGTAGATGTTGAAAGGGTGTGTCTTGTCTGCTAGTTGCACTATAAATCTTACGATGGGTGCAGCAATACTGTAATGTCCTTAGTTGGTAGAGATCCAATTGTTGGGTGGTGGCATGTCGCGGTGCTTTTACCTTGCGCGGGATCTACTTCAATGCCTCGTCTAGAAATGATATAACCTAACAGCTTTCCTGACTTGACTCCAAACACACATTTCTTTGGATTGAGTCTCACATTATACTTCTCCAGCCTTTGAAATACCTTGTCTAAAATCTATAAATATTCTGCCCTTGTCTTGGATTTTACAATAAGGTCATCGACATAATCCTCCATACAAGTGTGTACTAGATCATGAAAGATAGTAGTCATGGCACGTTGATAGGTTGCTCCTGCTTTCTTGAGTCCGAAGGGCATAACATTCCAGCAATACGTTCCCCAAGGACAAGTGAAGGCTGTCTTAGGTTGATCTTCAGTGGCAATTCTGATCTGGTTATATCCTGAGAATCCATCCATAAGGGACAACATCTCATATCTTGCTATCATGTCAACTATCATGTCTATATTAGGCAAAGGGAAGTCATCCTTAGGACAAGCTTTGTTGATATCTCTAAAATCAGTGCAGATGCGGATGCCCCTAGCTGGTTTGGTAACTAGTACAAGATTGGAAATCCAATCTGCATAGTCAATAGGTCTGATGAAACCAACGTCTAAAAGTTTCTTGAGTTCCGCCTTGACTAATAAAGCAATTTGTGGATGCATTTTTCTCAACTTCTATTTCTTGGTTTGGCACAGTTTGTAAGAGAGTGATAATAGAACAAAGTTAGGGATCTAACCGGGCATGTCGACATATGACCAAGAAAAATTATGCGTCTCTGATTTCCAAAGAAGTCATTGGAACTACGATTTCTCTTGTATTTGTCAATGGCTATTTGCCAAATAAATTAGTCAGTTACTCTTTTGTGCCTATGTTGACTTCTACTGATTCTTCAATGAGCATGGGTGACTTTTCCTATGCAATGGGGAGAATGTTCAAACCTCCATCCTTAGGCACCTCAGAGAGGTTTTCACCTTCGGATGCGTCTTTTCTTTTTACTTTTTCATTGTCTAGAGGTGCCTTTCGGTTTTCACCTAGAGACTCATCCTTTTTATCTTGTTTATTCTTTTTCTCATTTTTGCAACTGGAGGGTTGAACAAATTCCCAAAAATATGCTTTATTGTCCAAATCAATGGTAAAACCAGCTTTATGATCTCCGTTAGGTATGCCTTCACGTAATCCCAGGAACTCAACAATTGCTTCGTCGTTCTCAAAAGTGTCTAAGACAGGTGTATCTTGTTGATCCCAATCTATGAGTTGGGGATAAACTAAGGGCATGTCATCGTCAGAGTTATCAAAGTCTAATGGGGTCAAGGTAAAGATTGAATTATTCATGTGATTACAAAAGTATTGTACCAAGTCCGTTTTGCTCTTGGGTTTGGGTCTAGGTGGATGAATAGGTGGGCCTAATGCCAAGGTTTGACTATCGGAAACAGGTGGCTGAGGGTGCCAAGAGATAGGATCGAGTGATTCCAAACAGTAGTGTTTAAACCATTCCTTTTTTGTCATTTTCTTTGGTGGACAGGAATTCAAAGGATTAGGTGAAGAACTTAACATCAAGTCGAGTTCTCCAAATAACTTGTCAAGGTCCATGGAGGAAGTAGAGGATAGGGAATCCCACTCATAATCGTTAGAATCGGGGGAGTCACAATGATGTTGGTCTACTGGTTCGTGAGATGTCTTAATATCTTCTGAAGCACGTACTTCCTCAAGTAAGGGTAATGGAGTACTAGGAACGCCAATCTAAATCGGTTGAAACCCTAGCCCTACTCCTTTTGGCCACAAAGAAACAAGTATTGGTTCAATTCTGCCATCTTGGTTTAAACCTAAACCACTTTGTCCATCATATCCTTTGCTTTGCATGATTTTGAAACCCTTTCCATATAGACTTGTAGGAATGTGAGCAAGTAAAAGGGGTTCTTGATTATCTTCCTTATACAGCCAGGAAGTGACATCTTCTGTTTCGACAGCCTCTTTGCTTAATTCACCCCATTTAGTGAAAGTTGTTGTGGGGGGAACATGTATAGTGATCATAGATTGTCCCCTACCTGTTATAGGTAAACCATATGACTTAGGAGGAACCAAATGGCTAACACAATAAGAAGTCTTCATGTAATACTCTCCACAACCCTTGTCTTGGATCTTGACCCTAGGAGTCATAGAAAGTGAGGGTGAAACAGATGTTCGAGTGAGTGTGGATGGGTCAACATAAGAAGATGGATTAGATGGTGAGGCCTCTTGGTTGACTGGCACTTGACATTGAGGGATCTCCTTTAGATTGGTGCAATGCTGGAAAGGATCGGGATCACCATCTATATTTATTTTGGTGCCATTGTAAGGGAATTTAAGACACTGATGATATGTGGAAGGGACCGCCTTCATGGCATGAATCCATGGTCTACCTAGTAGAAGGTTATAAGGGAGGGTGAGATCCAAGACACGGAACTTTGTCTCCATTACAGCGGGACCAATTCTGATAGGAAGTGTTACCACCCGTTGATTTTTAGTTCTTCATCATCATAAGCCTTGTGATGGCTTTTCTCAATTGGTGTCTACGCATGCTTATGAGATACCTAATTCCTTAATTAGTTTTAAAGTGCATAGATTTAACCCTGCTCCTCCGTCTACAAAAACTCATCTAACTTTGGTGTCATCAACAAGGACTTCTAGATGTAAAGGGTCATTGTGGTTCATCTTGTCCATGGCATAGTCTTGTTCAGAAAATGCGGCATGATGATTATTGGTCAAGTAGCCCACCATTTCTTGGAAATGATTGACATCAAGGTCATTAGGGACCATGGTGTTCTGTAAAGCCTTATCGAGGATAGATTGGTGCTCCAGAGAGATACACAACAATTCCAAGATTGAGATTTGGGCTGAGGTCTTCCCCAATTGGTCAAGTAGGTTATATTGTAACTTGGAAGGTTGAGGTGTTTGTTGTGATGGAGGGCCTGGGATAGTAAACTTAGTACGATGAGTATTGACTGCACACTCAGGATTAGCATTGATAGTAATGGTATTGATGTTTTGATCAGCGGCGCGAAGGCAATGAATGATTTTGCCGCTATCATAGTCATGTTTGATACTCGCATAATTGGCCGACATATTGGTATTAGTACTCGAACTGGGGACAGTTCCTTTCCCATGGTCATGTAGTGGGTCTGAAAAGACTTGATGATCAGTGTTGGATGTCTTTTGTTTTTGTCCACTAACCTCAATAATTCTCTTGTCAACAAGATCCTGTATGATATTCTTCAGTTGTCGACAGTTTTGTAGGTTATGTCCCTTAGTCCTATGATAATCACAAAAGGCATTGTCATCCCACCAAGCTGGTTTAAACTATCCTGGATTGTATTGTCTTGGTTCCTGCAGCTGTATGAGGTTGTGTTGTAACAGTTGTTTGGACACCGACTCAATGGGTTCCCCTAAGGGAGTGAACTCATGTTTTTGAAATCTCCTTGGTTGTGGACGTTGAATATTTGAGACCGTGTTAGGAGGTTGATTAACAACATTAAGTGTGTTGGAACAAGTATGAGGTCCTTGTAATGTGAGGAGGGGTCTTGCTTGTAATGTTTTAGCATCAACCACCCCATCATTGGTGACATTTTTGTTGCGAGACCAAAATCTGTTTCTGTCAGTGGGGGTGTTTTGTATGATTGGGTTTCTATTGGATGTTGTCATTTTGATTTCACCCTTTTCAATGAGATCCTTCTCTATTATCAACCATTTTTCCATGAGTTCTGAAAAAGATATGCAACAATGTACCCTTAAGTTACTCCTGAGTTTTGGATGAAGGTTTTCTTGAAACATTGTAACCTTTTGTTTTTCGGGTATCTCGACAGGACACCTACTAGCAATAGTTCTCCATCGCTGGAAGAAAGCAATGAATGTTTCACCTTCGTCTTGTGTTGTGTGGCACAAGGTTGCTATATTTATCTCATGGTCAATGTGGAAAGAGAATTGCTCCACAAATTTCTCGACTAGTTCCCCCCAAGATCTAATGCCAGAATCTAAACCCGAAAACCATTCCAGTGCAACTCCTACAAGACTTCGTGGAAATAGCCTCATAAGATACGCGGGGTCGTAAGCGACATCTATGCATATGGTAGAAAATTCCCTGATATGTTCTACTGGATTGCATTTTCCATTGTACTTAGGAAGCTTCGGTATGACATATCCGTGAGGGAAAGGTGTCATGTACAATGATCTATCAAAAGGGAATGGGCATATGTCCTTTGGTGAAAATGATTTCTTGGTTGAGACCGACATGTTATCCATTTGCATTTGTAATGCGTGCATTTGTGTTTGTAGGACGTCAACTTGGGTCAAAGATGTGCTAGGAGGATTATGCGGATCCATGTATGTATTCTGAAATCCAAAGTCCCGTGATGGGTTTTGATTGAACGTTGGTATCTGAGGTGGATTTGGATTCGGAATGTTGGTAAATGTATTCTAGTCTAGTATCTGCATAAATCGGTGTTATTTGAGTTACGTGTAAATGGATTCAGTACCACTGTGAAAGGGATTACGATTTGAATCGATGTGAATTAGTTTTGACTTGGAATCGTATTGAATGATTCTGACTACCAATATGTGAAAAAGGGTTTTGATTCGGAATCGATGTAAGTGGACTCTGACTGCTAGTCTGGAAGAGTGGATTTTGATTGCCATATTGGAAGGAGGGAATGCCCCCTGTTTGTGAAATCCTTGGTATAGTACTAGTGATTTGAGCACTAGGTATGGCCATCGACTGTGGTAAGGTACCCATGATACTAGCAGTAGGTATGGTTGTTGATTGTGCACTTGTGACACTGACATATGAGGTATGGACTGAGGTTTTAGGTCTTTTACTCCCAATAAGAGGACCAGTGGGAGTGGATGATGATGCCCCTGTAGTGAAATTAAATCTCGATGTCATGCTAGATGTACCAAATGGGGATGTATGGACTGTTGTACTCTGTGTAGATGTGCTAGATGGCATAGTTGTGCTGACCTGAGGTATAGTAGTACTAGCAGTCGTGGTATTTGTCCCTTGTCTAGGTTGAGTTTGTAAGGTGCTAATGTCAAATCCTGGAGGTAAGGTAGCACCTTCAGCTAGCAATTTTCCTAAAAACTGTTGACGATCATTTGCTAGGTACTCATCTACAAAAGAGGCAAACTCAGGGTCTTGTGTGGCAGCCTCTGTGTCCTCTACTGCAATCTGTCCTTGAGTGTTTCTAGTGGTGAATTTGTCTAATAGAGTCTTATGAGGTCTTGACGAAAACGGATTGATGAACTGGTTTGGGTTCCAGAGCTGTGTTTTCTCTCTCTTCTCTTGGGCCTGGTTTCAACCATGTAGGAGAAACCAATATGCGATGCAAGACTATATCTAGAAACTGTATGACTCTAGTCTATGTTTTTGGGATTTTCATATGCAAATAATGAATGTTCTAGGATGACACTAGTCTAGACTCTAAAGATGCAAAGTCTAAGCAAGACCCTAAAGTGATCAATTCTATAAACCCAAGATGAAGGGACCAACTGCCTAAAGTCAAACCAAGGTGTCAATTTAGTTAAGTCAAGGAACCAATGTAGGACGAGGATCAAAGACAAGTTGAGTTTCCTAACTAGACTGATGAGCTGGGATGACTCTCTGTAGGACAAAGTATAAGATGATAGGACTAGGTTCAATGACAAATTTTGTTGACACTATGACCTTTCTAGAGTGTAGATGGTGAACTACTCCTGAAGTTTGTAAAAGTGACCTTTCTAGAAGTCTAATGCAAGGTGATATGTACCCTAAGATGAAGCTAAACTCTAACTGAAGACAACTATGGTAACAACTAAATGAACCTAAAGGATGCAAAATTGAGCAAATCGTTTCAGGTTTCTGTTTCAAAGACTGTTTGTGCGAAGACCACTGAAACTGGTATAACCGTGTTGACTGGACAGTGACTGTGAATTTTGGTTTTCTGATAATCAGACAGATGCGTCGTTTAATTTTTAGTTGTGGCTCAAAATTAACAGTTGTGGTCCAAACTGACAGATGTGACTCAAAATCTACCAGATGCGACTCTAATGAGAGATGCGACTCAGAATGTAATGCATGTGGTTTTTCCAAAGCAAATGCAAGCCAAACTGACAGATGTGACTCAAAAATTAACAGATGCAACTCGGAATTATAGTTGCGACTCAAAATTTAACAGATGCGACTGGAAATGACAGATGCGACTCTAAAATTAACAGATGCGACTCTAAAAATCAGATGCGTGTTTCTGGTGAACAGTTGCGACTCTCTGTGAATTTTCAGTGACATGAAATTTAAACTGACTCCATTTTCCGTGATCAAATTCTGACAATCAAAGACAATCGTAAGACAAAGTGTTTTCAGTTTCAATTTTGGACTCAAAGAACGTTTAAAGTGATAACAGACAAGCACATCCTAATAGGCCAAAGGCCTAGGGTTTGTATACTTGGTATAGCCCACCTATTATACCCCGGATTGGTGATGAATACCTTTCCTTCTCGAGAGCGGATAGCTTAGGAATTTGGTGGCATTGGCTCCCCTCCATGGCTCATTAACGTCTTTCGAGCACACCAATTCTAAATTCTTTGGGCGATGACCTCCCAAGAACTGCTATCTCTACTCAAGGGGATTAGTAGTGAGTATCTTCGGGCATGATACTGTACCCTACACTAATACCAAGCAATGACCACAAATAGGTTGGTCTCTACAACAAAGGGTATTTAATTCAGGCATTCCATTCGTGGGGTGTGATCCATACGGCGCGAGTCCCCTTTCGGATCCATCTCATCGGAACCACACTCGTGATTCTTGGGGTTTCCCCAAGAACCCACTTTTATATACTGGCTGGAAGTTCCTCGGGTTCAAGGTGCTACCGGTCTGAGTCGTCCTGGGGTGAGTACTTTTTCCCACCAGAATAGGCCCAAGTTCTAGAGTTGGTAACCGTTTCTCTTACACCTAGGATAGCACAGATGTGCAAAGGGAGAGGATACTTTGATGTACCAAGTCGTAAGGGTGACCAAACTTGTGCTTTCGCACCAAACACAGTAGACACTTGTTAATTTTAACCAAACGAAAGATTTGCTATGCTACCAAACAATCTGTTTCAAAATTTAACTAGGGTCTTCGACAAGCGTCCTGCAGAAGATGTCATTAGTAATTTTCAATATTTTCTTCGTCAATCGTCTTGCAAAAGCTTGTTAACTCCAAATGGCCACACATTGAAAATCAAATATCAGTAACATGAAAATCAATTGAAAATTCTAGATTTCAGAAAGCAAAAATAAAATTTTACCAGTCAATTGCGTCACTTCGTTACCAGTCAGATGCGTCATTTTTTTTTGAGTTGTGGCTCGGGAAATCAATTATGGTTTAGGAATTGTCAGATGCGTCGTTTCTTTGTCAGATGCGGTTCAAAAAGTCAATTGCGGTGCAGAAACTTCACATGCGTCATTCCGTACAAAAAATATGCAAAAACCAGAATTAAAAGATCTACGGATTCGCGAAGATGGTGTCTTCACGTCGGGTTCACCAAATGTAACGCCAAAATAAAAGCTTTGCACAATAGACAACAAATAAGATCATTAGAAGCACACATGCATAGAATACTAAAATCTAAAATGCAAATTCATTCGTTAAGCAACAAAGAACATGGGAAAGTAAAAACGTAATTAAAACTAGAACAATATCACCAATTTTCAAGCGTATTTCCATGATTCATCTCGATTGCCCTTCTCCATTTTGCTTGTGTAGTATAATTGCCCTTAGATTTTCAAGTTCGTGCAAGTATAGCCTAAGATAGTGATTAGCAAAATATCGAAGATTCAAGACAAAGTGCTCTCCAAAGTTACAAAATTCGTGAGAGAGATTGGAATGAAGAATGACAAATCAATTTATAGAAAATTGATTATTGAATGTGAGGTCAAAGATGAAAGATCAGCGGATGGTTAAAGGATTATTTGATTGAACATGCATTGATAATTGTGATGACATGAGTGATTCGAATTAGAAATAGAATTAAAGATTAAATAAATGATTTAATATTTAGTTCGACATTCGAAAACATCAAAAATATCTTTGCATGACAAAGATGAAGATTGATTATAATGACTCTCTGTTTGAATGCACGCACAACATTTAATTAATTAAATAAGAATATTTAATTAATTTGCATGTACACGCAAATGAGTTAGAACTAGACGATTGACTGATTTGACGAAGAGATTACTCGAGACAGCGACTCAGACATTAAATCAAAGATTAACTGAGCGATTAAAATAGATGTCGAGTCGAGTAAAAGTGAATACTTAGATAACTCATAATTATCTAAAATATAGAGGAATGCGTTAAAATAGAATTAATGAATTAAATAATTCATTTAATTCAAGAATCGATATTCGAAGAATAATTAAATAAATATATTTATTTAATTAAATGATGAAATTTAAATGAATAATTAAAATAAAATTTATTTAGTAGTCTGACAATCTGAATAAAAGGTTAGTGGTAAGATAATTAAATAAAAGCGTTTATTTAATTAATCGGATAGAATAAAGAAAAGTGTGAATTAATTAAATAATTAAGATTATTTAGTGTAGAAATTAATAGAAGATGAATTAATTAAATAGTGACATTATTTAATTAATGAGAAAATTAATGTTAAGATGAATAATTAAATAATTGACATTATTTAATCATGACCATGAAGAATACGAATTATGAAGAATATGGAAGTCGCAGGCCTAAACCAGATTTCGGTGTCTACAGATACCATCTGTTGGTGCAATGTCGATGGTATACTCAAAGGATTTGATGTGATGGATTGATTGGTGTTAGGTGGATTGATTTGGATGGAGTGATTGGTGCTAGGTAAAGGGGGGAGCCCTAAACCAAGGAATGATGTTGATATGGGTAATGGTGGTGGAGATGTCTCTTGGCGTAATGACTCAACTATTTTGGTAAGTGTAGCAATTTGATCTAGCCAAATTTTTTCTTGATTTCGATCTTGACTCCCTTGATATAGTTGATTTGGCTTGTGTTTAAGAAAATTTGGAGTGTGTACTTGTGTTTGATTTTGGACAATGTTTTGATTTGGGATGACACTCAAATTTGGCATGATAGGTTGAAATTGACCATTGTTCATGTTTGGAATATTCGTATGATTTGCAAATGTATCCATCCAAAATTTTTCTAGATTCATGTTTCAAAAACTTGTGCTTGGTACATTCTCATTTGGCTTGTAGGGATTTGGTGGGATGATGTTGTTCATTTGAAGGCTCATGCTTTGATTGTTCGGTTGACAGACTTGTAGGTTTGGATTTAGATTTACCATCAGGAAATGTGTTCCAATCTTTGATTTGGGCATACTCACACTTGTTGTGCCATTGACATTTGTCGAAGGTAATGATCCCATGTACGGTTTGTATAGATGTGAGTGTTCATAATCAATCGGCGTTGTAAGGCTTTGAAAACTCAATTGATTTGGATTACTCATGATGTATGGATCAAGTTTATATTCCATGTTCCTCTTGTGTTTTGACCTTGTTGCAAAAGTGACCTCTAAGGTTCTTAGGACCAATGACGAGATGAATGATGAAAGGGGTGAATGATATGAGTGTCGAACGTTTAGGGACTTTGGATCAATGCTAGACTTAGTGTTTGATTTTGATTGATTTGATTTGGATAATTAACTTGTAAACCCTAAGATGTTGGATGTGATCTTAGGATGAATTTTCTCAAAGGATTGCTAATTCAATTAAATGTATGAGAAAGGATGCATTCCCCTACACCTAACTAAACAAGGTGATTTTGATTTTAATGATCTACGCAAGTCTATATAATGATGTTTCCAAAGCCCTAAAGTTGTTTGGTTGGATGGGATGAAGATGATAAATGTTTTGGGATGGATGAAGTGTTTGATTTGCTCCTAAATGAACCTAGGAAGGACTTGTTTACTAGACCAAGATAATGAAGAACATGCCTTTCTCTAAGAGTAATTTGAAATCAAAAGATCAATGTTTGCATGAAAACAATACGACCAAAAGATGACAAGCACACTTGTGGGGTATAATTGATTCAATCTTTTCTTAATGGATTCTTTTTACCACAAACACACTCTTGATTAGGTTTCAAACTGAATGTCCAATGTCTCAAGTTCGTCTCATTTCACAAGGTATATTATGTGAAACTTTGATGAATTTAAGGAAAGGGTTACCTATTGTTTAACTTTAGTGGGAAAATTGAGATGAAAATTCAAGTGCTTAGAAACCTCTAAGGATGTAATCCCAAGGGAAAGCAATAACAAAAGAATTTGGTCAATGGTATTTTCCTCCTAAAGGGTTTGAAATTTTGAGGATCATGTTGAATGTTTGTTTGCAAATGTTTTCAAATAAAGCACTGTGTTTTCAAACCAAGAACAAGCACAAACCCTATGGATGTGTAAGGAAATATTTGTTGAATCCCCACTTGGACAAGTCCAGCTATGCTTATCTTTAGCGAATGGTTAGATGCTTGACCCCACTGGCTCCCCTCCACGACACTCACTTATATGGGGCAGCCAAGCATCAACACCCATGAAAATCCCATGGCATGTTTTCCATTTCTACTAAAGACCGTAAAAGTGTGGGGCAGCTTTAGAATGACCGTTCTTGCACCAATAAATAGATTAAGGATTTTGGAAAATTCTAGCACATGGGTTCTAGTAAGTACTTTCCGTTTGTAGGAGTTGACCCAACGTGGAAAGAGTCCCCTTTCAGATCCATCTTGTCGGAGTCAACCATGTGATATTGGCGTTTCTTCCAATAGCCACATTTATATCCTGGCTGGAAATACTCTTGGCTTTAGAGTGTTACCAGTTGAGTCGTTCCCTTGGGTGAGTACTTTTTCCCCAAGGCAGGCCCTCTAGGATAAACAAAAGCAAGCAAAGACAAAATCCGCAACTCGATCAATCTTTGATGGCACAAAGAAAGAGAATATACGCGAAAATGCCCCTACTCACACTCGCACAAGATATTGTTCAATTCTAAACCCAAATCGAAGTGTGTATGGGCAATTATTTACGCAACTTAATGCCACCAAAATCCTTTTGATTCTCAAGATCGTCGTGAGGCACGAGAGAAGTGCATACGTCTTTTGATGATATTACTTTGTGTAAATAATTACAAAACAATAAAGGCACACACTCATTTTATCCTTCAAAGCAATGATTTGATTTGTTTTAAGCACCAAAGGAAAGATGAAGATTGCCTTGTTCAATTTTAGTCCAAATTGAAATCTAGTAGGTGTCTAAGTTTCAATTTTAACCCTTTGCAAATGAAAAATCAAAGTGTTCTTTTTAGACCCAAATGAAAGTTAGTGTTCTAAAAACGAAAGATAACAGTTTTGTGAAGAAGTGTTAAACAAACACTTAAAGCATTTAAAAACACTTTGATTTTAAAATATCCTCCTTCTTTCGTTTTCCTTCGCTAGCCTTGTCTTCCTCACTTTCCTTCGTTTGTACCTTGTGCCTTCGTTAGTCCTTGTTTTCTTTTGTACCTTGTGCCTTTGTTGTTCATTGTACCTTTGCTTTCCTTTGTTTTCACCTATCAAACAAAATACACTTATGTGAGGATCAAAACTATTGGATGATATAAAAAATTCAAGTCAAGTGGGTAAAAATATCCATACAATGGCATGATCTTAAATGAAAGAAAAAAAATGGATGGCTTATAGGTGGATCATGTATTGATATTGATTTTATTGAAAAGATATCACATTTTCTAGATCCATTCTCTTTCTTATCATGATCCACATCACTAAAGGCGTTGAACCAATAATTCAATCACCAAGCAACATCATAAATTTCAAATTTTAACTATGACCACAATGATGAAGATGATTTATAAAGCTAATAAATTGCATTCCTAATTCAACTTTGAAGAACAAAATGTTTCAAAAAGGCCTTATCATCAATTTCAAAATTTTAAATAATGACCATGACAATGATTCACAAAGCTAATGAATTTCCTTCCTAAGTCAACCTTGAAGAACAAAATGTTTCAAAAGGCCTTATCATCAATTTCAAAATTTTAAATAATGACCATGACAATGATACACCACAACTCGCGTTCTAATCATTCTACTCAATAGATTTTCATCACATAGCCTACACACACAACTAGAGTATCATTCACAACATTTATTCACAGCTTCCCCCAGCTATTTCAAAATTTAAGGATGTAGGAGATAGTTTCGATAAAGTTTCATGTCACAAATAATCAGGCTGACTTTTCCAAACAACAGTATCTTATGTAAAGAGAGGTAAGTTGCGCTATTAAAAACTAAATATGATGGACAGGCACGTGCTTAACCTACTGCATATAAGATGTACAACCTACTAACAATAAACATACGTTAGCACAAATAAGGCATATGATCTTCTTTGACAAATTGCATAAGGTGAAATCACAAACAAGGCATTTGAACTATATTGTCAGATTGTTTCAAAGAAATGATAAAAAATGCCATCAGTAAAAGCAATAGAAGGTTAGCAACAATTGAGTAATGATGAAAGAGTTCCTATTGCAATTAATAGCCCCGCACAAGTACAGGGAAGGCCTGTGATCTGTTTTGGCAGATTGCCTTGTGGAAATGTGGTCTCATGAAATGCAATGTTTGCAAGATACACCACAAAATCCTCCTACCTAATCGCACCAAAGCTGGTAGGTTGAGTCGACCATGGGAGTGATTGGAGTAAATGTCATACCTATATATGACACTGGTAGCCACGAGATTTTCCTGAACTAGTGAATTCAGAAGAACCCTTTGGAATTACCTGCACAAGCTTATTTCAACGTACTCCTAGATTGTAGCTATCATCATACTCCGCGCATGTAGGTGAATCATTCAATGTCTCTACTTGTTTTGTTCTTGGAAAGAAGACACCATTCAAGAGTGACCATTTCCCTAGATGCCAGAATAAGAGGTGGTGGCCAACATAGATGAGTAAGCTAGTTGCTAGTTGTGACGACAAAAAAAGTTATTGTAAAGGTATGGCTATGAGCACGCCTGGCTAGAATAACATGACAGTGTCAAGTGAGATAAATGCGCTGGAAAGATAGTGGCTGAAGTCAATAATAAAATCGATAAAACAGTAGATGTCAAAATGGCCATAAAGGTCGAATTCGTACAAAATGGATTCACACAATTTGATGACCACAATACTAATGAATCTTTGAATAGAAGTCAGCAGATATGAAATCTGGCAGTAAGTTTTTCAAGGTGAAACATCAGACTTAGAGATCTCATATGGAACGATGCCTTGTGCAAAGCTCAAACTGAAGAATCCTATGCAACATTTTCCATTGGACGCCTACCCCAAGCAATGATTGTTGAGTGCATGCCTATAGCATCATCTTTCTTCCTCATGATTCCCTCTTCGCATGCATCTTGCCAATGCATTCTTCTCTGTGCATCACTCTCACACTTCTAGCTTTTAATTCAATAGATTTATCGAGAGTAGTGACTGGTTAGAATAGAGTTATTGACTACAGATAAGGGAAAACAACTAGTATTAGATATGGAACAAAATGGCGGTGGGGGAGAGGAACATAGATTTAGATGATTGGGCATTATGAATCGACCAGAGAAGGTTTTTTTTTTGTCTTTGATTTGAGGAGGTAGGATCCAAACAAAGTGGGCTATTGTAGCTTGATGATGATACACTTTCTACCATGAGCTTCATAGGGTCACTGAAAGAAAAGCCATGTTTAGAAGTGGGGACCAAAGCAACAAATTGGATTAGATTACAGTCTGTGCAGCAGTGAATTCTTTTCCAATGGAAGCTCAAAATTATTCAAATTTGAAGATTATATGTGTAGGCTATTTTGTGTGCTAAACAACAAAAAAAATGTGAAAAGAAATAAGTAGTGACCCCATGATCCTGATTTAAACTGCTAGTATTGGCTATGGGTTAGATTCATTCCAATCGACATGGAGTCAACTTAGAAAGTTAGTAGAAATTTGCAGAACATCAAGAAAAACCAGTAAATATGCTCATTTTTTAATTTTATTTTGTGATCTAAAGTTGGGTTCCCAATCAGAACGCAATGCTACAAACAAAAAAACAACTGGATAAAAGTGCATCTTGTTTAAACAGACTATCTAAATAGCTGTTAGAAATTCAATCACCACCACATCTGCAAAACTTAGTGACAGGGTAAAACAAAAGATGATAAAAATGGATGTATAAATCCCCGATAATGCAGAGAGTTGAATGAATTGAATCAAATCTATATCCTGCAACAAAAACACAAAAGGTCCAATGATATGGTTAAGGATAAACCAAATCCTCCAAATAAACTAGCCCTCCTTCTAGCGCCAAATGTGGTTGCTAAACCTGCAAATATTTCAACTTCAATAAACATTAGTAATAATGCCAAGTTAAATACAACAAATCAAGCATCCATATGAGATATTGAATCATGTTAAATAAGTAAAGTAATGAAATACCAAAAGACTAAGCATGCTCAAACTTATCCCATATTGGATTGGTGCTATTGTAGAAAATAGCCCTTTCCCAATCCTTGCTTAAGCTAAGCTAAATGATATAATGCAAATGATGATGATGGTGGGCAAAATCAGTTCTCAAGGAGAGTGACTTTGCAAGAGTGATTGTAGATGAAATTGTGGAGGATTTGATCAAAGATGAAGCTTTCATTTATATATTTTCAAAGGCTAAGAGTTCTCAACATGGAGGATGTGGGACTAAAGATTAAGCCAATGAGATGAGGACACTTGTCAAGTAGTGAGTGGTTGATGCATGTGCAAGATTTGGGAAATGTGCCCATGAGAGGGAACTTTAAATTCAAATTTGTGCAATAAATTTAGAGAGGGGGACAAGAAAATGAGAAATAAATGCAATGTTGGAGGGACAAATCAACTTGTCATATTTTTCAAACTTGAGGGAATATTCCCCATAAATGCTATGTTGAGTGAAAATGATGATTTAAATAAATCAATAAATGGATTTATTTGTGCAAGTGGCATAATCTAGATAATGCAAGTGGGTAAGATTAGCATTTAATCATGGTTAGATTAAATGAATGATGATTAGGTGAGTGTGACTTTCATGACTTAAATATTTGATTTATTTAAATTAGAAAAGGATGAAATATGGATTTGGAGATTTAATTAAATAAAGTTTTGGTTTATATTAATTAAAGGGATGATGTTTGATTTATTTGATTAAGAGGTTGATAATAATGTTTACTTAATTTTGAATGAATGACCTTAGGAGATGGAAATTAATGAGATTACCTGATAAATGAATGAAGGTGAACCTGATTAATTGATGAATGGACCTAATGTGAAATCTAGTTTAGTTAATGAATGAACCTGATTGAATGCACAATGTTAATTTTGCATGTCTACACTTCCATTGTCAAAGCTTTGTTGTTGCATATCTTTTCTTTAGTTGTTGATCCATTTCATGACTCTACAATCATATTAAAAGCATATACATATGTATTCAAATATGTATACATAAATATAATTGTAAATATATCTATATATTACACATATAAATATGAGTGTTTGATTTTATTTATTTTTATTGATGCCCTTTCATATATAACTGGATATTTCAAAAATATATACTTAAATATGTAGCTTTTTATTGCTAATGTGCACAACAACCAGAAGCTATTTTAAATTTGCTGCTATTAAATAACATATTGCACAAAAATGGATAGCAACTGAAATGAAAAGAGAGCAGATTTTTGTTTATATAAATCTCTGTACTTATATATTTTTGTTTATTTATTACTGTACCTTAAATATTATGAAAAAACAAAAAAGATGAATTATTTATTTATTACTGTTCCTTGAATCACCTATTTTTATTCACTTATTACTGTACCTTTAATATATAACACAAAGATAAATGATGGTGCAGGCCTCCCATAGCTGTGTCCCATATGAGGCTCGATTAGTTCTTAAATTGATTTTATTTTTATTTATTTTAAAATTATCTTTATTTTCTTTTAACATTTTAACTTTTAGTTAATATTTTTTTTTGTAAAATATTAAATATAATATATATTTTTTATATTGACAAAATAATTTATGTCATATCTCTTATTTTATGTTTTCAATGTGTATCTCTTGAATCTCATTGCTTGGATTTATAAAAAAAAAAATTCTTTCTTTTTTTAAAATATAAATTTATCCATACAAGCTTGTTAACATATAAATAGACTTGAATAAAGAAAATATTTATTTAAGTATTCCCTTCATCTTTATTTACTACACTATTTGGTAGATAAGAAAACTTCATTTTATTTTTATTTTCAAGTATCAAAAATGATTTACTTATTAGATCTTCTAACTTTAACTTAAGTGAATATACTATTAGTTTATCCAAATACCAATAAATCACAAATGTAAATAGATCCCTTACTTAAACTTCACATATACAAGTTGCATTTTTCAAATGCACATTTAATCCCACATAATCCAATCTCTCCTTTCTATTCAAATGAACATTCTATTAGTTTAGTTAATTTCAATGGGAGATACAAATATTCCTTTAAACATTCAAGGAGAACTTGGCTCCAACTCTTTTTCTAAAGGACAACACAAGAGGAAAAAATGAACAATCATACCCCTCAATGATACTTGCTCTCTCCCTCTCCCTCTTTATATATATTTTAAAATACAAATATAAAATTTCAAGAACATATCAATAATTACAACATACTTTATTCTCTTGTTTTTGAAAATACCAATATAAAATTTCAAAAATCATACCAATGATTGCAACTTGTTCTAGATTCTATATATTTTTTAAAAAAATACAAATATGAAATTCTGAATAACATAGCAAAGGATGCAATTTGCTCTATCCCATTCTTTCATTCTTGATAACAAGATGTAGATTGCATTCTTTAAACATGCAATGCGACATTAATATCTATGCAATAAATGGTTCACATGTTGAAGAGGGAAAAATTTGTTCTTTTTATATAAACAATATAGTATCCATTGACATTACAACCAATACTTAGGAATACAATGAGTAACACATGAAATAAGGCTTGCTCTCCACCCTACCTTAATTGCATCATGAAGCCTCATGGGCTCTAGCCATACCCCTGAGCAAGAACTAAATAACTACCAATGATCTTGGTAGGAAGACTAATAAGAATATTTTATCTATGATTTTTCATCTATTCATTCACCAAGCACACTCTAAATTTCCATACACAAAAACTTGGTCTCTTCCCTAACATGTTTTGAAAGCTACAACAAAATAACACAACAAAAAAATCCCCTACTTAAGCAAATTTAATAGCAATGAGGAGAATAATTTATCTCCATAATTTTGTTCCTTGATCACCTCCTTTGCATGTGAGAGCTCTTGCTCCCTTCCAACTTTATTTCTCTTCCTTTCCCCCAAATTCTCAATCCAACAACAATCATTCTCCAAGAGGAGAAGTGGGTAACATCCATTTCCTCTTTTCCATCCAAGTATATAGGAATTCAACTTGAATTCACTTGAATGAGAGAGAGACACTTGTCACTCTCTCTTTTGATCTGTCAACACACATCCCCACAAGTTCTCACTCGTGTGTGAGACTTTTGGGGAGATGGGGAATGTACTATGACACTCTATCCAACATCCCTTACAAGGTGGCTTCACACATGTAAAAGCCTTGATGCTCTTCCCAAGTTCATTAATGAACTTTGGGGAGTGGTGGAAGAGTGACAAGTCATTTCTCCCAACTCCCAAGGACTCAAATTCGTCACACTTTTTCAAGTGGACTTTTGAAGGGTCATATCATGCCCTAAGGACAAATTCACATGGCTAAAAGATCCCCCTTCCATAGGTATACCTGTCCTATGGGTCAATTTTTGCACTAATATCAATAAAATTGACCAAACAACACCCTAAAATGACCACTTTAAAGTCTAGTTCGAAATTCAAGACTTGACTAAGGATTTCAAAATCCTAATTATACTTGCACCCTTAATCACTTGGTTTAATTCAATAAAGCCCCACAAAACATGTTTATACTAATCTACAATTATTAAAATCCTAAACACAATTAAAACTTACACAAAACCTTAACTACCTACTAGATCATAGGGTCAAAATTTACAACTTCAAAAGATAAATAATTAACTTGGGTCTAGATGGTTCTCCCTTTTTACCTTTGACATTACTCTCACATGTATTTTTCCAAATACATGTTAAATAGAAATATAATAAATACCTGTTCAAAATATCAATAAGATCAAATTCAATAGTTAGTAAATCATAATACACATATATTCATTTCCTTTCCCTATGGAAGATGAAACTTTGAACATGCATGAAATAATAATGAAAACCTAACCTTAGCTAAATAATTTATTTACATTACTAAATTTACTCTTAGACACTCCTTCCTCTAATAAAATTCATCATGCAACTCGATATCTAATTTATGTAATTTTTCTTCAAATTATCTTATCTCAAGTATACCCCTCATTGATTAGAGTCATTTAAATTTATCTCGATGGTGCTTGGCTAGTGATCCTTCTGGAAACTTCTTCCTGATCTTCCCAAAGTCTCGCTTTGTTCCTGACTATTATTATTTTTGAAGTAGCATGAAATTTATTAGCGAGATTCAAACCAATGTTAGGTACACAAAATTCCTTAGCTCATATCGATCTAAGTGTATTCTTCATATGATACTTGTTCAAAAATCTAATTATTATCTTCTCACATTCATTCTTAATAGTTTTCCCATTTTCATTTACTAAAGAGAATTTATCACAATAATCATTTAAACTAGTTCATAAGAAAATTAAAATATTAAACATGGAATCGGGTTAAATTGTCAATTTATTCACCAAACAAAAATAATTGAACTTATCAAGGCATTACATAATTTATAAACGAGGTTGGGCCTCGTATCTCCCTCCCCTTAGATTGGACTTCCTCCTAGAATTCATTAAGGTTTGGAACCTTAATTCCCAATATGGAAACACACATAACAAGTTAAATATACTAATTATCTTACCATATTAAAAAAAAAAGTACAAAGCATTAATTCATCAATACATGTGTAGGGACATCGCTTCCATAATCCAATCACCTAAGTACTTAAACCCAATTTTTTTCATCATAAGATATTTATTCGATATACTCACCATATAAAAAAATACTAGTCATCCATGTAATTAACATGCTTGATATAGAAAATAATATACACCAACATATATCCAAACACATTATCATCCTTGGATACCCTTCAAGGTTCCCTTTTGCATTATAAACATCACTCATGATGTTAGAGACTATTTTTGTTCCAATATCAATTCATGTCTCAAGGAATATTAACTTGCATCATTTGTTGCTATCTTTCTCACATAGTTCACAGGTACAACACATCACATTTACTTGCAATTTTCACATGTACACACAAAAATAGCAAGGATGCTCTTCCCAATTAGGTGCGCCTATCCTCATACAAAGGATGCTCTTCCCAAATTGGGTGCGCCTATCCTCATACAACCACAAAATTTACAACACAAGGCTCACACAATGGGGTTTATAAGGATGGAGATTCTTAGATACCATAGCCGCTAGGAAAGATGGTCTCGAGGCCCTTCTCTAAGGACCCCTCCATACATTTCCTAGTATCTTCCCTTTGTTTTTTTAAGGGTGTTAACCTCCAAAAGGAAGGTACAAAAAGAACAATCATAGAACTAAGGGAAGAATGGATTTATGACCGTCCCATTCCGGCCCCATTTGCAACCCCTTTTTACAATAATTCCCCAGTGCATCTACTCCCCTATACGTCCTGTCAGGGAACCCCGCAGGATATGGTAGTTTTACATGTGTCACATTACACCACATTTGTCAGCAGTCCACAATCAACCAGAAAGCCTCAAACCAAGAAATATAAGATCATAAACCAAAGTTGTAATAAAATTTCCATAAAAAATAAAAAATAAAAAAAATAAAAAGGAAAAAAATAAAAATAAAATTATAAATTCAAGAGATAAATTAAAATAAAGATCAAGTGTAGCTGCATTGCAACATTTCAAATTTCAATTTACAAGAAAAGAAAAAAAAAGTAAACAAGTCATTGAGGCAATTGGACTATGACAAATTTTCAAATGGTTAAATAGCCTTAAGAAAGGAAATATTAAATTCCATACTACTGACGTGTAATAAAATAAAACATCAATAAGAATTTACCAATAAATCCATATTTCAACAGTAAAATTTACACATTACGAGTACCACATGAATTTGATAAAGCCACCTAAGGGGAGGAGGGGAATGGTGGTTCTCTAACCACAAATATATAATATCATGCAATAAAATGGTGGTCCCTGACCACATAAATATGAGCGTGCAATATCTTGGTGGACTTTTCCACATAGTATCAATGTTTTGTATTACTGAAGTACCCAAAGTCTGTAATCATAAGTGGGAGAAAAATCCCCATCAATATAGTCTACATATTTCCATCCTTTACCCATGGGTTATAAACATTGAGGAAGAGGCTAGCACTATGAACCAACAGGTGTGGCTCTCATATGTGGGGGAGTAGGCCACAGTCAATGTCCATGGGAGGATTACAATGTCTCATCATAGATCCTTTATCAGGATTAGGGATAACACCCTGAGCTCGTAATTTCCCGATGGGTGAACATGTGCCTCTCAACCCCTATTTACACTAGTTGGCATCTCACTCCCGTAAGGGGGGAACCATACAAAAGGGGTACACATTTAACATACAACAAGAGTAGCACAAAGGTATACATCACATTTCATTTAATAGACACACTTACACACTTAACATGTTTACATAAGCTCACAACTAGCAAGTTTACATAAAGACCATCACAAAGGGTACACATAGGGGATCGTACTAGACGTCAACCACCCTTATCCCAAGTTGGATACCTTGTATCTCATACTTGGGGCACAACACATTTACTGGTTTCACATCACAATACACTATGAAATTTTCCATATTACATAACAAAATCAATGTACTTAAATACACTCCATTTTCTTTAGGTGAAATTCACTTTCCTTCTCAATTTTGTAAATCTCTACTCACTTTGCATATGTAAAAGAAATCTCTAGTCAATGCACAACTGTAGCCTAGGTGGTACTTCATTTTCTCAGGTTTAACAATACTTGGTATATCATACTTTTATCTTACTATTTCATTGTCAAACATCACATATAGGATCAATATTGGTTTCCTATATTCATCCATATTGTTCTTCCTCTTTCATTCAACTATGTTTGTTATGTTCACTAACATAAAGAATGTTTTCTACTCAATAATGAAGATAATCAACCATTTTCTTTTGAAACATTGTAATACGAGAAAAGAAGGCACACTCAATTCATAAAACACATGATAAGTCATGGAATAGTAATTTTCACAACTCATTAATCTATATATATTTTTTAAAAAATATTGCATTTCACTACCTAAGGTTGGCTCATTTACTCACATGTTATAATCATCATTTTTATAACCACAATTATTTCTAACTTTATAAGGTTTAAGGACATGTGATAAGTAACAATTCCTACATTTAAGTTTTTTCCATTGTATTTCACACACACACACACACACACACATATTTTCCTCTAGAGTACTAGTCATTGGTATAGAAGTGCACAACATTAGTTGGTAGTCTTTCATGACAATTTTTATGTCCTTGATGATACCATTTAGTTTTTTTTTTTCAATCACTCAATTCACTAATTTTTTTTTTTTTACATAATTCCTCACTTGATTTATAAATTTAAATAATTGATTCTTCAATTCTTGTGACATATACACAACCTTAAAGGTCAACAACTAATTGAATATGTTATTACTTCCTATTATACATGTATCCTTTCTTATTTTGGCATCAAGTCTATAGTTATTAGCCCATCTATAAGGACAGTAGTAATATCATGTGTTCTAGATAAAGTTTTAACATCAAGTTCACATTTTGATATGGCCTCATCACATCTTAGGTTTTATGTTTAATTTCCAGAAGTAAGTTATTTATATAATATCTAATTCAATTTTCACTAATCTTAACTTAGTTGCAACTTTCCACACATTCTCGCCTATGACTTGAATCATGTTCTATCATTTCCTACTTTAGTCTATTGGTAAAACAACTCCAAGATTTATTAGTCGTATTTCTATTAAATTCACTAGGTCTTTGCTTACTTGCAAAAGTGTTAGGAAAACTTAAAGTTTAACCATTTATTTCAAGCTAAAATATGATTTTGACCACTTTTAAAAATTGGATTTACTATGCATTGCAAGGCTTTTATCCTTAGTTGATGCCATCATACATGAAATTTTTATTACCAACCATAAAGTGAATTGTTTGTTTCTTCACGAGATTAACCCTTATACACTTATATGTAAATCAAGATCTTTGGGTAATAGAATAGGCCCTAGAAATTCCGTGGTCAAGGTGTAAAAGATCCTTAGTTCATGCGTGTATTAATACTAATTTGTAAACAAGTCCTTAATTATTTTTTCAAACAACCTACACCCTAAAGGTTTAGTTTTAACCTTTGTTAAGAGTTTTAAATCTAACTATATGATTGCTAAAATTCCTCGTAATACATAGTTCAAGGGTTTTCTATTATTCCATTCTTGTTGTCAATTTGATTTAATTAATTAAAGGGTTTAGAGATCTAATCTTATTCGACCACAACCTTTAACACATTAATCCCCTTTAGAGGTTCATATAGTTCCTTCCTTTATCTAGTGATAAATCTTCAAAAGTATAACTTCCATTCTTTATTTGTACTAAGGTTCCTGTAAGAAAATATGTTGCTCCCACAACAACCATAACTTCAAGAAGTAGCATTACTATTGTATTTTATAATTATTGACTAAGGAAGCCAACAAAATAATGTTTCTTTAATAATACACATTATGATGCCTTATAACACTATTTTTGCACTTTATAAAAAGACTATGTTTCAAAACTCAATTATACCTTTTTAAGGTTTAATAAGTTTAATGCCAAAAGACTAGATTAACGTCTTAACCCTTGTTAGCTAGACTAAGTCCTCCACCTTCTTTACTTAAATCAAGAGAACCTATTTTGTTCGATTAATTCTTAAAGATCAAATGCTTTCAATTAAACATTTATTTGAACCATGGATTTCATTCAATCTTTTACCATAGGGTACATCACAACTCTAACTAGGTTGGATATTAACTTTTATATTCTCTTTTTCTGTACAAGGTAAGTTATCTAGGATTTTCATTACAACATTTTATTCTAGCTAACACAAGGGGGTTTGCACATTTATCCACACACACACAACTCTTAATGCCCAAATTTTTCCTAGAGTTCCCTAGAGTTGCAACCTAGGGTTCTGATACCAAGTGTCATGCCAAAAAAAAATCACTAAGAAAACTCAACAATTTTATTTTTTTTGTAAATACATTAGCGCACCTACTTACCTTTCTAAGTGTCCAAGGGAAACATCCAAACATAATACAAACTATTCACTTTTAAGTGGTTATCTCTTAATTAAAGTGCATAATTTAACTTTAAGGATCTAAATGGTCAGTTAGTACCTGTCAATAAAATGGTATGACTCAAGGTGGGCATTTCAATTTTTAATATAGAAAAATTCTTATGCTTTTGCTAATATTCCCTTTAATTTTCCAAATGTTTTTACTTGAATTCATCCTTGGATTATTACCTAAATTACTTACTCTTCCATGATTACTTTATTATTTAAAATGTTTGTTTCATTTTATTTTATTTTTAACATATAACCTACTATTATTAATGGTAACGTCTATAATACCATTATACGCCTTATAGATGTTAACATAGAAGGAATGATATATATATATAGTTTTTCCTTAATTATTTTTATTACCTCTTAACACAATTTGACACTCTATATTTACTTTTATTATTATTCATGTAAGTTTTATTTTCAAGATCCTAATAACAATATTAACATTTCTCACTATATCTATTGTGATACACTCTTTAATATTAATATGAGCACTCAAAACCCAATTTAATGCTTGCATTAATAATCACCACTTTTATTGATATTAGTAATGTTAATAATAACCTTATCAAAATGTGGTCACCTTAATAGTTTTATTATTAACGCTTAACATGCCAATATATATTACTATTATTATTCATCATCACAACAATAAATTAAAAAAAAAACATTAATTTTACTACAAGTAAAATTTTCCTTCAAATAATAAAGATAATATTAATCTTGTTGCTATTATTTTGAAAATAAATGTTAATGCCAATAAATTAATAATATTATTATTCTTACAACATTTTAAAATAGAACCACTAGTCCCACGGTGGAAGAAGTCTACCATTCGACTTAGGCAGATAAAAATGGCAATAAAAAAAAACAAACTTTTAAGTGACAACTAAATTGTATTTGATAGACTTTGAAGTCCATTTTGAAAGAACAAATGGGAGGGAACTCAAACTAAGATTTTCATGTTCATTATATTCTGAAATTCCCCGAGTGAGATAATATGGTGCAGCTACGTTAGAGATAGAATAATGGTCTTTGTGCAGGTTCAAGGAAAAGGATGGGAACTTGCAATGTAATGAACATGTCTCACTGGTTTGGCTTCCCCTTTGCTCCACCATTGTAATCTTTTACTGGAATGCCATTGTAAAAACTTGTAGGTTAAATCTGATCGCAGATTAATTTAAGTGTGTGTTCATTAATCTTTAGTTATGCACAACTAGGTATGAAGAAAATTTATTTAAATTTTTTTATCACTTCTGCGCAGGTTTGAAGGAGAAAATGAAAATACTCATAATATTCTGGAAGCCATTTATTCATTCTTCTCATTTCCTCTTAACTGTTCTCTTTTTATAAGAAGTTTTAAATATTTTATTTTATTAGATGAGTATTTACTTCCATTGTCAAAGCTTTGTTGCTGCATATCTTTTATTTAGTTGTTGATCCATTTCATGACTCTACAATCATATTAAAAGCATATACATATGTATTCAAATATGTATACATAAATATAATTGTAAATATATATATATATATATATATATATATATATATTACGCATATAAATCTAAGTGTTTGATTTTATTTATTTTTATTGATGCCCTTTCATATATAACCAGATATTTCAAAAATATATACTTAAATGTGTAACTTTTTATTGCTGATGTGCACAGCAACCAGAAGCTATTTTAAATTTGCTGCTATTAAATAACATACTGCACAAAAATGGATAGCAACCGAAATGAAAAGAGAGCAGATTTTTGTTTATATAAATCTCTGTACTTATATATTTTTGTTTATTTATTATTGTACCTTAAATATTATGAATAAACACAAAGATGAATTATTTATTTATTACTGTTCCTTGAATCATTATTTATTATTGTACCTTAAATATTATGAATAAACACAAAGATGAATTATTTATTTATTACTGTTCCTTGAATCACCTATTTTTATTCACTTATTACTGTGCCTTTAATATTTAACACAAAGATAAATGGTGGCGCAGGCCTCCCATAGCTGCGTCTCATATGGGGCTCGGTTAGTTCTTAAATTGATTTTATTTTTATTTATTTTAAAATTATCTTTATTTTCTTTTAACGTTTTAACTTTTAGTTAATATTTTTTTTTGTAAAATATTAAATATAATATATATATTTTATATTGACAAAATAATTTATCTCATATCTCTTATTTTATGTTTTCAATGTGTATCTCTTGAATCTCATTGCTTGGATTTATAAAAAAAAAAACTTTCTTTTTTTAAAATATAAATTTATCTATACAAGCTTGTTAACATATAAATAGACTTGAATAGAGAAAATATTTATTTAAGTATTCCCTTCATCTTTATTTACTACACTATTTGGTAGATAAGAAAACAACTTCATTTTATTTTTATTTTCAAGTATCGAAAATGATTACTTATTAGATCTTCTAGCTTTAACTTAAGTGAATATACTATTTGTTTATCCAAATACCAATAAATCACAAATGTAAATAGATCCCTTACTTAAACTTCACATATACAAGTTGCATTTTTCAAATGCACATTTAATCCCACATAATCCAATCTCTCCTTTTTATTCAAATGAACATTCTATTAGTTTAGTTAATTTCAATGGGAGATACAAATATTCCTTTAAACATTCAAGGAGAACTTGGCTCCAACTCTTTTTCTAAAGGACAACACAAGAGGCGAAAATGAACAATCATACCCCTCAATGATACTTGCTCTCTCCCTCTCCCTCTTTATATATATTTTAAAATACAAATATAAAATTTCAAGAACATATCAATAATTACAACATACTTTATTCTCTTGTATTTGAAAATACCAATATAAAATTTCAAAAATCATACCAATGATTGCAACTTGTTCTATTCTATTTTTTTTTTTTTAAATACAAATATGAAATTCTGAATAACATACCAAAGAGTGCAATTTGCTCTATCCCATTCTTTCATTCTTGATAACAAGATGTAGATTACATTCTTTAAACATACAATGCAACATTAATATCTATGCAATAAATGGTTTACATGTTGAAGAGGGAAAAATTTGTTCTTTTCATATAAACAATATAGTATCCATTGTCATTACAACCAATACTTAGGAATACAATGAGTAGCACATGAAATAAGGCTTGCTCTCCACCCTACCTTAATGGCATCATGAAGCCTCATGGGCTCTAGCCATACCTCCGAGCAAGAACTAAATAACTACCAATGATCTTGGTAGGAAGACTAACAAGAATATTTTATCTATGATTTTTCATCTATTCATTCACCAAGCACACTCTAAATTTCCATACACAAAAACTTGGTCTCTTCCCTAACATGTTTTGAAAGCTACAACAAAATAACTCAACAAAAAAATCCCCTACTTAAGCAAATTTAATAGCAATGAGGAGAATAACTTATCTCCATAATTTTGTTCCTTGATCACCTCCTTTGCATGTGAGAGCTCTTGCTCCCTTCCAACTTTATTTCTCTTCTTTTCCCCCAAATTCTCAATCCAACAACAATCATTCTCCAAGAGGAGAATTGGGTAACATCCATTTCCTCTTTTCCATCCAAGTATATAGGAATTCAACTTGAATTCACTTGAATGAGAGAGAGAGACACTTGTCACTCTCTCTTTTGATCTTTCAACACACATCCCCACAAGTTCTCACTCATGTGTGAGACTTTTGGGGAGATAGGAAATGTACTATGACACTCTACCCAACATCCCTTACAAGGCGGATTCACACATGTGAAAGCCTTGATGCTCTTCCCAGGTTCATTAATGAACTTTGGGGAGTGGTGGAAGAGTGACACGTCATTTCTCCCAACTCCCAAGGACTCAAATTCGTCACACTTTTTCAAGTGGACTTTTGAAGGGTCATATCATGCCCTAAGGACAAAGTCACATGTCTAAAAGATCCTCCTTCCATAGGTATAGGTCCTATGGGTCAATTTTTGCACTAATATCAATAAAATTGACCAAACAACACCCTAAAATGACCACTTTAAAGGCTAGTTCGAAATTCAAGACTTGACTAAGGATTTCAAAATCCTAATTATACTTGCACCCTTAATCACTTGGTTTAATTCAATAAATCCCCACAAAGCATGTTTATACTAATCTACAATCATTAAAATCCTAAACACAATTAAAACTTACACAAAACCTTAACTACCTACTAGATCATAGGGTCGAAATTTACAACTTCAAAAGATAAATAATTAATTTGGGTCTAGATGGTTCTCCCTTTTTACCCTTGACATTACTCTCACATGTATTTTTCCAAATACATGTTAGATAGAAATATAATAAATACTTGTTCAAAATATCAATAAGATCAAATTCAATAGTTAGTAAATCATAATACACATATATTCATTTCCT
Organism: Sequoia sempervirens; assembly: GCA_007258455.2. Classification (NCBI taxonomy): domain Eukaryota; kingdom Viridiplantae; phylum Streptophyta; class Pinopsida; order Cupressales; family Cupressaceae; genus Sequoia; species Sequoia sempervirens. Next base: position 994,726,780 of record VDFB02271358.1, on the reverse strand, counting down.
TTCCCTATGGAAGATGAAACTTTGAACATGCATGAAATAATAATGAAAACCTAACCTTAGCTAAATAATTTATTTACATTACTAAATTTACTCTTCGACACTCCTTCCTCTAATAAAATTCATCATGCAACTTTATATCTAATTTATATAATTTTTCTTCAAATTATCTTGCCTCAATTATACCCCTCATTGATTAGAGTCATCATTTAAATTTATCTCAATGGTGCTTGGCTAGTGATCCTTCTGGAAACTTCTTCCTGATTTTCCCAAAGTCCCGCTTTATTTCTGACTATTATTATTTTCCAAGTAGCATGAAATTTATTAGCGAGATTCAAACCAATGTTAGGTACACAAAATTCCTTAGCTCATATCGATCTAAGTGTATTCTTCATATGATACTTGTTCAAAAATCTAAATATTATCTTCTCACATTCATTCTTAATAGTTTTCCCATTTTCATTTATTAAAGAGAATTCATCACAATAATCATTTAAACTAATTCATAAGAAAATTAAAATATTAAACATGGAATCAGGTTAAATTGTCAATTTATTCACCAAACAAAAATAATTGAACTTATCAAGGCATTACATAATTTATAAACGAGGTTGGGCCTCACAGTTCTAGAGTTAGAAGTTTACAAGGATATAGGTATTTCATGTTGCTTATTGATGATTATTCTAGAATGATGTGGGTTACTTTTTTAAGGGAAAAATCTGAAGCATTAGAGAAATTCAAGATCTTTAAGGTTATGGTTGAGACAAACACAGGTTTGAAGATTAAATGTATGAGATTAGATAGAGGTGGTTAATTCACTTCTGGTGAGTTTAATTCTTTTTGTGAAGAGCATGAAATGAAGAAACAATTATCTGCCCCACAGACTGCTCAACAAAATGGAGTTGTGGAAAGGAAGATCATGACAATTGAAGAAGCTTCTAGAACTATGATGTTGGAAGGAAATGTTCCTCATATCTACTGGAGATAAGCTATGAGTACTGTTGTTTATACTCTCAACTGAGTACAAGTCAAAGGTGATACCAATAAGACTCATTATGAGCTATAGTATGGTCATAAACCTACTGTCAGATACTTCAAAATCTTTGGGAGTACATGCTATATCAAAAGAGATGAAGATATAGGAAAGTTTGATACCAAAAGTGATGAAGGAATCTTTCTTGATTACTCTACTAAAAGCAAGCACTATCGGTGCTACAATAAGAGATTGAGAAAATTAATTGAAAGTGCTAATGTTAGGGTTAAGGAAGACATAGTTAGACCATCTAGAATGAGTGGCTATGATTCAAATGATCAGAATGACAGTTTAGATGAAGGAAAGAAAGTTCATACTTCAAATCAAGTTCAAATCATTATGGTGAATCCTGAAAATCAAGAGGAAGAAACTAGTGAAAGTGCTGAAGAAATATCACAAGAGCCTCAAGTTCAAGAACATCCTAAGACTGCAAGGTATGTAAGACTAAATCATTCATAATATTAGATTATTGGTGATAAGAACAAAGGTGTTCAAACTAGGAGAAGAATTGCAGAAGAATACTATTTGATCTCTAAGATTGAGCCTAATAGTGTCAATGAAGCATGCAAAGATGAACATTGGGTGGAAGCAATGAAAGAAGACCTACTGCATATTGAAAAGAATGATACATGGTTTCTTGTTCCTAGACCTAAGGAAAAAAATGTAATTGGAACTAAATGGGTCTTTAGAAACAAACTAAATGAGCAAGGTGAAGTTGTTAGAAACAAGGAAAGACTAGTGTGTAAAGGATATTCTTAGATGGAAGGAATTGACTTTGAAGAAATTTTTTCCCCTATTGCTAGGATTGAAGTTGTGAGACTATTTCTTGCTAATGTTGCTTACAAAAACTACAAGGTTTATCAGATGGATGTTAAATCAGCATTTCTAAATGTTGAACTGGAAGAAGAAGTGTATATTGAGCAACCTGATGGATTTCAATTCACTGATCAGGGAGATGTGGTTTATTAGTTGAAGAAAGCATTGTATGGACTTAAGCAATCCCCAAGAGCATGGCATGCCAAATTGGATAAGTATTTGTTGAAGCTTGGATTTAACAAAGGTACTATTGATAGTAACTTGTATTTCAATATTGGTCATGATAAATATTTGATTGTTGAAGTCTTTGTTGATGATATCATTTTTGGAGGAGATGATAGTTTGTGAATGAAGTTTGCTAATGAGATGTAGAGTGAATTTGAGATGTCTATGATTGGAGAAATGAAATTCTTTCTGGGATTGCAAATTACTTAGCTAGATAAGGGGATCTTTATATCTCAGTCCAAGTATGTGAAAGAATTGCTAAAGAAGTTTGGTATGAAAGATTCAAAGCTAGCTGGTACACCTATGGTGACTGGATGCAAGTTGACACAAGATAGTGATTCTCTGAAAGAAAACCAGACTAGATACAGATCCATGATTGGCAGATTGCTCTATTTGAATCAAACTAAACCTAATATCATGAATGTCATATGCATTGTTGCAAGATTTCAAGCTGATCCTAAGGACTCCCATGTGACAGTTGTGAAGAGGATTTTTAGGTACTTGAAGGGGATAGTTGATTTTGGCCTATGGTATCCTAAAGATGATGATATTACTTTGAGTGCTTTAACTGATGTTGATTAGGTAGGAGATGTGGATGATAGAAAGAGTACTAGTGGTGGTACATTTTTCTTAGAAAATAAGTTGATTTCATGGTTAAGTAAGAAGCACAATGCCATTTCTTTATCTACTACAGCGGCATAATACATTGTTGCTACTAACAATTGTACTCAAGTATTGTGGATGAAGCAGATGTTGAAAGATATCAGAGTTGTGTATGATGAGCCTATTGCTATATTATGTGATAATTCAAGTGCAATTAACATTTCTAAGAATCTGATGTTGCATTCAAAAACCAAGCATATATCTATCAAGTTTCACTTTTTGAGAGAGGTGAGTGAAAAGGAAGTCAGATTAGAATATGTGCCTACTAAGGAACAAATTGAAAATATCTTTACTAAGAATTTTCTTAGGGATACTTTTGAGTATATTAGAGGGAAGCTAGGGGTGATTACCCCTCCTAATCAGAATTAAGATGCATTGATTTGCATCAGTATGTGCATTTCATAGTCATATCTTGATCTGGATTGATGTTGTAGTGGTTGCTAATTAGGGGGAGTAGTCAGATGTTTAGAAATATGGTTCAAATATTGTGTGGAGAAAGATACACATTATATTTGCCATATTGTTGGATGTTACTAACGTGTATCTTTGTCATTGATGTCAAAGGGGGAGAAGAGTCATGTGGAAAACTTGGTGGGGAGAAGAGTCATGTGAAAGAGTTGAGGAGAAACGAGTCAAAATGTAATGGGGAGAAAGTGCTAAGAGAAAGTTGCATTGATGGTGTTTTTCACATCATGTGTTGCCTTCAATGCCAAAGGGGGAGATTGTTGGAGGTTTCTGATATGTGGTTTTCATTGATGTCAATGCTATTAGCATTAATGTCTTTAAGGCTATATATGTTGAGGATATTGAGAAAATTATAATAAAATAAGTTGCAAGTTTTCAATGGTATAGTGAAGTTCAGTATATTTGTGAGCTCAGTATGTTGATATTTAGAGGTTTTGGATCAAATGGTTTGTTGTTGAGTATATCTAGTTTATCCACATGAAGTTTCAGAAATCTGCATGAAGATTTGATCAAGTTATGAGTATCTATGTTTTGATAGTTTTTCTGTTGCTTTAGTTGGTGTTTCTGAAAGAAGATGATGTGATCCTAGTAATTCTAGTTGTTACAGATGCTTCTATGGTGATTCGTGATACTTGTGGATGTTTCTAGATCATTCTCTATCTATGTTGTCAATTTGCATTGATCGTTGTGCTCGTGATTGGTGATTTTCCTTTGTGTGTTCATTTTTTTCATCATCATGGCCAACAAGGTGGTTGTAGCATGTTGTGCATCTTCGAGGAATAATTTTTGAAGGTGTTTCATGTTTGAGGATTTTTTTTGGGTCCTTATCATGTTGTGGCCAACATTGGCTGATTTGCATTGAAAATTGTTTATTATTTTGGGTTGACAATTTGTAAACATTTTATTATTTTATTGAAGCTGACATGTAGCCGACGTTATTATTAGTTATGGATATATAAAAGTGATTGTTTATACCATTTGAAGGCATGGTGTGTGTGAATAATTTTCCAAATCTTTCAAAGGTAGAGTAGAGTGTGAAGAAGAGTTTATGCACTTAACCAGAACTGTAATCAAGCATTAGCAGATGCTATTTTCTCAGTTCAAAAACTTGTGGATGTAATCTAAATGTTTATGTAAGAAAAGGTGTCTTCCTTTGGGTAGAAATCCTTGTTGTATTTGAGTAGTGAGCTCTAGGCAGTGTGCCTGAATGCATGTGCATTCCCCATTTATTCTTTATAATTTTAATAGGGTATAATCTTGTGGACTAACCTCCACCATGATTTTTCCCCTAACAAGGTTTCCACGTAAAAAATCTTGGTGCTATGTGTGTTTCTGATGTGCTGATGATTTATGTTTTCATGGTTATTAATCAAATCTAAGAATAAGTTGAATAAGTTTAATAATTTTCAATTTTTGTTACAATTGATTCACCCCCCCTCTAAATTGTCTACCATTATGTTTCCAACAATAGTATCCTGAACCCATTTGTCTAAAAATGTCAAAATCATAAGGAGACTTATGATCACCTTTCAATTTGTTTCTAACTTGTATTTTATCCTGAACTATTTGCTTTTATGAAAGAATTATTTTCCCTTTCATCCACTCCTTCATAATCACTAGCAAGCTTTTCTAGGCCAATGTGGACATTTCCAAATTCTTCAGTTGTAAACCCCAACACTTTTCTGAGTTCTTCTACATTAATGGATAACAATTCTTCTTTGCTATCTTTATTAGTGAACCGTAGATTTTTTGCACCAATGTACTCTCTAACTCTTCTAGGGTTTTTCACCTAAAATGAGAGAGCTTAGGCCAAAAATGCTAAGGGGTTCATTCAAATTATGTAATGTATGATGTTATTTAGACTAAATGTCATGATCTAAGTGCAAAACTAATGAAATGAATGTTGTTTGAAAGCACATTGTGATATACAAAAAGATGAAATAAATATAATAAATGCAAAATAGGAACTATGCACCTGAAAGAGGTTGTATTCAACAAGTTTGCAACCTATTCTTCAACATTTTCCAAGCCTTCAAAGTACATAAATCTGCAAACATGCAAAGAAAGAAAGATAAATTTGAATGTTATGGGATAGGGGTTTGCCTTGGTCAAACCCCTTTTAGGTAATTAAACCAAATCAAGAAATAAGATAGAGCATGAAATAATGGAATTAATACCTTGCCATGATGATGGATCTTGAATTGTTGCAACAATGGATGAAAATTCTTGCTCTTGAATGCTTTATTCTTGCTTGCTTGACTTGATGATATGAATGAATGATGAATGAATTGCTTTGATTGCTTGGATAATGGATGGATGAAAGGTCTCCTTTTCTAGAGGAGAGTTAAGAATAAGGATCATGATCGAAGGCCAAGATTAAATTAGAAAATAACTTCATCAAGGGTGGAGGTCAATTAAGGGAAGAAAGACATGGATAGATAAAAAAACTTGAGGTGGAAGATAAGATTGGTACAAAAAAAGAGGTTGATGGAGAAAATTATTTAATAATTTTTTTTTATTTTAGGTGGCAAATATAGAAGAAATAAATAAAATATTAATTTTATTTATTAAAAAGAAAGGTGAGAACAAATAATTAAATAATTAAAAATAATAGAGGGAAGGTGTGGTGTTAAACATTAAATAATTATAAATAATTATTTAATCGAGAGGGAAGGAATAATTAGAATAATTAAAATAAACTATTTAATTAGGGAGCTAAAGGAAGGATATATAATTAAATAAATATAACATTTATTTAATTATAGAGTAAAGGCTGATGATTAATGAAATAATTAAAATAATTATTTAATTATAGAAGAAGAGGGAAAACAAACTTTTGAATTAAAATAATATTTAATTCAAAAGTGGGGAAAAATGACAAATATTAAATAATTAAAAAATAATTATTTACTATTGAAGGGAAAGTGGGAAATAATTAAATAAATAATATTTATTTAATTATAGAAGAAAAGGGTAATGAATAATTAAATAATTTAAAACAATTATTTAATTATAGAAGAAGCGGGAAAAGCTATTTTTTGAATTAAAATAATATTTAATTCAAAAGTGGGGGGACAAAGGACAAAATATTAAATAATTAAAAATAGTTATTAGTTCCTGTCGTAGGTAGGTATACTTATGCTTTCAACAAGTTTCAATAGTTTGTCCAAAATCAACCAATTAAATGCAAGAATTAAATTGTCTTGTCTATATTTTCTAATGTTCATATTTATTTCATATTTATTTTAATATTCAATAATCATTTTTCTTCCATTCTATTGGTTAATAGTTGTGAACAGTCATATTTGTATGATGTAAGCAACAATAATAATGTAAGTAACAATAATAATATGATGAACAATAGTTGTGGAGTGTCATTTTTTTCACTATTCTTCAATAGTATATGATTGAATAATTGCTTGTATGGCAAAAAAAAGTCATATTTTTCACTATTCTTCAACAGTATATGATTGAATAATTGCTTGTATGGCAACAAAAAAATCTCATCAAGCTAACTTTGGAAGAAAGGCACAAATAAAAATACAAGCTTTTAAGGTAAGAGATGACGGCTCATAATATAGAATTGATAATGCAATCGCCCTCTTGAATGATGATCATTCATTTACTTGTCATTCATGTGGGACGGTTCATACTAGAAAAAAAACAAAACAAGTCTCACTGTCGGATGATGGAAACCTTTCTTTGCTGGGTCTTATCTAAGCCTTCAATTTCTCGAAAAAACTCTTTAAATACTAGGGTTAGGCCACAATCTCACTGCATCGCTTCCCTCCAACATCTGTGTTGTATTCTTTGATGTACAAATTGCTATTAGTAAATCCACCAAAGCCTTGCCAAAGCTTCAAATTCTACACCTTACACCATGTTCATGTAACAAAGATTCACATCCATATTAAGTATGTAAGGAGATAAGGTTTGCATGCTAGGAACCATTTGCATGCACTAACTTATCGATTACATCTCCATTGGCCTTCCTTCTTCATTGTTCTATTCATCATGATGCTTGTCATTGCAGACACAGCAAGTGAAGGCAAATTAGATGGTTGGTTAGATCTAGATGTAGAATCTTTATCTTCATTAGATGCATCTTTCGTCTATGCTTTCGATGTTGAATCTTCAGAGCTCAGCTGATGTGGAACTGAGAACAAAAGAAATCAGTAATGTTTCTACAATTTATTTTATTGAGTTCATTTTTTTTAGCTTATTTATTAATTTTTTATACCTTTTGATGTTGTTAGGGACCTTTGGACGTGTATTATAATGTTGGGATCGGGAAGCTAGAGAGTATGTGGTTGTTAAATTCTTCGCAACATATCGTGATGCAACAATAATTGAAATTGATGTTTTTTATGTTCTTTCAAAGAAAAAATATTAAATTTGTATTGTTTACTGCAAAATGATCATCAAACTTCTGGAAAACAGAGCATGCTCACAGAAAAATATAGAGAAAAAAACATAAAATTGAAATATGAACTTTTTGTAAAATAAATTTAAAAATCCTCAAATTGAAGAGCAATTTAAACAGTTGATTCAAGTAGATAAACTAGCGAGATTATTAACATAAAACCAAACAAGAATCAAAAGGGAATGCCATCTCTTTCTTTTGTGAATAGAATTAAAAAAGCAAATCAAATATTTCATATTTGCCAGCAGATTTGCTTGTGATTTTTTTATTTAAATTTCTTAGCAATTTGCGCATAATGTATGGGTATTGTCCAAACACTAAGGGATCCAAATACCTGGAAAAATCCTCACATTCTCAGTTTTCAGAGGCAAATTACCATGCCCAATCGAGAAGAGTTGAACTTGATAGGATTATGTAATGAAATATATATATTTTATTGAACAAAGATGAGAATAAAGCAACAACTAGAAGAGAATCATAGCCATAAAGGCCTAAGCAAAGCAGCAAAGAGTTAAGTTAAATAGCAGATCACTGTAACAAACACAACCAACAAGACAGAACAATAGAGTTGGAGCTAGCATAGCCCAAAAAAGGCTTCATAATAGAGAATCATGGGCACACATGCCCAAAAAAAGAAGCAGAGTTCGGATTACAAAACATGTCCACAGTATCAAAATAAGCCATAGCAAAAATTCTGAAACAAGCACAGCCTTTAGAGGAGTTCTTAAAAGTCATTCTTCAATAATGGGAATAGGACATTCAACCCATGATGAACTTCCAGTTGTGTCTTCTCTTGGATCTACTCCAATTGTTTAGCCAGCTATTTATGAGCCTTCGTTGTTTCCTCAATGTGAGATGAGGAGGAGGCAAACTGAAAAAGAATGTTATATAAAGCATTAAAATTGCAATTTCCAGATGAGATAATTTTAAAAAAAAAACTGAAGTACATTGTGATTTCCACTCATTACGGAGATGGCTTTTCTTGTAAGCCTTTTCTGCCCACAACTGCTTCCTCCTATGTTTCTTCAGCTTATGACCCACACCCATACCCCACATCTTCCTACACAAGTTTCTCCATTTTATTCAATAATAAACACTAACCTTTAATACAAGGATCAACAACAAAATATCAGAAAGCCTCTGTTAAAAAATAACACATAGATAGAGCAGCTAAATTCATAATATGTTACTCCTGGATTGAGATCGCTTCAAGCACAACACTAGCTACTACCCTTCTCGTAATGCCCTCGCTAAAAATCTCTGGCCCGATCGTATTTTATCACTGGCCCCTAAATCTTAAATGAGTATTGATTTTTTTGTTTGATAGTGCAAACCAAGCAAATGCAAAAAATCACAGGCCCAAATGATGTGAGAAAGCCATTGCCATGGTGGATGTTTTTGCAGAGTTTTGTAAATCATCAATGGCTCCCATAAGTAATTTATCACAAAACCTATCCCAACTAAAAGTATGACGATGAAAGAAATTATAGCTATCCAGTAAATACATTTAACCTTGGAAACTGCATGCCTCCCACCTGTCGACATGATTGGTTATAGTAGCTGTGGAATCCAACACATGCAACCTTATCTTCAGAAAAAAAGAAAAAAAAGAAAAAATAATGCTTATATTACATTTACATAAATATTTATAGATTAACATGTAATAATTTAATATGATTTTTTCCGTGAATAAAACATTTACCATGTAAAAATACTAAAAACAAAAAGTTAAGGTCAATGTGTTTGGTTAAAATAAATTTATTTTATAGTAAAAATCTTTTAAAAGCTTTAAAATAAACAATTTTAACATGTCAAAAGGTCAATAAAGATTTGTAAAAATGAAAATTTGGAATTAGCTTATAAGTTGGTAATGTCTTCAGTAGTTGCAATTATGCTCCAAACAAACTGCACAAGGTTCACTATCTTCACTGGTAGTATTGATTGCTAACTTTAAAATAAACAATTTTAACATGTCAAAAGGTCAATAAAGATTTGTAAAAATGAAAATTTGGAATTAGCTTACAAGTTGGTAATATTTTCAACAGCTGCAATTGTGCTCCAAACAAACTACACAAGGTTCACTATCTTCACTGGTAGTATTGATTGCTAGCTCTAAAATAAACAATTTTAACATGTCAAAATGTCACTAAAGATTTGTAAAAATGAAAATTTGGAATTAGCTTACAAGATGGTAATATCTTCAGCAGGTGCAATTATGCTCCAAACAAGTTGCACAAGGCTCACTATCTTCACTAGCAGTATTGATTGCTTTCAATCCATATTCTCTATATGTAAGTATATGGAAAACAATTATTTTCCGAAAGTTCTATGGTAGTGGGAATATAATCTCTAAGAAAACAATTGTGTTGAGCTTTTGTTTTTTATTTTAAACCAACACAAAGTGACATTGCACCCTCTTACTGCTTCTATCAACTACATCTCACAAACAACCAAACACAACTCGCAAACGGCAGGAACATGACGCAAATGCGTCTCTTGTTTAATATTGGAAGGAAAGTGGGGAATAATTAAATAAATAATATTTATTTAATTATAGAAATAAAGGGTAATGAATAATTAAATAATTTAAAATAATTATTTAATTATAGAAGAAGGAAAGACTAACTTTTGAATTAAAATAATATTTAATTCAAAAGTGGGGGGGGAGGTCCATTAGATTTAAATGCTTAATAAAAGTCTAGAAAAAGTGTGAAAGTCATTTGCAATTCTTTACAACACCTTTACAAGATATGCATTTTATTCAATTTGAGAGGGTCCAAGACCTAGTGTGGATGTGTAAAACACCTCACAACACTAAATCAAGGCCTTATTAAGTCCAATTTCTCATGAATTATTCCCATGTCAAGCAAAGGGTACTTTTTTCATGGCACATTTAGCCCCCACTTTAGTAAGAGGATGAACTTGCTTCAAACTCACACTAAAGTAGACATTCAAGAGAGATCCAAGTGTACAAATGTAGATGAAAAAGAATGACAAAGATCAAAGGAGATTGTGCAAGCTCCCAGGATCGAAGATTCTAAACCATCAAGATACAAAATCATGCAATGGCAGGAACTAGGAAGAAGAGAAAGATGAAAATGAAAAGGTGGATCAAGCTTCAATCATTTGTCTAGCTAGTTGTGGATCAGATCTAGGCTGTTTCTCTAGAAAATGTTTTTGAATGTCATGTAAAATTTTTGTTAAAGGGGATTTTTCTTTGTTCATGTAAGGTCTTCTTCTTAGGGAGCATCGTGCCTAATGTCTCCAAGAGAGGACAAGTCAGGAGGTTAGATCATTATCCATGGGATGCTTCGTTCACATCAGGCCACTTCAATTGATCATTATCCCTAGTGTCATATTGTTATCCATGGGATTTTTTTTCACATTAGGCCACTTTAGTTGATCATATAGTCTTGGAAGGAATCAAACCCAATAACACCACCAAGGAGAGGACACATCACAAGAAAAAGTAAATCACACCATGACATTTACAAAAATATGTTGTCTTTGTATGCCCCCACTTTAAAGCAGTTGCTACACCATTATTGTGAGCAATTGCTTTAAAGTAGAAGAAGGTATGAGATATTATTCAAAAAGCATTATGCAAAGTCATATGTTTTTGATAAGTTATGTCACGAGGAAAGGGAGTATGTCACATGCAAGTCAGTCGTAAGACATGTCATCCACATCCCAAGCTTGATCTTAGAAGTTTATGAAAGGTTAACAATTAGTCAAAAGAGACAATGACAAGTGACATATAGGGATAAGGCTCTCTAACCCTTTGCCCCCACTTAGTGCAAGACAAGAGTGAGCCTGAAATGGATGATGGTATGATGCCCCTTGCAATGGATGCAAAACATGCAATAGTGAGTATGTTATGATCCTACATCTATTGCATGGAAAGAAGCATCAACTAATGTTATTTAATTAGATAAGGGAACAAAGTTGCTTCTCGATATAGGTTTAATGAGGTATCTATCAGCTTAGGATGTACCAAGGTTAAAGGTTTCTTGGAACAAGCTTGTGTGATAGTATTGATGTTGAGTGAAGGTTTGTTTGATGGTTTGGTTTATATGAAAGGAAAATCATGTTTGTGTGTACCATAATACCTTCCGGGCTAGTAGGAGAGTTTGTAGGAGAGAATAAATCAAGATGTTGATCACATTCCATTAATGGGTTTTGTAGAGTAATTTTAGCACAAGGAGAAGGGGCATCAAGAGAAGAAAAAGAATCACATTAATTTTGTTCAATGATTGGATACTTTTGCTCAATTGTGTATTCTTGGATGGGGGAAACATTAGGAAAGGGAGAAAGAAGATTCTCATGATTTTCAATGAATAGTTCATCTAATCCCAAAATATCTTCATCACAAGTAGGAGAGATATTAGGAGAAGAACAATTATGATTATCATGATTATCTATGATTACATCCCTTTGTCCAATAATGTCTTCCAAAATAGGAGAAGAAAATAGGCCTTAAATGTTTGATTATATAATTCCAACATATCCTCCTCATAAATAATGTAATTTTCATGATTGCACATAAAAAAATTATCACAAATAGGGGAGGACTGAGAATATGAATGTAGACTGGGTAGAGTGATGTTAAGAGATGTGTTTATGATCTCATTCTCTTGTGCCATAATATTTTCCAAAGTAGGAGAAGTTATAGAAAAGGAGCTTTCAAAATTGTCATGATTCTCAATGGGTGTATCTTCTAACTCCAAAATACCTTCTTCACATGTAGGAGAGATATTAGGAGAAGAGGAACTATGATTATCATGATTCTCTATGCTTTCACATTCTTCTATCACTTCATTCCCACAAATATTAGAGATATTAGAAGGTGTGGAATTATGGAGTGTGTCAACATTTTTATGCTCTTGCACTAAGAAACTCTCATAGCTAGGAAAAAGATTGGAAGGATGACTAGGAGTTTCATGGTTACCAATGATTGGAATTTTTTTTTCAAATAAGTCATCCCAAATTGTAGGGGTATTAGAAAAGGGAGGAATAAGATTCTCATGAGTCTCAATGAGAATATCTTCTAACACAAGACTATCTTCTTCATGTCTAGAGAAGACAGTAGGAGAAGAAAAGGTTTGATTGTCATGATTTTCTATACTTAAATCTTCATGTCCTAAAATGTCTTCTTGAGTAGGGGAGGTAGGATTTTCATAGCTCTCAATCATATCCTCCACACAAATTTGTTTTTCATGATCATTCACTTTAAATAATTTTCACAATTAGGGGAGGTGTTGGGAGTGGTGGCCATGATCTTAGTTTTTTCTTTCCAAGGGGGAGGAGGAGGAAGAAAAGCAATACTTTCATGATCTTCAGTGATTGTATCTTCTTTCACCAAGATACCTTCATCACCAATGGGAGAGATATTGGGAGAAGAACAAGTATGTTTATCACGAGTATCGATGCTTTCATCCTCTTGTGCCAAACTTTTAGTGGATGATCTAGGAGAGATGAAGTATTTAAGGGCTTCATCTAACATGTCTAAGTCATCACTACTAAAGGGATTGGATGTTATGGTTTTACTAAATTGAATCATCTTTTGAATTGGGTCGTTTGATGTTTTTTTTTCTTTGTTTTCATTTTCAAATGAATTTGATCTAAATGAACTAGGAACTAATGCTGAAAATGAAAATTACAAAACTCTAATGCTATCCATAATCGCCATTAAAGAAAAGGATACTTATGCTAATGATTTAAATGGAATAGAAAAGGACTGTACTAAAAAAGGAAATTGACTAGTGCAAATAGAAATTGAAAAACTGGATGTTGAAAACAATGAAGCAAAATGCAAAATTTTGTGATGATATGATGAAATGCAAAGAAATAATGAAATCTATATGATGTTTTCACTAATGCAATTTTCCAAACCCTAGGATGAAAAAACAAGAAAAATCTTAATTTAATGTTGATGCAAGTTAAACCTAGGATGCAATATGCATTGGAAAATAGAAAGGAAATGTTCAATAATGCAAGTTCACCAGAATGAATTGTAGATTTTTCGCACCAATGTACTCTCTAACTCTTCTAGGGTTTTTCACCTAAAAGGAGAGAGCTTAGGCCAAAAATTCTAAGAGGTTCATTCAAATTATGCAATGTATGATGTTTAGACTAAATGGAATGATCTAAGTGCAAAAGTAATGAAATGCATGTTGTTTGAAAACACATTGTGATATGAAAAAATATTAAATAAAGATAATAAATGCAAAATAGAAACTATGCACCTAAAATAGGTTGTCTTCAACAAGTTTGCAACCTATTCTTCAATTATTTCTAAGCCTTCAAAGTACCTAAATCTGCAAACACGAAAAGAAAGAAAGAGAAATGTTGAATGTTATGGGATAGGGGTTTGCCTTGGTCAAACCCCTTTTAGGTAATTAAACCAAATGAATAAATAATATGAAGCATGAAATAATAGAATTAATACCTTGCCATGATGATGGATCTTGAATTGTTTCAACAATGGACAAAAATTCTTGCCCTTGAATGCTTGATTCTTGCTTGCTTGACTTGATGATATGAATGAATGATGAATGAATTGCTTTGATTGCTTGGATAATGGATGGATGAAAGTTATTTTATAAAGGAGAGTCAAGAATAAGGATCATGATCAAGGGCCAAGATTAAATTAGAAAATAACATAGTCAAGGGTGGAGGTTAATTGAGAGAAGAAAGACATGGATAGATTAAAAAAACTTGAGGCAGAAGATAAGATTGGCACAAAAAAAGAGGTTGTTGGAGAAAATTATTTAATAAAAAATATTTATTTTAGGTGGCCAATATAGAAGAAATAAATAAAATATTAATTTTATTTATTAAAAAGAAATGTGAGAACAAATAATTAAATAATTAAAAATAATAGAGGGAAAGTGTGGTGTTAAATATTAAATAATTAAAAATAATTATTTAATGGAGAGGGAAGGAATAATTAAAATAAACTATTTAATTCAGGAGCTAAAGGAAGCATAAATAATTAAATAAATATAACATTTATTTAATTATAGAGAGAAAAGGCTAATGAATAATTAAATAATTAAAATAATTATTTAATTATAGAAGAAGAGGGAAAAACAAACTTTTGAATTAAAATAATATTTAATTAAAAAGTGGGGGAAAAGGAAAAAATAATAAATAATTAAAAAATAATTATTTAATATTGGAGGGAAAGTGGGGAATAATTAAATAAATAATATTTATTTAATTATAGAAGAAAAGGGTAATGAATAATTAAATAATTTAAAGCAATTATTTAATTATAGAAGAAGAGGGAAAAGCTATTTTTTGAATTAAAATAATATTTAATTCAAAAGTGGGGGGAAAAATGACAAAATATTAAAAAAATAAAAATAATTAATATTGGAAGGAAAGTGGGTAATAATTAAATAAATAATATTTATTTAATTATAGAAGAAAAGGGTAATGAATAATTAAATAATTTAAAATAATTATTTAATTATAGAAGAAGAAGGAAAAGCTAACTTTTGAATTAAAATAATATATAATTCAAAAGTGGGGGGGGGAGGACCATTAGATTTAAATGCTTAATAAAAGTCTAGAAAAAGTGTGAAAGTCATTTACAATTCTTTACAACACCTTTACAAGATATGCATTTTATTCAATTTGAGAGGGTCCAAGACCTAGTGTGGATGTGTAAAATACCTCACAACACTAAATCAAGGTCTTATTAAGTCCAATTTATCATGAATTATTCCCATGCCAACCAAAGGGTACTTTTTTCTATGACACAATTAACAATTTCTCTTTTGTTATCATCATAATTTTGGGAACAAACCATGATAAATTATAGGCAAGCTAAAACCTCATGTAACATCATGTGCCGTAATCCAGTTACCCATGGTGAATTGACACTATTAACTTGCACATGCTTTGCAACCTTATTTCTAGATGAAAATATAAGTTTTGAGGTATGCCTACTATAGATTTCAAGATCATAAATATCATGATATTCATTAGTGAAACTTGGGGTTTTAAGTAATTTTGCATAATGTAATTTTTTATCTGATATTTCTCTAGTGGTACTGGTGGTAGAAATGCTTATACAATGTGAAATTGTGAATTCCCTATTAGTCCTCCTCAAGTTTTCTTAATTCTTAAGTCTCTCAACCCTAAACCCAAACTTCAAAGTTTGACAAAATAAGATTTTAAGAAACGTTAAACGATGAAACGTAGTTGCGGGAATTCTTTCACTTACCTAGATTTTGACTCTTGAAAAGATTAATGCTAATAGTCATGGAAATTGGAATGAATTTGTTGGAAGTGGAACTATGGAACCCAAAATAGAGTGGTGCACTACAATGAGCAATCTAAAGACCAAAATCTCCCTGTGTGTTGACCTTCTCACTTAAAAATAAAATTACTTAGCATTAGAACGTGCTTTTTTTTAACATTGAAGTGAATGAAATTTCAACGTGTTGCTTTTAGACTACATAATTAGCACATGGATGACAACATTTAGAAATGAACAATTAGTACATGGTTGAAAACATTTAAAAAAATCCATTTAGTCCTACATTGACAGCAAATTCTAAACCATTGATCTTTGTAAATGTACTAGTTATAGGGTGATTCCAGAGGTTTAATTTCACAAGCTTAGCACTTTGTGCATTTCATTCTAGAATGAAACTACAACCATACATCAAATGTTAATTGAATGGTTGAAGCTTGAGTAATTTATGATATAAACAATAAACATGTGTTTTAACGGGGTCAATAACTTAGCATTACAAAGGACTTAAT
This sequence comes from Sequoia sempervirens, assembly GCA_007258455.2. NCBI lineage: Eukaryota > Viridiplantae > Streptophyta > Pinopsida > Cupressales > Cupressaceae > Sequoia > Sequoia sempervirens. The sequence continues at coordinate 994,710,380 of VDFB02271358.1, read as the reverse complement.
AGAATGAATAATGATATTGGGAACTGAGGGAGATCAATGACAAAATAAAGTGAATGAAACATTCAAATGTCAACATGTTGCTCCTAGACTACACAATTAGTACATGGTTGTCCTACATTGCTAGCAAATTCTAAACTATTGATCTTTGTAAATCTAATAGTTATAGGGTGATTCTGAAAGATTAAGTTTGCAAGCCTAGCACATTGTGCATTTTATTTTAGAATGCAACTACAACCATACATTAAATATTCATCGAATGGTTGAGTTATTTACGATATAAACAATAAACATGTGTTTTAAAGTTGTTTTAAACTTTAGTGCACTAGGATTGACATCAAGGTCAAGGGGCTGATAACTTAACATTGCAAAGGACTTAATAAAATGAATAATGATACCTATAACCTGGGGAGAAGGTCAATGAAAAATTAGAAATCAATAACATTTTAGTAAATGCTAACAAGAGTGACAACTTTTAGTGTATAATGGTTTTTGTCAATTTGATGAAAATTTTCTTTTTTCATTTGTATTACTTTATATTTTAAAGTTGCATGCAATTATTTCATAAATAGATAATACTTAATTTCTTAAAGGAAAAAAATTTGATTTGAATAGATTCATAGACACTGAACTCGGAAAATAATTCTTTACTATAAATGAATAATGAAGAATAGCACAACCCTTTATTTTAATACAACTAAACTACAATGTCACATTTTTACATATCTTTTTAAAGATGATTGGAGCATGCAAACACCAAGATCCTATTTTGTATAAAAAACATATGTTACTTTACATAATACAAATACAAATGTAAGCGCCAAGCTTCTGTTGGACCGTGTTACAAGTATGAGCTACTCTAGTGGTGTTGTCATTAATGTTGTCATTGATGTCAACACAGTTTAGTATGTTGCAAATTGTACATGTATGGTTGAGATGTTGTGAGTACATGGATCTATCTTTATGGTGTTGCAAATAAGTTGGTTTGATGATTTTCAAAGTGCTTTTGAGAAAATTAATAAAGAAAAGAAATCAGAGTGATGAAAATGTTCAGAATGTGCTCTGGTATGTGCTCTACATTTCTCTTGTACTGATCATATGCTTGTACGAATCTGAAGGCATGTTGATGGTATTCTGATGATGATATATTTTGAGTTTCAATATATTATGTGAAAGTTGTGTCCATCGGTATGTGTGTTCCACTAGCAGAATAAGTATTCTGTGGACTGGGAGAAATCTTTTTGCTCTGTAGTCCTCTGTTGTTTTGTTTTAGATTGTGCAGATCTAGGACATGTCTTGTGAAGATCTTTCCTATGATTTGGCAAAGAGGTGTGAAGTTTTGTAATTTGTAATTCATGTTTCATTGTTTATGTGTGTGTTTGCATAGCTCAGAAAGACTGGTGAAGGAAATTTAGTGTGTGAAGCTTATTGTTTTGCAGCATATAATGCTTGATAGATGATATTCTTAAAACCACATAATTTTCCAAACTTATTACATTCCAAGTATATTAAAAACAAAGGATGCATAGATCAAGACATTTCCATAAATGCACAAAAGGAAAATTTAGAATAAATTTCATTCCATGTATGCAAAAGAAATAAATTTAATTAACAACAAGGATCATTGCAATGATACATATATAAATGCCATTTGCATATCAATGAGTTTCCATAAATCCATTCAAGTTTCAAATACATCTATTTCAATGTTACATCAAAACTTTCAAATAGAATTACATTTACAAGTGGGCTTTACAAGCCATTCTAAATAATACATGAATACATTTATAGCATGTGAACCTCTGAACCTCAACCGCCATGACACCACTGGTCTTCTTGCAAGCTGGGGCCAAGAGTGCGATTAAGGCGCCTTTTCCGCCCAACCACGAAGTACAAGACTTCGCTGGGTTTCTCCCTAACTCGAAGAAATCCCTAGCCCTACATGAGGAGCCTAGCAACCTGAAATAACAACGCAGGAGGAAACTCTCAATGCAAGCTTGATGCCTATATGCATTCCTAACATGAGAATCACATATTTCTTGCAGGAGGTGGCAGAGACCTATATTCATTTAGTTCTAGGCTTTTAATTCCATCTATTTCAATGGTGCATGTGCTTGGCCAAGCATAAATAAAACAAATGATAGTTTTAGAAAAGGTAAAACTACCATCTCTGTGGGTCCACCTTTGTCATCCTATCTCGAAAGTTTCTCAAAATATAGTAAATAATGCATTTTCCATCTAAGTTCACATTCACATTTCTAATTTCCCAAGAAGTTTCATCATTTTCCAATGTTCACACAAAGAGTATCAAAATAGCTTTTCATTCTTACACTCAGTATGAGAAATGTATTTAAAGTTACTAATTTTAAAAAAATCCAAGTTCTTTTTTCTAAAATAGCTTGATCAAAGTAAATAGAATTAATAGATTCAGAAAAAGAAATCTACTCTTTTCAGAAAATTCACTAGTTTTAAGTGTGCTTTCAATAGTCTACATTTGTTATAAAGTTTCATCTTCAGCTTTTAACATAGCCTTATGAGTATTTCACTAAGTTTAGAAATGAAATATGGTGACTCATACAATGCATCGATATTCAGAAAAATAACAGTTTGAGAAAAGAAAAAACAATGTAAATTTTCAGGTTTGCACATAAATACAAGTTTGCTAGTGTACACAGTTATTTATGTGAATTTATTTTGCTTCTTTTCTAAGTTTTAACTTTTAGACATTGAAGTTCACCATACAAATCTATAAATATATATATTATATATATATATATATATATATATATATATATACATAGTAAACTTATAGTCGAATGTATACAATGAGTGTGTTTTTCTATTTAATACCATGGACAAAAGTAATGTTTTCTATAGCAAACTGTGATATTTATGCCAGAGTATATGTATGTATACATATCTATATATATATGTATAAATATATATATATATATACACACATATATATATATACATACATATACTCTGGCATAAATATCACAATTTGCTACAGAAAACATTACTTTCTGTCCATGGTATTAAACAAAAAAACCCAGCTCAGTGTATACATTCAGCTATAAGTCTACTATGTATTTATATATATGTATATAGTATAAATATATATATACATACATACATAATAAATATATTTATAGATTTGTATGGTGAACTTCAATGTCTAAAAGTTAAAACTTAGAAAAGAAGTAGAATAAATTCACATAAATAGCTGTGTACACTAGCAAACTTGTATTTATGTGCAAACTTGGAAATTTACATTGTTTTTCTTTTCTCAAACTGTTATTTTTCTGAATATCGATGCATTGTATGAGTCACCATATTTCATTTCTAAAATTAGTGAAATACTCATAAGGCTATGTTAAAAGCTGAAGATGAAACTTTATAATAAATGTAGACTATTGAAAACACACTTAAAACTAGTGAATTTTCTGAAAAGAGTAGATTTCTTTCTCTGAATCTATGAAGTCTATTTACTTTGATCAAGTTATTTTAGAAAACAGAACTTGGATTGTTTTTAAATTAGTAACTTTAAATACATTTCTCATATTGAGTGTAAGCATGAAAAGCTATTTTGATACTCTTTGTGTGAACATTAGAAAATGATGAAACTTCTTGGGAAATTAGAAATGTGAATGTGAACTTAGATGGAAAATGCATTATTTACTGTATTTTGAGAAACTTCTAGGACAGAATACCGAAGGTGGACCCACAAAGACGGTAGTTTTACCTTTTCTAAAACTATCATTTGTTTTATTTATGCTTGGCCAAGCACATGCGCCATTGAAATAGATGGAGTTAAAAGCCTAGAACTAAATGGATATAGGTCTCTGCCACCTCCTATTTGCAAGAAATATGTGATTCTCAGGTTAGGAATGCATATAGGCATCAGGCTTGCATCGAGATTTCCCTCTCGTGTTGTTGTTTCAGGTTGCTAGGATCCTCATGCAGGGCCGGGGATTTCTTAGAGTTAGGGAGAAACCCGGGGAAGTCTTGTACTTCATGGTTGGGCAGAAAAGGAACCTTAATCACACTCTTGGCCCCAACTTGCAAGAAGACTAGTGATGTCACGATGGTTGAGGTTTAGAGGTTCACATGCTATAAATGTATTCATGTATTATTTAGAATGGCTTGTAAAGCCCACTTGTAAATGTAATTCTATTTGAAAGTTTTGATGTAACATTGAAATCTAGATGTATTTGAAACTTGAATGAATTTATGGAAACTAATTGATATGCAAATGGCATTTATATATGTATCATTGCAATGATTCTTGTTGTTAATTAAATTTATTTCTTTTACATACATGGAATGAAATTTATTCTGAATTTTCCTTTTGAGCATTTATGGAAAGGTCTTGATCTATGCATCCTTTGTTTTTAATATACTTGGAATGTAATAAGTTTGTAAAATTATGTGGTTTTAAGAACATCATCTATCGAGCGTTACATTTTGGTATTAGAGCAGCAAGGTTCAAATCTAGGACCTATGCCTAATTATGCTTGTTGTTATGTTTTTTCAAGATAACCCTAATGGAGGGTAGATATTATTAGCGAGAACAGGGAGGAGGATCCCGTGGTGATCCTAATGATAAGTTGGATCAGATTTTGGCCATTTTAAGTAGGAAAGAGGCCAGGATTGGTAACCTTGAGCAGGAAAGACAAACTGGGCCAACAAGGCCAAAACCTAGTGAAAGTGAAAACATCATAAATGAACCAAATGGAGAAAACCATGAAACTGAAAAGAATCAAAGTAAGCTAACAAAGGTAACTGAGGAATTGGGTAAGGACCTCAAGAAGGTGGCGCCACCAAATTTTGATGGTAAATCCTTTGGTGATGGGGCAGAAGCATGGATTATTGAAATGGAAAGGTATTTTTCCCTTCAAAACCTATCTGAGGAAACTAAGGCGGAATGGGGATCCTACCAGCTCACAGGTGAAGCTGCTACATGGTGGGAGAATGAAAGGGTTGATAAACAACTTTTGCCTGGCAACGTAACGTGGGAAAATTTTTTGTAGACTTTCAGGAAGAGGTGGCTTCCACATTCTTATTTTGATAAGAAAATGATAGAATTCTAGGTGCTCATTCAAGGAGGAATGACAGTGACACAATATTGGGAGAAATTCTCTCACTTGCTTAAGTATGTACCTCAGTAACAACATGATGAGAGGTTTCAATTCGGAAATTCATTTTGGGGCTTAGGCCTCAAATTGGAAATGAGGTGGATATGCATAGACCAGCTACCATGGATGAAGCCTTTGAGTTGGCACTTTTGTAGGAACATAAAATGTAGCAGGTTGTAAACTACAAGAAAAGCAGGGAAGCCAAGTATGGAAATAAGAAGTCCCAAGGAAATCATCAAGGTAACAATAACCAGGGCAATCAAAGCACTCAGAGCAACCAAGGAAATAATAATAGGAAGATCAGAAATTTGAAAAGGGGTGATAGTCCTGAGAACCGTAATGATGGAAACTAGAGTAACAATAAGAGGGCTAATTTCAATAAGAAGAATGACAATAATAGGAGGGATTTTTCTAACAGGCCCAAAGTGCCTCATGGGGGATGTTATACTTGTGGTGGTGAGCATTATGCCAGTGTGTGCCCTCAGAGGGTTAATAGATAGAACAACAAAAATCAACATCATATTCATGCGGCAGTTGATAATCGCCTAGTAGATTATCATTCCACTCCTATCCAACTATCGGGTAAAATTTTTGGAAGTCCTGTTTCTATTTTGATTGATACTAGTGCCACTGATAGTTTTGTGGATCCTCATGTTGTATCTAAATTATCAGTTAGACTGGGCTATATGGAAAATTCATGGAAAGTTTAGTATGGGAACCGGGTAGAGAGGAAGGTAGAGCAATGCATGTTTTGTAGTGAACTTGAACTACCTAGTCTCAAAATGCAAGTTAATTTGTATGTAGCACCATTGGGATCTTATGATGTGATTTTAGGGATAAATTGGATTTTTGAACATAAGGCCCTTGTCGATTGTGAAGAGAAATCAATAAGGTGTCTTGATGACCAAGGAAACCATGTGGAGATTTGTGGTGTAAAAAGGCCTCTAGAGCTTAGGCAAGCCGAAAGGGATGCACTATTTATGCAATAAAGATCAAGGACCTTGATGAGACAGAATCATTAGTTAATGATCATCTGATTCTAAAAGAATTTGAGGATGTTTTTCCTAAAGAGCTAATTGAGCTACTGCCTAAGCATGCATTCAATTTTTTAATTTATTTCATACGGGCACGAAACCTCAATCCAAAGCCCCCTACAGGATGAACACAATGGAGTTATATGAGCTAAAATCCCAATTGGAGGAATTGTTGAAACAAGGATTCATTAGCCAAGTGTGTTGCATTGGAGAGCTCCTATTATATTTGTGAAGAAGGATGGGACCTTGACATTATGAATTGATTATAGGATGCTTAACAAGGTTACTATCAAGAATAAATACATGCTTCCCCATATTGATGATTTGTTTGACTAGTTAAAAGATGCCAAGGTATTCTCAAAAATAGATCTGAGATCGGGGTATCATCAGTTGAGAATAAAAGATGAAGATAATCACAAGACTGCATTCAAGACAAGGTACGGGCACTATGAATTTATAGTGCTACTGTTCGGGCTAACTAATGCCCCTGCAACCTTCATGAATCTGATGAACAATTTTTTTTGGGACTGCTTAGATAACTTTGTATTAATCTTCCTTGATGATATCTTGATATATTCTAAGTTAGAGGAAGAGCACGAGAAGCATTTGAGGGTAGTATTGTAGTGGTTGAGGGAACATAAGTTATATGGGAAAATGACCAAATGTACCCTTTTCCAATCTGAGGTGCATTACTTGGGACACGTTATTTCAGCAGAAGGGATAGCCGTGGACCTAGATAAGATTAAGGAAATCTTAGACTGGTCGATACCATAGAATGTTTCAGAAGTCCGAAGCTTTATGGGTCTTGTAGGTTATTATAGGAGATTTGTGCAAGGGTTCTCGACAATAGCAACACCAATTACCACACTCCAGAAGAAGGGAAAGAAATTTGAGTGTAGTGACAAATGTGAAAAATATTTTCAGTTGCTAAAAGAGAAGCTCACTTCTGCACCTATTCTAGTTGTGCCTTATCTGAATGGTCATTTTACAATGATTAGTGATTACTGATTTCAGGATGCCGGGAACATAAAAATTTAGAAAACACTTTTTCCAGCCTAGCAATGGGCCTCATTCACCACAAATGGTGAATTAGTCCACCTGTAGATTTCTGAAAAGTCAAAGGTCAACACTATGGGTCCTGATCTACATTTTTCTGCCTGATAGGTTGACAGATCCAAATCTAGAAAATTTGACAAGAAAGTGTTCTCCAAGCTTCAAATAGGGTTTTATTGACCTTGAATGATCTTCAACAATTTGATGACACTTTTAAGACCTGTCTCTTTGACAAGTCTACATACAAGACCTGCAAAACACACATGCAAATAGGGGAAAAAGTATTAAGGGTTAGAGTATAGGGGTTTGCCTTGGTCAAACCCTTAAAAATGAAATAAAATAAAGAGAGAATGATGAACAAATAACATGCAATGTCATAAACTCACCAAACCATTGATGTTGAAGTATGAATATATGCTACTCCAAGATGTTTGAATGCTTGATTGAATGATTAAGGATGCTAGAATGCTATGATGGATTAAATGCATGAATGAATACTTGAATGAATGGGTCTTAAAATGAATAGAATATTATATATTTATACACAATTATGCCCTAATTTCTTGAAAATACAACATATCGGGCCAACCATAGGTCTTAAGAAATAAAAACTTGCTAGTAATTTGAGTTTCTTTTGATTTTTGTGCCAAGAGGAACTCATTTTCCCGTAATGGTGAATGGGTCCCACTCAAGGAATGTGAATGGGTGTTGGCAATTAAGTTGTCATAAATGATGTTTGTTGGGTTTATATTTAAAAATACACTTAATTAAGGCTTGTAAGTGCATAAAAGGGAAAAATAAAGCATAAGAAAGGTGTATTTATTGATGACAAGCCTCAAAAAGTATGAAAGATTGTTACAAGACTTTACCAAGCTTTAAAATAAGACTTGGTAAGTGATTAAAAAAGGGGGTATGTAGGTAAATTATAATAAGAAGATTCAAGACCTAATGTGAATGTGTGGGCCACATTGCAACATTAAATCAAGGAAAAATCAAGCCAATTAAGCACAAGGAGAGACAAAACAAGAAAAAGTAGAAGCGCTACTTTTTTCATGTCCACATCTATTAGGTATCATTTCTGAAGAGAAAACATCATGGATAATGAAGTAAAGCTTGAGTATATCTCTACAAAGGATTAGATTATCAATATATTTACAAAGGCTCTTCCTAAAGATACTTTTGAGTATCTTTGGGAGAAGTTAGGGGTCATTGCCCCTACTTTCTTAAACTAGATGCATATGGAGATGCATCAGTCTAGTGGATCTATGGATCTATCTTTCTTTGGACTAATGTCTAGTGGCTACCTCTCAGGGGGAGCAGGTAATGTCATGTGTTGTCATTATATGTGTATTATGTTTTCTATGTTAAAGGGGAAATCAATGTAAAATATATTTTTTCTTTGCCATTGATGTCAAAGGGGGAGAGGAAGAATGTGAGAAAGAAAAGAGGAAAAATGTAAAAAAAATTATCTACTAAACTGGGGAGAAACAGAAAGAAAAATCTTGAGAAGTGTATTTAGAGCTAGTATGTTGTCTTTGATGGTTTTTCACATCATGTATTGCCATCAATGACAAAGGGGTAGATTTTTTCAAGAATGGAAAATAATGAAGGTGTTTTCATTGATGTCAAATGGTCAATTATTTATCAACTGGTTTCTATTTCCATTGATGTCAAAGGGGGAGAGGAAGAATTTGAAAAATAAAAGATGAAGAATGTAAAAAGGATTATCTACTAAGGGGGAGAAACAAAAAGAAAAATATTGAGAAGTGTATTTAGAGCTAGTATGTTATCTTTGATGGTTTTTCATATCATGTGTTGCCATCAATGACAAAGGGGGATATTGTTTCAAGAATGGAAAATAATGAAGGTGTTCTCATTGATGTCAAATGGTCAATTGGTTATTGAATAGTTGTTTTTGTCATTGATGTCATGGTTGCAGGTTATTGGCTATTCATGTTGAGGATATTGAGAAAATTGTATTGAAGAAAGTTTGCAAGTGTTAAGTGGTTGCTCCAAGTTTTTCTCTAGGATTTTCTCCTATATTTGTGTGGTTTAGATATGTTGGTCATGGTTGTTGGAAGTTGTTATATCCATTTTTTTTGCTCTTAATTCATTGTACAGTGTGAGTTATGTTTGCCAGATGTGAACTATGGTTTTCTATGTTCTGGTTGAGGTTTGGGAGAAAATTTGTTGCTCCAGATTTCTCCTTGGTAAATTCTTATGACTTGTAGTTCTAGAGTAGAGTTGTTTTGTTTGTATTGAAGATAATCTTGGTATATGTAAGGATCATGCTTAATTTTTCTATGTGTTTTACACTAGTTTGGCCAACCTTGTGTTGAACACTATCTTCAGAATTGATGTAGTGTGTTGGATCTGTTTGGGTCCTCACCAAGTGTGTGTTTGGGTCACCCTCATTCTAATTCTACCCTAGGATGTTTTGGCATTGACCTAACTTGAATTTAATGTTGAATGGTTGACTTTGGATATGTTTCAAAGTTGAAGATGGTATAAATGTAGAATGAGTTAGTGGTGAAATGATGTACATGAGAGATAAGTGCAAAGAAATACATTAGATAGATATGAGATTGATGTGAATTATTGAGTGTGTGATGTGAGTGTGGAAAATCAGTTTAAATCCTAAACGCCGAGATTTTGAATGTAGAGAGCTGAAGGTGTACTCTATTATTCATGCATGTGTACAAGTGGTTGATAAAATTGTGGTGGATTTCTCTATTGCATTGAGATTTTCTTCTGTCTATAACATATCTCTTCTATCTTCTTTGTATCTCTTATGCAAGGGCACCTACAACCATGCCTCAAAATTTATTGTGGTAGGTTGATCTTGGGAAGGTCGTGAGTAATTTCAAGTGTTTTGAGTTCTTTTTATTCTAAATAAGGTCTAAAAGATCATTCTTTATGTACTTTGTTGGTGGTTAGTGGTCTAGGCTCAAAAGTTACAAAATATACAATAATGATGAAAGTTGTTAATCCTTGTCAAGAGGGGAAAAATTGAGGTTTCTTGTTGTTTTTATGTATAACATCATGAATAAGGTCTATAAGGTCTAAAAAAAAAACCATCCCCTATGTAATCTTTGGTTTTGTATAGTCATTTGAGTTTGGGGTTAATAAGTTGCCTAAAAAAACAAAAAAATGATGTTAAAATACTATTTTGTGGGAGTTTAAGAGTCTTAGGAAGTCTAAATAACAAGTATGGATGTTAAAGAAGTTATTTTCCAATGAGGAAAGTATTTAAGAGCCTTCAAGGGTCTCAAGGAAGTGTTGAAGAGGAATTGTAATGCTCTCTCACTAAGGAATACATCATTCATCTTTTGGATATTCATTGTTTTACTCTGTTTACTAGAATTCTACACCTCTCTATGGGTTGCACGTCTAGTGGTTGGCCTTGAAAATTGTTTTATTTTCAAAGAGCATGGAATACCTTCCTTTAGGATTGATTTAGAGTCTTAGATTTTGTGTTTTGTGGCAAATTTCTTTATTTCTGTGGTATTGTGTTCCTAAACCAATGAAGGCCCTATTTCTCATTAAATCATGTAAGATAGTCATCCCATCTACTATTTCATCTATGTCTTGATGGGACAACACAATATAATGGTAGAATAAACATTTACAAGTGTTAATATGTTGGAGGGAATAAATTAAAGAGTGAGGGAGGTCTTATTAGAATAAAATTTTGTGTTTTTTCATGTGAATTTGTGTTGCTAAGGTAGGGGTTGTTAATTAGACTATTGAAGCAGTAAATGTAAGGGTTTCTTGTCATTATCTATAACTTATAAAAGGTGTTGGAGGTCTTTATTTGGCCTAAGGAACCTAGATATGTGTATTTTCAAGAAATCCCTTTATTTTTGTATTAAAATGAGGTTTTCATAGAATAGTGATAAAGAAACCCCGAACATGTGAACAAATGGTGAAATTTTCTGCTTTGACACATGAGTAAAGACTATTTGGTGTAGATTTGTGAAAGGAAGGTGTTTAAAGAGTACTTTATTTGTAAAATTGGGCTAATTGTGTAGCCTTTTCCATGCTAGGGTGATTGAAAGTCAAGTGTGCTCCAAAAGAGTTGTGGTTGAGATTGAAGTATGTTTTGTAGGACCCAAAAGGGTATCTAAAACCATTGTTAGGTTTGTGAGTCCTTTGGAGAATCTGGGTGATAGTGGGAAAAGATTAGGTTTCCACTACTACAAGAAAACTTGTGACAAATGGTGAACTTTGGAGATTTCATTGAATCTGTCTTGGACGTTGTATTCAACTGATTCAATTGTCATTATATGCATTTTGAGAGATTTTGTAAGGTCCTTGGTGAATATGGGTACGTGCAGGATAATGATGGGCCAAAAAGTGGCAGCATGATGGATATGTGGCTGATGACTTTTTTTTTACCCAAAATTGATGAAATGAAAAGGGTTTTTAAAGGAGATTCTCAACTTTCCACCAATATAAATTATTCTTTACTATGAATTTAATAAGTAATTATTATTCATTTTCTATTCAAATTATGATTAACGTCCTGATTGATAGACTGATTGAAAAACATCTATAGCTTTCAAACGGTATCAAATTTTTTGAATAAAAAACATGCATCACATACTATAGGATTAAAAAAAGAAAAATTGAATTTCATGAAGTTTTGACCAAGTTAAGGTGGTTAGACATACTAGTTTTTATATTTTTAAAAGTTGTAATAAAAAATTCATAATTAATTATTTACTTAGAAAAAATTACAAAAAATATGCATCACATCGGGACATGAGTCCTCTACTTATATATAAAATATTATAAAAATATTATCATTTTATTGTGGTTAGGGTGGTCAGACATACACCTACTTCTTATTTTCCTTGAAATTTAAGTACTACTCGATTGAAATTTCAAATTTTCACCAAATAGATTTTATTTTTTTAAAACAAACCTAGTAGTTTAGAAACTATAGTCAATTTTCTATAGATTCTATTGTTACATATTTTTAAAATAACATAGATAACTTATTCAAAATTTTAAGTCAAGTTTCCTAACTCTAATTTTTTTGATTTTTTTGCCACTTAACGACCTGTTTTTTCCATGATGATCCTGCACATACCCATATATATATTTTTTTTTGTAAGATTGAAGGGTTGAAACCCTTGAGGGTGATTTGATGCCTAATAAGCTAAGTAGAGAAGAGTTTTTTAATTTAGAATTGACATTTGCATTATTGTGAGAGATCTCCACCTTGGCTCTACATCATAGTGGTATCAGAGAAGGGAGTAGATTTTGTTTGCATTTTGCAGGTTGAAGAAGAAGGAGAAGAGGTAAGGTTGACAAGATGCCTCCAAAGAAGAATTATATGGATAAAGAGATGAAGGAGATGAAATAAAGACATGCTAAGGAACTCAGAGAGTTGGAAGAGAGAATCATAGCCTTGGGGACAAACAAAATAAGGGATGCTGAAGAGAGTAGCAAGACAAATGAAGTGGAAGATGATGAGTTTGAAGATGTGGAAGAACTTACTCTAGAGGATCAGAGAATTGGAAAGTTTTTGAAGGTAGTGAAGAATAACAAGCCTAAGGTAAAAATTGATGTTCCTAAGTATGGTAGTAGTTTAAATGATGAAGAACTACTTGACTGGATTGCTGCATTAGATAATCATTTTGAATGTGATGAGGTTCCGCAAGAGCAAAGAGTAAGAATTGCAAAGACAAATTTGCAAGGCCATGCTTTCGTATGGTGGGATTACTTTCAATCTGAGAAGAGAAAGCAAGGAAATTCTAAGATCACATCATGGGACAAGATCATATCAAAACTCAAAGGTAAATTCTTACCCAAGGATCATCAAGTTCAAATGTTTAAGAAATTGTAAAGCTGAAGGAAAAAAGAGATGGATATTAAGCCTTATACTGAGGAGTTTTATAAATTAAGTCTAAGATCTACTCATCATGAGAATGAAGATGAAAAATTTGCAAGATACATGGGTGGTTTAAGGTTAAACATACAAGATGAATTGGTTTTGGCTAACCCTAGAACTATAAAGGAATGTTATCAAATGGCAATCAAGGTGGAGGAAAAAATGAAGAGAAGGAAAGACAAAGTAGTTAGAGGCAGAGGTAATGCATCAAGAGGAAGATGATCCATGCCCAATTCAAATCCAACCAATGATAATCAAGAAGATGCCATGAAAAGAAAAGAGCAATCTAATTCTAGAGGTGGATGGAGAGGCAAAAGAGGTAGAATTGGAGGAGGTATGAGTTCTAACAATGTGTTTTCAAGAAGATGTTACACTTGTAATGAATTTGGCCATCCATCTTTCAAATGTCCTGGGAAGATTGGTGCTTCATCAAGTGGAAGTAATGGTGACAAAAGAGTTCAACTTGTGCAAGAGGATGAAGTGAAGAGCACTGGTTCATCAAGTCATTCCTCAAACCTTGAGTTTGGAGAAGCCTTGATGTTACATAAGAAAATCTTGAAGACTTCCAAAGAAGTGGAGCCATTGCATAGGAAGAGGATATTCAAAACCACTTACAAGAGTAAGGGAAAGGAATGTAAAGTTGTGGTTGATTTAGGCTCAACTGAAAATATGGTTTCATGTGAAATGGTAAACAAGTTAGGATTGAAAAGAATTCCTCCTGATTTGACTTACAAAGTATCTGGCCTAAGTGATGGTCAATCATTGTTAGTAAATGAGAAAGTTGTTGTAGATTTCTAGATTGGTGAGTATAAAGACAGTGTTATTTGTGACATTCTTCCAATGGATTGTTGTCACATACTCCTTAGAATACCATGGTAGTATGATAGGAGTGACATGTAAGATGGGAGGGAAAATAAGTATACCACTATGAAAGATGTTCATAAATTTGTTTTAACTCCTTGGGTAGAAGATGATACGAGCAAGGCTAAAGTAATCATGTGTGGCAACAAGGAGACTATAAGTGTTGTCAAATTTTTTGATTTTGGGAGCCACTCTAGGTGTGATAATAAATAGGCAGTGAAGATAAGGATTGATATAGCATCAAAGAAGGTAATGAAACCAATTTTGTGTGAATGTCTTATGGTAGGAACCATATAATGTCCTATTGCTGCAAATATGAGAGTGAAGCAAACAAGGTTTGCAAGTACAGTGAACGAAAAGCCTAATTTGACAGTGATGAAGCAAGGTAATGGGACAGTGAATGATAGTCAATAAGGACAAGGTAGTAAAGATAGTTCCAGACCTAAATATGAAAAGAAAGTGAAGACAGACCAAAGGACTACTGATACATGTTTGTTTGTAGATATTAAGCATGGTAAACACTCAAAGGTTGAACAGAGGAGGTTGATTGCAGTTCTGAGAACAGAGAAACAACAAAATGCTTATATGAATACATTGTAAAGTGATGGAAGTTCAAGAAAATTTGTAGGTCCTTTGTACATGCATTAATGGAGTGCATTTGTGAATGAATGAATGTTTTGTAATGCTTGGAGGCAGTGGTATCCACACCAAGTCATGGGGCCTGAGTTTTTTTAGGGGGGTTGTATGGTGCAGGCGCACCTACAACCATGCCTCAAAATTTGCTGTGGTAGGTTGATCTTGGGAAGGTCATGAGTAATTTCAAGTGTTTTGAGTCCTTTTTATTCTAAATAAGGTCTAAAAGACCATTCTTAATGTACTTTGTTGGTGGTTAGTAGTCTAGACTCAAAAGTTGCAAAATATGCAATAATGATGAAAGTTGTTAATCCTTGTCAAAAGGGGTAAAATCAAGGTTTCTTGTTGTTTTTATGTATTAAATCATGAATAAGGTCTATAAGGTCTTAAAAAAATACCATCCCCTATGTAATCTTGGATTTTGTATAGTCATTTGAGTTTGGGGTTAATAAATTGCATAACAAAACAAAAAAATGATGTTAAAATACTATTTTGTGGGAGTTTAAGAGTCTTAGGAAGTCTAAATAATAGGTATGGATGTTAAATAAGTTAGTTTCCAATGAGAAAATTATTTAAGAGCCTTCAAGGGTTTCAAGGAAGTGTTGAAGAAGAATTGTAATGCTCTCTCACTAGGGAATACATTGTTCATCTTTTGGATATTCATTGTTTTCCTTTGTTCACCAGAATTCTACACCCCTGTGTGGGAAGTACAGGTAGTGGTTGGCCCTGAAACTTTTTTGATTTTTAAAGAGCATGGAATAGCTTCCTTTTGGATTGATTTAGAGTCTTAGATTTTGTGTTTTGTGGCAGATTTCTTTATTTCTGTGGAACTGTGTTCCTAAACTAGTGAAGGCACTGTTTCTCATTAAATAATATAAGATAGTCATCCCATCTACTGTTTGATCTGTGTCTCAATGGAATGGAACAATATAATGGTAGAATAAACATTTAAAAGTGTTAATATGTTGGAGGGAATGAATTGAAGAGTGAGAGAGGTCTTATTAGAATGAAATTCTATGTTTTTCAATGTCGATTTGTGTTGCTAAGGCAGGGGTTGTTAATTAGACTATTGGAGCAGTAAATGTAAGGGTTGTTTGTCATTATGCAAAACTTATAAAAGGTGTTTGAGGTATTTATTTGGCCTAAGGAACCTAGATATGTGTATTTTCAAGAAAACCCTTGATTTTTGTATTAAAATGAGGGTTTCATAGAATAGTGATAAAGAAACCCTAAACTTGTGAACAAATTGTGAAATTTTCTACTTTGACACATGAGTAATTAATTTTTGGTGTAGATTTGTGAAAGGAAGGTGTTTAAAGAGTACTTTATTTGTAAAATTGGGCTAATTGTGTATCCTTTTCCATGCTAGGGTGATTGAAAGTCAAGTGTTCTCCAAAAGAGTTGTGGTTGATACCGAAGTATGTTTTGTAGGACCCAAAAGGGTATTTGAAACCATTGTTAGGTTTGTGAGTCCTTTGGAGAATCTGGGTGAATGTGCAAAAAAATCGGGTTTCCACTACTACAAGAAAACTCGTGCCAAATGGTGAACTTTGGAGCTTTCATTGAATCTATCTTGGAGGTTGTATTCAATTGATTCAATTATCATTATATGCATTTTGAGAGCTTTTGTAAGGGCCTTCATGAAGATTTATTGTTGTTTTGCAAGATTGAAGGGTTGAAATCCTTGAGGGTGAGTTGATGCCTAATAAGTTAAGTAGAGAAGAGTTATTTGATTTAGAATTGACATTTGCATTGTTGTGAGAGATCTCCACTTTGGCTCTACATCATAGTGGTATCAAAGAAGGGAGTAGATTTTGTTTGCATTTTGTAGGTTGAAGAAGAAGGAGAAGAAGTAATGTTGACAAGATGCCTCCAAAGAAGAATTATATGGCTAAAGAGATGAAGGAGATGAAAGAAATACATGCTAAGGAACTCAAAGAGTTGGAAGAGAGTATCATAGCCTTGGAGACAAACAAAAGAATTGATGCTGAAGAGAGTAGCAAGACAAATGAAGAGGAAGATGATGAGTTTAAAGATGTGGAAGAAGAGCTTACTCTAGAGGATCAAATAATTGCAAAGTTGTTGAAGGCAGTGAAGACTGACAAGCCTAAGGTAAAAATTGATGTTCCTTAGTATGGTGGTAGTTTAAATGATATAGAAATACTTGACTAGATTGCTAGATTAGATAATCATTTTGAATGTGGCGAGGTTCCTAAGGACCAAAGAGTAAGAACTGCAAAGACAAAGTTGCAAGGACATGCTTTGGTATGGTGGGATTACTTTCAATCTGGGAGGAAAAATCAAGGAAATTCTAAGATCACATCATGGGACAAGATGATATCAAAACTCAAAGATAAATTCTTACCTAAGGATCATCAAGTTCAAATGTTTAAGAAATTGCAAAGCTTAAGGAAAAAAGAGATCGATATTAAGTCTTATACTAAGGAGTTTTATAAATTAAGTCTAAGATCTGCTCATCATGAGAATGAAGATGAAAAAGTTGCAAGATACATGGGTGTTTTAACATTAGACATACAAGATGAATTAGTTTTGGCTAACCTTGGAACTGTAGATGAATGTTATAAAATGATAATCAGGGTGGAGGAGAAAATGAAGGGAAGGAAAGAAAACGTAATTAGAGGAAGAGGTAATGCATCAAGAGGAAGAGGATCCATGCCCAATTCAAAGCCAACCAATGATAATCAAGAAGATGCCATGAAAGGACAAGAGAAATCTGATTCCAAAGGTGGATGGAGAGGCACAAGAGGTAGATTTGGAGGAGGTAGGAGTTCTAACAATGTGTTTTCAGAAAGATGTTAGACTTGTAACGAATTTTTCCATCCATCTTTCAAATGTCCTGAGAAGATTGGCGGTTCAATAAGTGGAAGTAAAGGTTACAAAAGAGTTCAACTTGTGCAAGAGGAAGAAGTGGAGAGCACTGGTTCATTAATCTTTCCTACAAACCCTAAGTTTCGAGAAGCCTTGATGTTACACAAGAAAATATTGAAGACTTCCAAAGAAGTGGAGCCATTGCATAGGATGAGGCTATTTAAAGCCACTTGCAAGAGTAAGGGAAAGTTATGTAAAGTTGTGGTTGATTCAGGCTCAACTGAAAATATGGTTTCATGTGAAATGGTAAACAAGTTAGGATTGAAAATAATTCCTCATCATTTTCCTTATAAGGTATCTTGGCTAAGTGATGGTTAATATTTGTTAGTAAATGAGAAATCTATTGTAGATTTCAAGATTGGTGAGTATAAAGACAATGTTATTTGTGACATTCTTCCAATGGACTGTTGTCACATACTCCTTGGAAGACCATGGCAGTATGATAGGAGTGCCATGTATGATGGAAGGGAAAATAAGTATACCATTATGAAAGATGGTCATAAATTTGTTTCAACTCCTTGGGTAGAAGATGAGAAGGGAAAGGCTAAAGTAATCATGTGTGGGTGCAAGGAGCATATAAGTGTTGTCAATTTTTTTTTTTTGAGAACCATTCTAGGTCTAATAATGCAGCGACAATGGATATAAGGATTGATATAGCATCAAAGAAGGTAATGACACCAATTTTATGTGAAATTCTTATGGTGGGAACCATATAATGTCATATTCTAAGTGTAGATATGAGAGTGAAACAAACAAGGTTTGCAAGTACAATGAATGGAAATCCTGATTTGACAGTTATGACGCAAGGTAATGGGATAGTGAATGACAGTCAAGAAGGACAAGGAAGTAAAGACAGTTCCAGAACTGAATATGAAAAGAAAGTGAAGACAAACCAAAGGACTACTGATACATGTTTTTTGCAGATATCAAGCATGGTAAACACTCAAAGGTTGAATAGAGGAGGTTGATTGCAGTTCTAAGAACAGAGGAAAGACAAAATGCTTATATGAATACATTGCAAAGTGATGGAAGTTCAAGACAGTTTGCAGGTCCTGTGTACATGCATCAGTGGAGTGCATTTGTGAGCCAATGGAGTTTGTGTAATGCTTGGAGGCAGTGGTATCCACACCAACTCATGAGGCCTGAGGTTTTTTTAGGGGGGTTGTATGGTGTAGGGGCACCTACAACCATGCCTCAAAATTTGTTGTGGTAGGTTGATCTTGGGAAGGTCATGAGTAATTTCAAGTGTTTTGAGTCCTTTTTATTCTAAATAAGTTCTAAAAGACTATTCTTAACGCACTTTGTTGGTGGTTAGTAGTCTAGGCTCAAAAGTTGCAAAATATGCAATAATGATGAAAGTTTTTAATCCTTGTCAAAAGGGGTAAAATTAGGGTTTCTTGTTGTTTTTTTGTATAAGATCATGAGTAAGGTCTATAAGGTCTAAAAAAAAATACCATCCCCTATGTAATCTTGGGTTTTGTATAGTCATTTGAGTTTGGGGTTAATAAGTTGCCTAACAAAACAAAAAAATTATGTTAAAATTCTATTTTGTGGGAGTTTAAGAGTCTTAGGAAGTCTAAATAATAGGTATGGACATTAAAGAAGTTAGTTTACAATGAGGAAAGTATTTAAGAGCCTTCAAGGGGCTCAAGGAAGTGTTGAAGAAGAATTGTAATGCTCTTTCACCAAGGAATACATCGTTCATCTTTTGGATATTCATTATTTTCCTTTGTTTACCAGAATTCTACACCACTGTACAGGTCGTAGAACCAGTGGTTGGCCTTGAAAATTTTTTGATTTTCAAAGAGAATGGACTAGCTTCCTTTTGGATTGATTTAGAGTCTTAGATTTTGTGTTTTGTGGCAGATTTCTTTATTTCTGTGGGACTATGTTCCTAAACTAGTGAAGGCCCTATTTCTCATTAAATAATGTAAGATAGTCATCCCATCTACTATTTGATCTATGTCTCAATGGGATGGCACAATAGATTGGTAGAATAAACATTTTCAAGTGTTAATATGTTGGAGGGAACAAATTAAAGAGTGAGGGAGGTCTTATTAGAATAAAATTCTATGTTTTTTCATGTCAATTTGTGTTGCTAAGGCAAGGGTTGTTAATTAGACTATTGGAGCAGTAAATGTAAGGGTTGTTTATCATTATGCAGAACTTATAAAAGGTGTTGGAGGTCTTTATTTGTCTTGAGGAACCCAGATATGTGTATTTTCAAGAAAACCCTTGATTTTTGTATTAAAATGAGGGTTTTATAGAATAGTGATAAAGAAACCCTGAACATGTGAAAAAATTGTGAAATTTTCTGCTTTGACACATGAGTAATGACTATTTGGTGTAGATTTGTGAAAGGAAGTTGTTTAAAGAGCACTTTGTTTGTAAAATTGGGCATCCTTTTCCATGCTAGGGTGATTGAAAGTCAAGTGTGCTCCAAAAGAGTTGTGGTTGAGACTGAAGAATGTTTTGTAGGATCCAAAAGGGTATATGAAACCATCGTTAGGTTGGTGAGTCCTTTGGAGAATCTAGGTGAAAGTGGGGAAAAACCAGGTTTCCACTACTACAAGAAAACTTGTGCCAAATGGTAAACTTTGGATATTTCATTGAATTTGTATTGTAGATTGCATTCAATTGATTCAATTGTCATTATATGCATTTTCAAAGCTTTTGTAAGGGCCTTGGTCAAGATTTGTTGTTGTTTTGCAAGATTGAAGGGTTGAAACCCTTGAGGGTGAGTTGATGCCTAATAAGTAGAGAAGAGTTCTTTGATTTAGAATTGAAATTTGCATTGTTGTGAGAGTTCCCCACCTTGGCTCTACATCAATCTCTAAGGAAATGAACCCTTCGTGTTGTTAGCCCTATTGGATAGTGAGTCCTTGTTTCAGTAGTGAGCCTTGTTTCTTAGGGAGTGAGCCTTTGTAATTGGTTTTGATATTCTATATAATGTGAGTTAATCCTCACCGTGGTTTTTCCCTTATTGGGTTTTCCACATAAATCTGGTGTTTTTGTGATGGTTTCCATTTTCTGCACTTGCACTTAATGTTTAATCATTTAAGTAATGTTAATGATTAGTTCTGGAAAATTATTTAAAGGTTTTAATTTGCTACAACTAATTCACCCCACTCTCAATTGTCTTATTCAACAAAGGATAGCTTTCTTTGACAAAGGTAAGTGATCCGAGTTTATAAGTGATTGGATCCTCTATATGTGGGATAACTTTTTGATTGATATGTTTGGCTTGATTATGTGAAATATCATATTTTAATTCTTCTTCAAGGGATGTTGATGATTTAAATCCAACATAAAAGTCTTCCTCATTATTCATTTTTTATATTCCTTCACATGATGTTTCTAATTTCCAACTTATGTAGAATCCTTCTTCATGATCCATTTCTAATGTCTCTAGATTCTATTATGTCTTGATCATGTGTATAAATGTAAGAGTAGGAGACTCTTGTTCATTGGTAATGATATAAAGAGTATGAGACCCTTGTTTTGGTTGAAGATCATCTACATGTCCTTTAGGAATACGCATCTCATGGGTAGATGTATGTGCATTTGGTATATGGATTTGTTCTTCTCTTGGAAAACATCAGATGTCTTGGAAGATATCTTCCAAGTCATTATATTATTTTGATGATAGGGATTCTTGATCTTGACATTGTGTGTTATTTATCTTTGATATGCATTGGTTCATGCTCTTGGCATGAATCAATTTCAAAGAAGGGATTTCTTGTAAAGGATCCTTGGATTTCCTTGAAATGTGGACATCTGGGTGATAGCTCTTGGCTTATATTTTCTACATTAGGTATAAGTATTGGATTAGGAGTCTCTTCATCATCAATATATATTTCCATGAGGTTGGATGATATCAATATATATTGAAATGGATAATTTCTAGACTTTGGTGATTAATTTTGATCATGCTTGGGATTAAATTCTTGACGTTTGTCCTCTTTCTCATTTGATGATTTAGAGACATTGTCAATGTGATTAGTGGTAGATAGATCTTGATCATTGTTTTCAACATTTGAGGTTGATATATTGTCAATGTTGTCATTGGTAGATAACCCTTGGTCATTTTCTTCAACATTTGAGATATTGTTAATGTGATATGTGGTAGATAGATCTTGATCATTATTTTCAACTTTTGAGGTATTTTTATGTGATCTATGGTAGATAGATCTTGATCATTGTTTTCAAATTTTGAGGTTGAGACATTGTCATTGTTATAATTAGTAGTTGAACCTTGAATTTTTTATTCAATAGCTATTTCTCCTTGATCAATAAGGTCTTGGCTGAGTTTTTTGAGTGTAACACATTTTGATGCATCATGACCTTTTACTGCATGGTATTTACAATAAGCCTTGTCATTGTACCATGGGAATTTGATGATAGGTTCACCGCTTCGTGATGGTTTTGAAAGTGTGATAAGTTTAGCATTAAATAATTTGTTTAACACCCCCTCAATTGGCTACCCCAAAGGATTTTATTTACATTTACTAGTGTGTTTAGATTGTGAGGCTTGTTGTGGTGGGGATGAATTTTGTATTTGAGACCATGGAATTTCTTTCCTATTTTGAAATTTATGATTTTGATGATGTTGTAGTTGATGATTTTGATGTGGATATTGCTAATTTAGGGGTTGATATTTTTGATGGATTTGATTTTGATTTTGTGATGATTGATTTTGTTGAGTCACTTGATGATGTGGAAATAGACTTTGTTGCTGATATGAATCAATGCTTTGATGATGTTGGAAGTGTTGTTGATGTGGATATTGGGGTGCCTATGGGATGATGTTTGTTTGTTATTGATATTCAATGTCATGACATTGAACATATTGTTGATGATATGTCATGTTTTATTTTTGTTGAAGTGCATCAACTATTTTCTCAAGTGAATTTAGGGAAATTTGATGTTGTAGATTTTGTCCTTGATGGTGATTTTGAAATCCTTGATAAGAGTAATTTTGATATAGATGAGGATTTTGATTTAAATTTACCATGTGACAAGATGTGCTAAAACCTTGATTAGGGAAATTCCATAGTTGATATATCATTGACATTTGTAATATATGATGACCCCATGGGTGTATAGAGTGGAACTAGATTTGGGTGATGGATTAATATTGACATGTTTTGGAGATAGTTGGATGTTTTGATATGATGTTAACCCTTAGGACACAAAGTGCACAAGAATTGGACTGATATGTTGTTCTATTTTTCTAGAGGATGTGTTGATGATCTACTTGAACTTTCCTTGATGTTGCAAGTATATGTTAATATCTTATAAATTAAGAGCAAGGTAATAATTTGAGTTTTTGTGTTTGCTTGTATCATAAAACTAGGTTTATTTTTTAAATTTTTTGATTTGGGGATATGGAATGAAATTTTGATACACTATAGTATGAATGTTGGTTTCCAAAAATATTTTATGAATCTTATGTAAACCAAATCTAAAATGAAGGATGGTGATATTGGATTTTGACTAATAGGTCTAATGATGTTTTTTGATAACTAAATGAAGATTGAGGTCAATGTTGAAAACCAGTTGTTCTTGACAATTTTGAGGCTAGTCTATAAGTAGGTCGATAGTGTTCCCTATTTAAAGCAATAGAAACAGTGTTTTAGATCATTAGCAGTTTTGTGTAAAGGAAACTACAACTAAGTTCCATAAAAGTGACTCTGTTTTGATAGTGACTGTCAAAAACTAGAGACAACAAAAGTGACTGTTTTGAGCAATAGTGACTATATTTTTAATAGCACACATATTTTGCAATACCTACAAATTTTAGGTCAATAACACTCATATTTTGCAATAGCATGAATATTTTACAATAGCTACAAAGTTTAGGTCAATTGGGCTCATATTTTACAATAGTGCCAATGTTTTTTAATAGCTGCAAAGTTCAGATCAATAGATACAAATTTTAGGTCAATAGCTACAATTTTTAGGTCAATATTGACCAATTTTAGGTCGATAGCAGTAAAAGTTTTTGCAATAGCAATTTTGTTTAGGTTTTTTCCAATTTTCATTTAGACAACAGTTTGGAGAAGTTTGCAATTTTGATGTTTTGGTTGATCTAATTTCTTTAAAGAATTTGGAAAGTCATACAACATAACAATCAAAACAATTTTGACTCTAAATGTTTATAGCTTAAGCCAGTTTCTTTCCGCAAAGCTCAAATTTTATGAAAGTCTTGAGATACTAAAACTATAGTTCCCAGTGTTGACTTTGGTCTAAATGTGACTTGAAATGTAAGCCTAAATATTTAGAAACCTTTAGAGATATTTTTTAAGATATATTTTAAGGAGTGCAAATATAGGGCTCTTTTCAAAGGTATTCACACTAAGTCCAAAGGGTTTGAGATTTTGATAGCCAAGTTCAATGTTTATTTTGATGTGTTCTTTTTAAATCAAGAAAAGTGTTTGATGTCTAACAAAATAAATTTGGCATACATCAATCAGGTCACCCCAAGTCGTTACACTCTTTTAGGTGGGCTGATCTCATGCTCTGAAGGGATGATTTTACATCAAATTTATAGAGTAAACCATAAATCAGACTTTGTAAGTCACTTCTTGGAAGCAAAGTTCCGATGCACCACTTTAAAAGAATGTTTCAGAAAACAAGGATGGCTTCTAAAATAAGATATTTAGTGACAACCGTGAACATATGAACACTACCATCTACTTTCCACTTAAGCCATTAAATCGTTCCTTTACGCTTTCAAAGATGTATTAGGTGTAGTATGTTGTTTCCATGGATTGAATCTATTTTCATTACAATTTGGTAACCTTTATTTAAAGCCCGCCAGTAAACATGCTTGCAAGAATCACTAGGAGTTCTCTATTGTGGGATGTGTCTCCTAGCAAGTTCTCTCTTAAGGGTGATGCTTGAAATAAAGAAAATGCAAAACCCAAAGTGTTTTTCATCACCCAAGATTGTCAAAAGACATGAGGGGAGAGGATAAACACTTGGTTTTGTTGGAAAAAAAGGATAAACAAATGAGAGGGGGGGTGAATCAGTTGTCACAAAATAATAAAATATTCAAACTTTACTTAACTTAATCTCAGATCTCATGAATAAGAAATTAACCATAAACAATTAACACATCAAAGAGACAAAGAACACCAATATTTTTTACGTGGAAACCCTATTAGGGGAAAAACCACGGTGGAGATTAGTCCACAATATTATACCCTGTTAAAAGTATAATGAAAATAATAAAAGGGAATGCACATACATTTAGGCACACCGCCTAGAGCTCACTGCTCAAATACAAAAGAGGACTCACTATCCAAAGAAAAGTTTGGATTAAAACCATCCAAATTGTGAACTAAGAAAATAGCTTCTACATAAGCTTGATTACAGTTCTATTTAAGCATAGAAAAACCTTCTTCACTCTTTTCTCAAACTTCTTCACACTTCATTCAGTCTTCTTCACAATCTGCTCTGCAATCGAATGATATTGGCACATACACACATATGAGCAAACCGAGCACACTTTACATTGATGAAACAATTGCTCTTATATATCTGCAACATGTGATTACATCAACAACTTAGTTGGCCAAAAAAAATAAAACATATTTACAATGTTGACCCAAATTTACAATTAAATTTTTAATGTGGATCTAAACACCATTGGCCAATACAATGATGCGACCCAAAAAAATACTCACACGCATTCCAAACATTCAAATTTTAGTTTTCAAGGATCTACAACATGTTACCACGATCATGTTGGCTAGGAACATGAAAACTCGAACATGCACAAGAAAAAATTTCAACCACAAGTGCACCGATCAATGTGGATGTACCACAAAGATAGAGCATGATCTAGAAACATCCAAGAACACCAAGAATCAACAAAGAAACATCCAAAACAACTAGAATTACCAGAATCACACAAACTTCACTTAGGAACACTGATAGAGACCACAAAAATACTATCAGACCACAACATAGTCAAATCTTCATGCGGACCTCTGAAACTTCTAGTAGATGATCTATATACTCTAAAAAATAAACCCTTTAGTCCACAATAGTTGATATTCAATGTACAGAACAAGATGCCTTCATGACCTATAGAGTTCCATTGGGAACTTGGAACACTTTCTTTTACAATTTTCTCAATATCCTCAACATAGACAACCTTCAATACACCAAATGCTAATAGTGTTGAAATCAATGACAACCACCTATCAACAACACACTCACAACATACAACAATCTTCCCCTTTGGCATTGATGGAAACACATGATGTGAAAAATACCATCAACCCAACACACTTGCTTCTCCTTAGATTATGATTCTTCTTCTCAATTTCTCCTCCCCTCAGAAGATTTTTCACATTGCACTTCTCCCCCTAAGACATCAATGGAAAAGGTAACCATGACCTTTCCATATACACACTTTGAACCAAATATCTGTACATTTGACTACTCCCCTTGAGTAGCAGCCACAAAAACATCAATCTAGATCAAAATATGGCAATGAAGCTCATAGATTGATGCAAGTAAATGCATATTTTAGTTCTTATTAGGAGGGGTAATCACTGCTATCATTCTTCTGAGATACTCAAAAGTATCCTTTGACAACGACTTAGTAAAGATGGCTGCAATATGTTCTTTAGTAGGAACATACTCCAATCTGACTTCTTTCTCATTCACTTTCTCCCTCAAGAAGTGAAACTTGATTGATATATGTTTAGTCTTAGAGTGTAGTACTAGATTCCTTGAAATATTTATTGCACTTGAATTGTCATAGTATATGGAAATAGGTTCCTCATATACCACCCTGATATCTTTTAGCATCTATTTCATCCACATCACTTGAGTATAGTTATTTGCAACAGCAATATACTCTACTTCAGTAGTAGATAGAGAAATGGAATTCTACTTTTTTCTCAACTAGAACACCAACTTCTACCCTAGGAAGAAAGCACCACCACTAGTACTTTTCCTGTCATCTACATCTCCAGGTCAATCTGCATTAGTATATGCACTCAAAGTGAGATCATCATCCTTTGGATACCAAAGTCCAAAGTCAATTGTTCCTTTAAGATATCTGAAGATTCTCTTAACAACAGTCACATGTGATTCTTTTGGATTAGCCTGAAATCTAGCAACCATACATACAACATTCATAATATCTGGTCTAGTCTAGGTTAAATAGAGCAGTCCATTGATCATTGACCTATATCTAGTTTGATTTTCCTTAGGAGAATCATCATTTTGTGTTAGCTTGCATCCAGTCACCATGGGAGTATCAACAAGATTTGATTCTTCCATCCAAAATTTCTTCAGTAGCTCTCTCACATATTTGGACTAAGATATGAAAATTCCCTTGTCTACCTGGGTAACTTACAATCCTAGAAAGAACTTCATCTCTCCAATAATACTCATCTCAAATTCACCCTTCATCTCATTAGTAAAATTCATACATAGATTATCATCTCCTCCAAAAATGATGTCATCAATAAAAACTTATATTATTAACTCTTTATCATGATCCAATTTGAAATATAAGTTGTTATCAATAGTACCTTTATTGAATCCAAGCTTCAGTAAGTATTTGTCCAATCTAGCATACCAGGCTCTGGGGGCTTACTTAAGTCCATATAGAGCTTTCTTTAATTGAAAAACCATGTCATCCCTACCAGTCAGTAGAAATCCATCTAGTTGTTCAATGTATACTTCTGCTGGTTCTCCATTTAGAAATGTTGACTTCACATCCATTTGATAAACTTTATAGTTCTTATATGCAACATAAGCAAGAAATAATCTAATTGCTTCAATTCTGGCAACAGGGGAAAATTTTTCTTCAAAATCAATACCTTCCATTTGAGAATACCCTTTACATACCAGTCTTGCTTTATTCCGAACCACTTCACCTTGTTCATTTAACTTGTTCTGAAACACCTATTTAGTAACAATCACATTTTTGTATTTGGGTCTGGGAACTAGTGTCCATGTGTCATTCTTTCAATCTGTGTCAGCTCTTCCTTCATAGCTTCCATCTAGTTTTCATCTTGGAAGGCTTCAATGACATCTTTAGGTTCAATCTTGGAAATTAGGCAATACTCTTCTACAATCTTTCTTCTAGTTTGCACACCTTTACTCTTATCTCCTATAATTTTATTTTAAGAATGATTTAGCTTTACATACCTTGGAGCTTTGGGACTTTCACAAGCTTCTAGTTCTTCTGATCTTCCTTCTGTACTTTCACTTGTCTATGCTTCCTAACTTACATGATTTATAATAACGAATTGAGATTGCTTTACTGAAACATATGGAATAATTTGAAGTTGGTTCTATGTCTAAGAATTCTTCCCTTGGCTTGTATTTTCTTCATCTAAATCATAACCATAATATCTAGATGACTTGGCAGAGTCCTCATCAACTCTGACATTTGCACTCTCAACCATCTTTCTCAGTCTCTTGTTATAGCACTGGTAAGCCTTGATTTTAGTAGAGTAACCTAAAAATATTCCTTCATTGCTTCTTGTATCAAACTTGCCTATATCATCATCTCTCTTAATATAACATTTGCTTCAAAAGATCTTGAAATATTTAACAATAGGCTTATAACCAAACCATAGCTCAAAAGGGGTTTTACCAGAATTACCATTAACATTTACATGGTTCAAAGTATACACAACAGTGCTTACAACTTCACTCCAATAGATTTTGGGCACATTTCCTTCTATCAACATTATTCTAGCAGCATCCAAAATTGTTCTATTCTTTCTCTTTGCAACTCCATTCTATTGAGGTGTTTGGGAAGCAGATAATTGTCTTTTGATTCCATGTTCTTCACAAAAAGAGTTGAACTCACCACCTCTGTCAAACCTCTGGCATTTTATTTTCAGACCTTTTTCATTCTTTGCAATAGCCTTGAAACTTTTGAACTTCTCCAGTGCTTCACATTTTTCTTTTAGGAAAGAATCCCATATCATTCTAGAATAATCATCAATAATCAACATAAAGTACCTTTCTCCATGAATACTTATGACTATGGAGGGACCACAGAGATCAGTATGTAGTGGCTCCAACAAATCATTTGAATGAAACTATTTTCCCTAGAAGGAGACTCTAGTTTGTTTACCCATCTAGCACTCCTTAAAAATTGTGTTAGTAGGATTTACTAACTTAGGTAGATCTCTTACTGCTTGAGTGGAGCTTACCTTGACAATGTTATCAAAATTAACATGACACAATCTCCTATACCACAACCATTTTTCATCTACTTGAGCAATTAAATAACTCTCACTAGTAGTATGTAGGTGAAAAATATTACCTTTTGTCTTTCTACCTATAGAAATCATATTTCTAGAACTTCCATGTATCCTACATCTCCCATCTTTGAACTATAGATCATAGCCTTTGTCCACCATCTATCCAACACTCAAAATATTGTGCTTCACGCCTTCAACATAAAGAATATCATTAGTGTTGTGCTTACCATCAAGACAAATAGAACCTCTGCCACGAAACACACCAGCATTGTTGTCTCCAAATCTTACAACACCACCATCATACTTCTTTAGACTTACAATTTTTTTTTTATCACTAGTCATATCATGTGAGCATCCACTTTCAATAACCCACTCATCTTTTTCTTCAACTTGGGTTGCAAGAGCTTTCACATCTTTAGCAAATTTAGTAGCAACAAGACTATTTTCAGTGGTAGCAATGAAAACCCATTCATCTTCATTTCCATTATCTTTATTAGACTCATCATCAGTCTCTCCTTCAGAAAAGTAACATTTATTTTGGAATCTAGACTTGTTAGGCTTAGATCTAGGAACTCTTTCAGGACATCTTGATGCAAAATGACCTATTTTATCGCAAGAAAAACATTTAATAGGAAATATACCTTCATACTTACCTTTTCCTCTGCCTTCTTTCTTCACAATCAATGCTTCCAATTCTTCTACCTCTCTTTCTTTATCTTCAAGTTGTTTTAGTTCTTCATCATACTTGGATATCTTTCTGGAACACTCTCCCAGATTATATCTTTGCTTGTTACTTCCAGATATAGTAGCCTTGAATGCAAATTCAGTCTTCAGAATAGATTCACCAAATTCACTTAGATCAAAAGCAACAAGCTTACCAACCAACATATCTCTTGTCATCTTCATTATTGAACTGAGCTCTTCAATAGCATGATCCTTCACTTTGAAGGAGGGAGCCAAGGATCTTAGTATCTTAGCCACAATTTCATCCTCATCCAGGGAACCATTGGCACATCTAATACCCATCACTATTTCATTTACTCTTTGCATAAAATAAGTGATATTTTCATCTTTACCCATCTTTAGATTCTCATAATTTCCTTTCAAATTATGTAGCTTAGCCATCTTCACTTATGCATCTACTTCATACAAAGTTTCCTACTTTGTCCAAATCTCATGAGCCATCTACAAACCTATCACATTTTCCATCTCTGAATCTGTTAGAGCACTCACCAAAGCTTCAATAGCCCTGATATTATTTTTAGCTTCTTTGATCTCATCAACAATGGAGGGACCATTCTAAGGAATAACATATCGTTCTTTTGTAATCTTCCAATAAGCTTCACCAAGACATTCCATCCTAACTTTCCATAGTGAGTAGTTAGTTCCATCAAATCTAGGACTATCCTTCTTGTATGATGCCATCTCAGATCACCTCAAGCTTTTAGACTTCTTTAGAGGAACCTGCTCTAATACCAATTGTTGGAAAAACAAGGGCAAACAACTAAGGGGGGGTGAATCAATTTTCACAAAATAATAAACTTTTATAACTTTACTTAACTTAATATTAGACCTGATGAATAAGAGATTAACCATAAACAATTAACACATTAGAGAGATAGAGAACACCAAGATTTTTTATGTGGAAACCCTGTTAGGGGAAAAACCATAATGGAGGTCAGTCCACAATATTATACCTTGTTAAAAGTATAATGAAAATAATAAAGGGGAATGCCCATGCATTTAGGCACACTGCCTAGAGCTCACTACTCAAATACAAAAGAGGACTCACTGTCCAAAGAAAATTTTGGATTAAAACCACCCAAATTGTGAACTAAGAAATAGCTTATGTACAATCCTAATTATAGTTTCAGTTAAGCACAAAAAAACATTCTTCACTCTTTGCTCAAACTTCTTCACACTTTGTCCAGTCTTCTTCACACTCTACTCTACAATCAAGTTATATTCGCACATACACACATCATAGCACATCGAGCACACTTGAAATTGATGAAACAATCGCTCTTATATATCTGCACATGTGATTACATCAACAACTTAGTCGGCCAAAAAAAATAAAACATATTTACAATGTCAGCCCAAATTTACAATTAAATTTTCAATGTGGGTCTACACACCATTGGCCAATACAATGATGCGACCCAAAACAATACTCACGAGCATGCCATACATTCAAATTTTACTTTTCAAGGATCCACAACGCGTTACCACAATCATGTCGGCCAAGAACATGAAAACCCAAACATGCACAAGAGAAATATTCAACCATGAGCACACCAATCAATGTGGACATACCACAAAGATAGAGAAAGATTTAGAAACATCCAAGAACGCCAAGAAACAATAGAGAAACATTTGTAGTAACTAGAATTACTAGAATCACACAAACTTCACTTAGTAACGCTGACAAAGACCACAAAAATACTGTTAGACCATAACATGATCCAAATCTTCACGTGGACCTCTAAAAATTCTGGTAGATGATCTAGATACTCTAAAAAATAAACCCTTTAGTCCACAACAGCTGATCATCAACATACAGAACAAGATGCCTTCATGACCTACAAAGTTCCTGTAATGCCCCGTCTTAATAACCTAAAGAATGTTGCAATTGTGTATAAAGGTGTAATAATTTTTTTTTTTAAAAGTATTAATATTAAGTTAATTAGTTTGCATACATTCATTAAGTTATGCGATGTTACACTACTTGATTTTCCATAGACGACTTTAGTATTTCGCATTGCACATATTAATTAGCATTAACATAAAAATAAACATTGCATCCCATTTGAAATTTCCATTCAAGATAACATAAAGTACAAACTTGTTTCCTTACATTGCATTTGATAAAATAATACATTACTCATCCATCTGATGAGGTAGTTCAATAATAATTACAATTACATTTACAATGTTCACCTCATATACAATTGAGGAATTTTTTCAAATACAAGATTTACAATTTACAATGAAGAAGTACACATAAGTTTCCAGGTGTGAGCTCTCCATCCATGAAGCTCTCGATGCCATGATCACAAACTGGGGACCCAACGGAGTAAGGTGCACGTTCCACCCAACCATGTGGTACCCGTAGGTGCACCCCCCGTGCTAGAAGATAGTAATATGGTTACCTAGACCTAATCTTCTCACCCTAGACACAAGTACATAACTAACTGATGGTTACATTGCTTCCAGATTTAAGACAATTGATTGTACTACATACACAAGGTTAACTGTTATTTTAGGTGGAGTGTCATCACAACTTTGCAAAGGTTACCCTGGTGTTTCTTCCTAGGTTCTGACCCCCAACCTTGGGTTACCCTAGTAACCTCTTACGAAACCTGGCCCTTATTGCATACTATTGCGGAATCAATTGTCTCTTAAAGAAAAAAGACATCGATTTTCCATTCCAGGCCTTCTCATCTTATACTCAAGACTGTAGTAGCTCAAGAGTCATAAGTGAGGCATATACATCTTGTTAAGGATTTTAATCTAACTACTATGTTCTTTAGTTATCACTGACTTACTAACTCTTTGTAAGTTACCCTGACACCACTTTGTGTGTCAGCCCTTACAAAAAGCCACTCCCCTAAACATAACAAAGGAATCTAAGTTTTCTTG
Source organism: Sequoia sempervirens (assembly GCA_007258455.2). Taxonomy (NCBI): domain Eukaryota; kingdom Viridiplantae; phylum Streptophyta; class Pinopsida; order Cupressales; family Cupressaceae; genus Sequoia; species Sequoia sempervirens. The sequence continues at coordinate 994,677,985 of VDFB02271358.1, read as the reverse complement.
ACTAAGGTTTATAAGGTGTACAAAAATTCAATAAGAACTTTTACACTTTTCAAAACGAACAACAACGACTATGTTCATACAACCAGGTGTCTAAACACCACACAAATACCAAGTACACAACCTTAGCTAACTCAAGAATTTTAACTTTAACAATCACAATCCCCACATTTACAATTGGTCTGGAAGACTTGAAAAACTACGACTTTCCCAATTTTCCCAATTAAAAACACAACTAAAGCAAATCAGAAAATTAAATGTCTACCATTCGGATTTATTAAATCCAATCATTCAAAGAATTAACAAGAAATTATAGTAACTTAAATACAACTCTTTTCTCTTATGATAAAGAAAATAACATGATTTAATTCTAACTTTAACTTTCACAACTTCACTAATCAATATCCACCAAATTTTCTATTTTAACTTTTCTGTTATAAATCTACCTAATGTTTTTCCTAACATAAAATTATACTGTAAATAATTTTTCTTGCTTCATTCAAAATAAACCCACATTTTAAAATAAATTTTAAATAACATATATTTAATATAATATATATATATATATAAATATATATATATATATAAATACATATACATATATATATATATACATATATATTATTATTTATATATATAGAAAACCCTAATCGAAATCATTTACGGATTATATGCTGTGTCAAAATTTATGAATTCATTTTTTTGTTGTTTATTCACAGCCACGGCTGTTTACCAGCCGACAGCCTTCCCCGTATGGGGAGGTGGTTGTGTGGCAGCTGCCGCTACCTGTGAGGGTAGCGTCAGCTACCTCCATAGCCGTCGCCCCATATGGGGGCGGCTGTGGGGGTAGCCCCGCGGCCCCCTCTAAAGTCTGTGTTTTAAATATTGACATTAAAACCAATGAAAATACAATCTAAAAACTGTAAATTTTTAATTTTTCTTAAATGAAATTTAATGCGAATTTCGTACGGTGATTTTAATTTATTAATTCACTACTATTTGAAACAAAATAATTTTATATATGTATTTGTATATGTATGTATATATATATTTGTTACTGATATATATACATATATTAATACATATATAAAATTCATAAAAAAAAAAAATTAATACTGAAACTGGGCAATAACTTTCAACAGGAAATTGAAAAAGAAATTTCAAACCCTTCAAAGATTTTAATAATTTTCCTCTGTAAATTTCTGCTATTAATATAAAACCCTGTTTTGTCCCTTTTATTTCTTTATAATCCCTTGTTTTCACAATTTTCACAGAGATTTAAAAATTTAACAACAGAGAATTTCTTTTCTTTCACAATTAAAATCCTTCATAGATCTTTCCTACTGTTTAAATAAAATTTTTACAAAATTCCCGAGAAGAACACAGGAAATACAAAGCTAATATTTTCTCAATCATTCTTTTTTCAAAAGGAAACAAATGAAACAAAGAAGAATACCTGTAACTTGAGATTTGGCTGTAGAAATAAGAGCCTCTGTTGCCACAGTCCTCCAAAGCTTCTTCAAAGCACCAAATCCAAGAAAGCTTTAACTAACCACAAAGATCCTCCAAGCAAAGGGATCTTCCACAATTATACAGTATTACCAAATTAACACAATACAGAAGGTTTTGCAAATCTGAGATATTTTTCCCGTGAAGAAATTGAATAGCCTCTGTATTTTCTAAATCCCCAGATAATATCCGGCAAAATCCTTAACCAAAAATCATAATTGCACTGGCACACTTGTCGAGAAGTGCAAAATATCTATTAACCACTTCTCGGCAATCTTGCCTTCCAAAATTGCATGCATTTAATTATTTATTTAAATTTGAAACCAATATTCAAATAGCATGCATTTACTTTATTTAATTTTCCAATTTTTAAATTGCAAATATGTTTAATAATAAAACATGCCATTTCAAAATAATATTTAATTTAAATAAATCTATTCACACACCATTTAATCAATATTAATTTAATTAATTTATTTATTTAATTAAATAAATTTAATCTTTATGATCAACTTACTTAACTAAACAAACTAATTAATTAATTAATTAAATATATAAAATCTTATTTCTTTAACATTAAAAATTAATTTAAATAATCAGTAAATAAAACATAATAAACTATTATTAAAATCAACATTTTTCCTTTCAAGCAATTAAACCAAATAGAAAAATACAAGACAACCTATGACTCAGAACTAAAATAGACGATGTACTGTGACCGGGTTATAGACTAGACTAGGGTGAACCAAACTACTACCTCCCAATCAACATATCCATTGAGTCTTGACACGCTCAAACCTGAGTAACCAGGTGGAGTCGGTGTCATGTACCTGCAATCCTACAACCAAGCAACTAACATGCATATATATATATATATAAACCATTGTATAGGCACACCGTGCGGAGAAAATCACGGACATCACAGGGCACTCGCAAGCGAGTGATGCGATTCCATTCTCCACACCAATACATGTCACATTAGACTGACGAATAAATAACAATTAGTCCATCATAAACATGTACATAGCAGTAATCATCAGAAGTAAAACATCTACGCTATCTCAAAGCATATCAAGAATCAAATATTGCAGTACAATGTATCATCATGTCACAGAGTAAATCCACTGTCGCTCAAAACCAGCGATCAAAATATCCAAACCAAGTATCATAGTCTAACAGTGTAAAAACATAACAATAGAAAACATAAGCATAAATGGAGGGGTACTACATCCTGCCCCCCTAGGATCAGGCTTGCTCCTGAAAGCCTGCGAATAGATAGGGATAAAGTTCCCTCATGCGTGTCGCATCCTCCCAAGTAGTAGAAGCCTCATGGCTAGGATCCCATTGGACCCTCACCTGATCAACGTCTCGACCCCTGAGACCGAGCGTCTGGCGCTGTAGAATGGCCACGGGCTCCAAAGCCATCTGCCCGTCCTCTACCTGTAACACATTCCAATCAAGTACATGAGATATGTCAGGATGATATGGTCTAAGAACTAATACATGAAAAACATCATGAATACGAGACAAACTAGGTGGTAAGGCGAGTCGATACGCCACATGACCAATTCTCTCTAAGATCTCGAATGGCCCAATGAAATGAGGTGCAAGCTTAAAGCCTTTTCCATAACGGATTGGACTCTTTCACGGTCGCACTCGAAGAAACACTCTATCACCAACAGCAAATTGTCGGTCTATCCTATGCGCATCGGCATACTTCTTTTTCCTATCCTGTGCTGCTATCAGATGTTCTCTAATACGGTCAACCTGTTGCTCCATATCTCGAAGCATCTCAGGTCCAAGTAATACTCTATCCTCTAGTCGATCCCAACTCAAAGGAGTTCGACAAGGATGATCGTATAATGCCTGAAATGGTGGCATACCTATGGAACTCTGATATCCGTTATTGTAAGTGAATTCTACTAAATACAGATAATCCTCCCAATGTGATTGTTGGTCCATTACGTACATCCTAAGCATATCCTCTAATATTTGATTAACTCTTTCCGTTTGTCCATTGGTTTGAGGATGATACGCTGAACTAAAGTTCAACTGTGTACCTAAAGCATGTTGTAATGAAGTCCATAGGGCTGAAGTAAATACGGGATCTCTATCCGATATAATCCTATGAGGAATCCCATGCAATCTAACTATGTCCTCCATAAATATCTTAGCTACGGATGAAGCATTGTATGATGATCGTACTGGTGAAAAGTGAGCTACTTTAGTCAATCGGTCAACAGTTACCATAATGGCATCATGTCGACATGATGACGTAGGTAACCCTACAATAAAGTGAATGGATATAATGTCCCATTTCCATTCAAGAATGAGATGTGGCTGCAATAATCCAGCGAGATGTTGATGCTTAGCTTTAACTCGCTGGCATTCAAGAAATCTCGATACATAATCAGCAATATCATGTTTTATACTAGGCCAGAAATACAATTGCTGAAGATCAGCACGCATTTTCTTGACACCTGGATGAGCTGAATATGGAGCTCGATGAGCTTCAGTCATAATTAATGTACGAAGACACTCGAAATGTGGTACATAAATATGACCTAAATGCTGTAATATACCATCCGATTCTAGGACATATCCTACAAATCTACCTTCTAAAGGTCTACCAGATTCAATTTCCGACCTTACCTCCTGATATAATCTATCATTAGGAAGTGTTGCTAATATTTGACCTCTCAAATCAACTTCAAGAGTAGTAGCAGAGATCTCATGTCGACGACGGCTAAGAGCGTCAGCCACTACGTTCTCTTTTCCTTGAACATATTTCACTTCAAAATTGTACTCACACAAGAACTCCATCCACCGTCTCTGCCTAGCATTCAAGTTAGGCTGCATAAAGATGTATTGGAGACTACGATGATCGGTATGAAGTTCAAAATGATGACCTAATAAGAAATGCCTCCAACGAACTAAAGCATGCACTACCACAACTAGTTCTAAATCATGAGTGGGATAGTTTAATTCGTGATCTTTGAGTTTGCGAGACTCATAAGCAATCACACGCCCATATTGCATTAGAACTGCTCCCAAACCCTCTAAGGATGCGTCCATGCATACTACAAAATCCTTAGTAGGATCAGGAACAATCAGTATAGGTGCATTAGTTAACTTTTCCTTAAGTGTCTGAAAAGCCAACTGACATTGTTCTGTCCAAACAAACTTCTTCCCTTTTCACTGAAGAGAAGTAATAGGATGACCGATTCTAGAAATTTCCTCTACAAAACGCCTATAATAGCCAGCTAGACCCATAAAACTACGTACTTCACCTACATTAGTAGGTGCGGGCCAATCTACAATAGCTTGAATCTTTGAAGGATCCACAGCAATACCTTTTCCAGATATCACGTGTCCAAGGTATTTTATCTCAGTTTGAAAGAAGTCACACTTCTTTAGGTTTGCATACAATTGATTTTCCCTTAAACATTGCAATACCTGTCTCAAGTGTTCTTCATGTTCCTTCATTTTCATCGAATAAATCAGGATATCATCGAGAAATACAAGGACAAAGCGATCAAGGTATGTACGAAAAACACCATTCATTAAACTCATGAATACTGATGGTGCATTCGTTAACCCAAACAGTACTACTGTGAATTCGTAGTGCCCATAACGAGTTCGAAAAGCAGTTTTATGAATGTCTGCTTCAGCTATACGCAATTGATGATACCCAGATTTCAAATCGATTTTAGAGAACACATTAGCTCCCTTAATTTGATCGAAAAGATTATCGATTCTAGGCAAAGGATAACGATTCTTAATCATAACCTTGTTCAATTGACGATAGTCAATGCACAGCCTAAGAGATCCATCCTTCTTCTTTATGAAGATAACAGGTGCTCCCTAAGGGGAAACACTAGGATGAATGAAACCCTTTTCTAATAGTTCCTCTAACTGAATACGAAGTTCCTCTAACTCCTGAGTCGTCATTCTATAAGGAGCTCTAGATATAGGTTCAACTCCAGGAACTAGGTCAACTCTAAAGTCAATATCTCTCTTCGGTGGCATTCCAGGTATATCATCGGGAAACACGTCAGCGAATTCCCTAAGAATAGGATGATCATCAAGAGATACCTCTTGACTCTCATCTTCTAAATCCGTAACTGTTGTTGCAAACAGTTGACAACCCTGACGAAGACATCTCTTTAGTTGCATAGCAGATATCATCCGCAAAGAGATAGGTCTTTGAACACCTATAATCTCCACTTTCGCACCTAAATCATTAATGCAACTAACTGTCTTAAGTCGACAGTCAATCACAGCATGATAAGATGCTAACCAATCCATACCTAGTACTATGTCACACGATCCTAAAGGTGTAACATATAAATCTACTAAGGTAGTTAACATACCAATTTTAAGTTCACAATTATGTACTAAGTTTTCTACTGCTACTTTCACCCCAGAGGTGAATTCAACCTGCCACTTACCACCTTGCTTTACCACCACAAGACCACAACGATCAACGATGGTCGGTGAAATAAAGGAGTCGATAGCTCCGGAATCAAAAAGAATGGAAGCACTAACACCATGTAACTTACCTGAAGTCTCGACCACTGTGTTCTGGTGATCGGTTTGGCGGTCATTAACTGCAGCATATACTATATGTGATCGTCCTACATCACCCACTGTAGGCTCTGAAACTATAGGTCGAGGCCCAAAACTAGTAGAACCTCTCATCAGACACTGCCTAGCTATGTGTCCCTACTGTCCACACGAGTAACAACTTGTGCCTCTACCGGATCCTCTGCCACCCGAAGGTGCATTGGATTGCTGGAAACTACCTCTACTCATAGTAGACTGAGCACTCTATGTAGGCTGATCCTACCTATTGCGCTTGTTGCGCCACCAGTTGCGACCCTTTCCTATTTGAGGACTATTACCTTGATGTGGTTGTGGATTATTATTCTTTTGAGGTGTACGTTGTTGTTGCTGCCCACCATTTGTGGGTGTTTGTTGGTTCCTAGAGGAACCTCCTGTCTGTGCCTGTCCACCCTGTGGACTAAAACCTGCTGTAGGAGCACTACCAATCTGCACTCCTATGTGACCACCTAATGCCATAACAAGGTTCTCCTCCACTATGCGATCCTTCTCCACCGCAACTTCCATAGTCATTGGCTCAAAGACTTGGACACCACCACTAATGCAGGCATTTAAACCCCTAATGAAGTATTGTACTAGCATAGGCTCATCATCGCCAATACTAGCATACTGCTTGAGTTCATAGAATCTACGTTCATATTGCTCAACAGAAAGAGCCAACTGACGTAGATCATGGAACTCGTCAGCCCGTTGCTGCCTCCAGTGTTCTGATAGGAACCGTGCTCTAAACCTCTCGAGAAACATCTCCCAAGACACTGACCCAATATCTAAGTGGAGCTTCTACTCCTCCAGGCGCCACCAAGTAGAGGCGAATCCTCTCAGATGCATGATAGCGCATCTCGCACGGGTGTTGCTACTGTATGGGTGCATGGCGAAGCATCTATCCAAATCCAGTAGCCAGGTCTCTGCCTCTAAGCCACCTCCTACACCATCAAAGGTAGGAGGGCGTGCCCTCAGTAAATCCCTCATGTGTCCTGCAGTAATAGCATCCTGATGCACTGAGTCATCTACTCTCCTAGGAGATCTATCTCTCTCTCTGACAATCTCCTGCTCAACTTCCTATCTAGGTCCAAGTCGAGCTAGGACCTCCTCTAATAAAAGACGTATCTGTGAACCCTCTACTCCTAACTGTTCAGGATTCTATCCCTCATTCCTCTGATCCAACTGTTCTGCCTGATCACTGTGATGAGGGCTCAGAGGGGGAGTAACCTGAGGGATTGGCCCTCGGCCTCCACCTCAACCTCTACCATGACCTCTTCCTCCTCGCCTAGGCATGTTCCTACACATAACAATAACGAGTCTTAGATACTATTCAACCAAGGCTAATAGTTTGCGACACTACGTACTAGGTCAACCTAATGGGCTCGCGATTACCCAGAGTGTCCAGTGTTTGTAACCTTGGCTCTGATACCAATCTGTAATGCCCTGTCTTAATAACCTAAAGAATGTTGCAATTGTGTATAAAGGTGTAATAATTTTATTTTTTAAAAGTATTAATATTAAGTTAATTAGTTTGCATACATTCATTAAGTTACGCAACGTTACACTACTTGAGTTTCCATAGATGACTTTAGTATTTCGCATTGCACATATTAATTAGCATTAACATAAAAATAAACATTGCATCCCATTTGAAATTTCCATTCAAGATAACATAAAGTACAAACTTGTTTCCTTACATTGCATTTGATAAAATAATACATTACTCATCCATTTGATGAGGTAGTTCAATAATAATTACAATTACATTTACAATGTTCACCTCATATACAATTGAGGAATGTTTTCAAATACAAGATTTACAATTTACAATGAAGAAGTACACATAAGTTTCTAGGTGCGAGCTCTCCATCCATGAAGCTCTTGATGCCATGATCACAAACTAGGAACCCAATGGAGTAAGGTGCAAGTTCCACCCAACCATGTGGTACTCGTAGGTCCACCCCCCATGCTAGGAGATAGTAATATGGTTACCTAGACTTAATCTTCTAACCTAGACACAAGTACATAACTAACTGATGGTTACATTGCTTCCAGATTTAAGACAATTGATTGTACTACATACACAAGGTTAACTGTTATTTTAGGTGGAGTGTCATCACAACGTTGCAAAGGTTACCTTGGTGTTTCTTCCTAGGTTCTGGACCCCAACCTTTGGTTACCCTGGTAACCTCTTATGAAACCCAGCCCCTATTGCATACTATTGCGGAATCAATTGTCTCTTAAAGAAACAAGACACCGATTTTCCATTCCAGGCCTTCTCATCTTATACTCAAGACTATAGTATCTCAAGAGTCATAAGTGAGGCATATACATCTTGTTAAGGATTTTAATCTAACTACTGTGTTCTTTAGTTATCACTAACTTACTAACTCTTTGTAAGTTACCCTGACACCACTTTGTGTGTCGGCCCTTACAAAAAGCCACTCCCCTAAACATAACAAAGGAATCTAAGTTTTCTTGACTAAGGTTTATAAGGTGTATAAAAATTCAACAAGAACTTTTACACTTTTCAAAACAAACAACAACAACTATGTTCATACAACAAAGTGTCTAAACACCACACAAATACCAAGTACACAACCTTAGCTAACTCAAGAATTTTAACTTTAACAATCACAATCCCCACATTTACAATTGGTCTGGAAGACTTGAAAAACTACGACTTTCCCAATTTTCCCAATTAAAAACACAACTAAAGCAAATCAGAAAATTAAATGTCTACCATTCGGATTTATTAAATCCAATCATTCAAAGAATTAACAAGAAATTATAGTAACTTAAATACAACTCTTTTCTCTTATGATAAAGAAAATAACATGATTTAATTCTAACTTTAACTTTCACAACTTCACTAATCAATATCCACCAAATTTTATATTTTAACTTTTCTGTTATAAATCTACCTAATGTTTTTCCTAACATAAAATTATACTCTAAATAATTTTTCTTGCTTCATTCAAAATAAACCCACATTTTAAAATAAATTTTAAATAACATATATTTAATATAATATATATATATAAATATATATATATAAATACATATACATATATATATATATATACATATATGTTATTATTTATATATACAGAAAACCCTAATTGAAATCATTTATGGATTATATGCTGTGTCAAAATTTACGAATTCATTTTTTTGCTGTTTATTCACAGCCACAGTTGTTTACCAGTCGACAGCCTTCCCCGTATGGGGAGGCGGCTGTGTGGAAGCTGCAGCTGCCTGTGAGGGCAGCGCCGGCTGCCTCCACAACCATCGCCCCATATGGGGGCGACTATGGGGGTAGCCCCACGGCCCCCTCTAAAGTCTGTCTTTTAACTATTGACATTAAAACCAATGAAAATACAGTCTAAAAACTGTGAATTTTTAATTTCGCTTAAATGAAATTTAATACGAATTTCGTACGGCGATTTTAATTTATTAATTCACTACTATTTGAAACAAAATAATTTTATATATGTATTTGTATATGTATGTATATATATTTGTTACTGATATATATACATATATGAATACATATATAAAATTCATAAAAAAAAAACAATTTAATACTGAAACTGGGCAATAACTTTCAACAGGAAATTGAAAAAGAAATTTCAAACCCTTTAAAGATTTTAATAATTTTCCTCTATAAATTTCTGCTATTAATATAAAACCCTGTTTTGCCCCTTTTATTTCTTTAGAATCCCTTGTTTTCACAATTTTCACAGAGATTTAAAAATTTAACAACAGAGAATTTATTTTCTTTCACAATTAAAATCCTTCATAGATCTTTCCTACTGTTTAAATAATTTTTTTACAAAATTCCTGAGAAGAACACAGGAAATACAAAACTAATATTTTCTCAATCATTCTTTTTTCAAAAGGAAACAAATGAAACAAAGAAGAATACCTGTAACTTGAGATTTGGCTATAGAAATAAGAGCCTCTGTTGCTACAGTCCTCCAAAGCTTCTTCAAAGCACCAAATCCAAGAAAGCTTTAACTAACCACAAAGATCCTCCAAGCAAAGGGATCTTCCACAATTATACAGTATTACCAAATTAACACAATACAGAAGGTTTTGCAAATCTGAGATATTTTTCCCATGAAGAAATTGAATAGCTTCTGTATTTTCCAAATCCCTAGATAATATCCGGCAAAATCCTCAACCAAAAATCATAATTGCACTGGCACACTTGTCGAGAAGTGCAAAATATCTATTAACCACTTCTCGACAATCTTGCCTTCCAAAATTGCATGCATTTAATTATTTATTTAAATTTGAAACCAATATTCAAATAGCATGCATTTACTTTATTTAATTTTCCAATTTTTAAATTGCAAATATGTTTAATAATAAAACATGCCATTTCAAAATAATATTTAATTTAAATAAATCTATTCACACACCATTTAATCAATATTAATTTAATTAATTAATTTATTTAATTAAATAAATTTAATCTTTACGATCAACTTACTTAACTAAAAAAACTAATTAATTAATTAATAAAATATAAAAAACCTTATTTCTTTAACATTAAAAATTAATTTAAATAATCAATAAATAAAACATAATAAACTATTATTAAAATCAACATTTTTCGTTTCAAGCAATTAAACCAAATAGAAAAATACAAGACAACCTATGACTTAGAACTAAAACAGACGATGTACTGTGACCGAGTTATAGACTAGACTAGGGTGAACCAAACTACTACCTCCCAATCAACATATCCGTTGAGTCTTGACACGCTCAGACCTGAGTAACCAGGTGGAGTCGGTGTCATGTACCTACAATCCTGCAACAAGCAAATAACATGCATATATATATATATATATAAACCATTGTACAGGCACATCGTGCGGAGAAAATCACGGACATCATAGGGCACTCGCAAGTGAGTGATGCGATTCCGTTCTCCACACCAATACACGTCACATCAAACTGACAAATAAATAACAGTTAGTCCATCATAAACATGTACATAGCAATAATCATTAGAAGTAAAACATCTATGCTATCTCAAAGCATATCAAAAATCAAATATCATAGTACAATGTATCATGTCACAGAGTAAATCCACTGTCGCTCAAAACCAGCGATCAAAATATCCAAACCAAGTATCATAGTCTAACACTGTAAAAACATAACAACAGAAAACATAAGCATAAATGGAGGGGTACTATAGTTCCACTGGGAACCTGGAACACTTTCTTTTACAATTTTCTCAATATCCTTGACATATGCAACATTCAATACACCAAATGCTAATTGTATTGACATCAATGACAACCACATATCAGAAACACACCCACAACATCCAACAAGTTTTCCAAGCACAAAAAAAATGGCACACAATCTATTGCAATTTAATTTTTAATCCCAAAATTTGAACTAGATGACAATATCAATTCATGTTTTATGTGCACCAAATCGAAAGCATTTGAGACTTCAGTCAAATATAGCAAAGGTGCAAATAAAAATGATTTTTTAAAACTTTAAGAACCAATCTTGATTGTTTCTAATCACCTCATTCATCTTAATGTGGTCAACAATAATAAAGGCATTTTTTCATCAACAAAATGAAATATGTGGTCAAAATAAAATGTTAAATTTTATAATCACCAAATGATATGTTATTTAACTAAGAAATATTTTGAAGATTCGGTTTCAAAAACATCAATTTGAAGTGTGCAAGTTGTTGGTTCATTTTTAAAACACCAAATTGAAAGATTTTCTAAACTAAGAAAGCTTTGAAAGTTTAGTTTTAAGAACACCAATTTGAAGTGTGCAAGTTGTGGGTTCAGTTTTACAACATCAAATTGAAATATTTTCTAAACTAAGAAATCTTTGAAAGTTTAGAATTTTTAAGAACACGGATTTGAAGTATGCAAGTTGTGGGTTTAGTTTTACAACACCAAATTGAAATATTTTCTAAACTAAGAAAGCTTTTGAAAGTCTAGTTTTAAAATTTAAGTGTCCTTGCACTATTTTCCAACCCTGCAATGACATCGTTAATTTTTTTCATGGAAATTCATGTCATACTCTTACAAGGGATACACAAACAAAATTAGCAACTTCCCCAAACACACCAAATAGTCAAATGTTAGTCTTAGGTAAATTGATTAAGCATCAAAACCCTACAACCTAGACCAAATTGCAATGTAAGTTAACCTTAGGTGCACTAGTGGAAAATTTAACCATACAAAAACTAAAAACTACTTACACCATTTCAAAGAGCATGAAATTCTACCCAATTTTTAAAAAATTAACTGAAAAATACTTTTGTATGACCAAGATATTGTCATTTGAAGATAGGTTATAAAGGTCTTGATTTCTAGAAAATAGCAACCCTATTTACAACAATAGTGACCCAATTTAGGTCAGTAGTACCCTTGTTTAGAAAATTGCAACATAAAAAATGTCAATAGCGATCCTTCTTAGGTCAATAATGCCTCTATTTAGATCGATAGTGACCAAGCAAAAGAAACAAGTGCATTCAGGTTTCGAGCAAAAACATTCCAGTTTTATCAAAAGCAATTGAGAATCTACAAATGCTTATCAAACTCAAAGAAAATATTAAATTCAAGGACTGAGGTCCCACCAAGTGTGCCAAATGTTGTAAGGGGGAACAAAGCATATAGAAAATAAATTAAATTAATCTAATTCAAAAAAAAAGATTAAGAATTCCTAAACCCATTACTCACGAAATGAACATAAAACTAATGAATTCATTGAAACAATCGATAGCAAATGATGAAAAAACAACGAATTCAAGAAATTACAAAGTTACCCATCTCATGTTGAAGTATATTTGTATCGATGTTGAATGTCAGATAGTTGTAATCAATACAAAGCCTCCATTATATGCTACAAAATCTTCAATGTGTGTAAAGGTTGAACTAGAATGTGATGATAAATCATAACGTGCTCAAGAGATAATCATGTAGTGCTTCAACGATTTAAAATTGTTGAGAGGAATTATATGGGAAGAATTAGTGGATTTGGATTGCATAATCCATGTGATTGATAGAATCAACTTGAGTATTCAATGGAATTGAGGAAATAGATGGAGAGGCTAGTGGGATTGAAGAAATAGATTGTGAGGTTAGTGGGATTGAATGATAGATGAATCAGTTAGGAAATAGATGAATTAGTTAGCCAATTGGAGTGAGCAATCCATGGTCATGATTTTCTCAATCACAATAGATAATTAATTAATTAGTATTTTTGAGTTGAATGTGCAAGTCATGTTTGACTTTAACAAATAAAGTTATATTTGTTTGTTGACCTCTTTTGAATGATGTTTAATAATTAATTTAATTATTTTGATTTAGAGAGGGGAAAGTGATTTAATTAAACTATTAAGTGATAATAATTTAATTGATTTAGGGGAATAGGGTTTATTGGTGACATAATTAAATAATTGGTATTATTTAATAAATCAAGAGGAATAAACTTAGATTTAATGATGATACAATGACTTAATTAAATAATTAAAGATTGTTTAATTAATAGAGGAAAATAGGGTTTTTGATGATTGATGATGAATTGATTAAATAATGTTTAATCGCTTAATTAATGGATGAATATAAATTTTGATAATAATTAAATAATAATGTATTATTTAATCATTGAGGGAAGAAGGGTGAAAGTTAATTAAATAGTGTTGTTTGCTAGTTAGGATAATTTAGGGTATCTAGACTAAGAATCTTGTAGAAATCCTCCAAGGTCATGGTTTCCTCCTTGGTCAGAAGGTGGAATAAACATGTCTTTGAGTGTCATCTCTTTGCAATTGTAGTCAACAATCACCTATTCACCCTAATGATGGGCATGTAGGTCACTGTGGAAAAATCCAAGGTGTATCAGCTGATACTTCTCAACATCAGATAACTAATCCTAAGTCAGAATGTAGACACTCGCGACTCTTGAGTATAGATCAGGGAAAGGATAACTTGTGGTCACAAGAAAAATTCATTGCATCAATCCAAACCCTAGTCAAACCTATTGGACCCACAACAAAAGAAATTTCATCCTAAACTAGGGAAAATTTTTAATTAGGTAATTGCATCATTCTACTTAACACGTGTCACTTTTTTCTGCATATGCATTGCAAAATGGCATTGGCATCACATACCTCAACAAATGCATCGTCAGGGTCACTTGTGGTTAACCCCTAATCACTCGCATCTCATGTATACACATGCATTGATTCACACTACACATGCGGCTCAATTTTATGAATGCATCATTCTTGACCACAGAAGTAGTGCAGGAGGAAAATGCAGTACAATTTCACAGTTTCCTTGTATTGTATTCACCTTGCTATACTACCCTACAATTGTGGTGCATCGTGATAGTTACAGCAAACTGCTCCCACCTATGATGAACGCGATAGTAGTTGCAGTGAAATGTGTTCACCACATCTACATGCTCAACTTGGGAGCCCTAAATCTATGCAAAAAAAAAGAAAAATCACTAAGTGGGTTTGATGTACTCATAGAGTCCTCTGAGCCCTTTGGTTGTTTGAATGTTCGAACTCGAAATTTGTGGTGTTGGGTGTGAGGAATGGAAAATATTTTTGTAGTAGGTCACTATCAGAGCTCTCTAATCTCCAAGGTTAAAATGTGCAAATGAGCCAATTTATTGCTCAAATTACTATTTATAGCCACTCAATTTTAGGGTTAGGGTTAGGGTTTTGCACTAGCTACACTCTATGAGAGGCCATGAACCTTAATTTGGATACCCCAAAGGCCTTGCAAGTCAAATCATTTGCCATAAATGCATTCCTCATTGCTAAATTAGCTTGTTGGAATAATTTTTAAAAAACTAATTTTTTTGGAATTTTTTTTTTTTTTTTTTAGAGGAAATAGGTCCATCTTATTTACATTGGGGCATACAATGCGATAAACTGCATTGTATCAAAGAGGGGAAAAATGTAGACACTAAAAATTGTCATAAGCTTGTGACCACTATTATTCTTCATGTATCCTTCTTTCATCCCTAATAATTAAATAATTTTAACTATTTGAATATTATCTAATTTCATAATCCTTGTATTACTTAAATAATTTCAATTATTTAATTAATTCATTGCTTTTTTTTATTTCTTCATTTTGATCAATTAAATTGCACACTAATGTCTCTTTCCTCCCTAATTAAATAATTATTTATTTATTTAATTATTATCATCTTTCAACTATAATTAAATAATTATTTCAATTATTTAATTATTCATTTATTTCCTAAATTAAATAAATTTTATTTATTTAAGTAGCTACTAATTTGACCTCTTCTTCCCACTTTTGAATTAAATCATTATTTAATTGGAAAGTCAACCTATCACATGTCTTCTATAATTAAAAATGCTTTAATGTTTTATTTATTAATTTTCCCTCTCAACTAAACAATTTTATAATTATTTAGATTCTTCCAGCCACCTCATTATCTATGCCAAATCGTATCTATTATCTCATTCAATGTCCACCCTTGATTGAATTATTTTATAATTTAATCTCAGCCATCCATCCTTATCTTTTCCCTAAACTTTCCCTAACTCTATTTCATACTACAACTTTCATTCTTAGTCATTGATTGTCATATCTTATTGGATTTTAATCCTAGCCCTCCATTTCAATTTGACATCTATAAAAGAGACCTGTCATTTTCATTTCAACCTATGTAGTTTATGCTATCAAGTACACTTAAGGAGACAACTACAATCTTCAATATTTTGCTATCATTGTCATTAAGCTATTGTTGCATACTCAAATCCGACGGAAATCAAGCATATTTCAGCAAGATGGAGAAGTACAGTGGAGGTGAATCAACCATGTCATAGGTAATATTGCTTCATATTTATGTTTCTATGTTGGATTGTGCTTCATTGTTGGTTTAGGGATTTATGGTTTTAGTTTTGATGATTTATAACCTTAACATGAATTTTACCCTAGATTACATAAGTATTTTATTTTATCACGATATATAGTAAATTTAATCCATTCATGTTACCATGATGTCTAATAACTCTAAAAATGAAAAAATAATTAATAAAAAAATAAAGCTTTTTATTATAACTCATGGTTTGGATACAAAACTTTATTGCATTGCATGTTTATTTACTATTCACATATCTCATAAAATTTATGGAGCTAAATATTTGATTTATTGGTTGATCACATGCCCTTTTAGTGAACACTATTATATTTTATGTTTCAGTACCTACTATTATATTATATTTATCATTATACATATTTTTGTTTTGTTTTATGTTTTGATTAAAGATGACACTTTCTTTTTGTAGACACCTGAATTTGACCTCTCCCATATAGTCAAATTTTCCCTTTGCATTCTTCTATCTTGCATCGCTAAGCCATATTATTTAAATAATTTATTATTTGGTTAATATTTCATTTTAGCCTAATAGCCCCTAAGGTATTTAATTAATTAATCAAATGCCTTACCTCGTTCCTCTCTAAATTAAATTTTTCTAATTTAGTCACTTTATTTAAATGAATTGAATCAATTTTTAATTCATCTTCTTCTCTCTCCTCATGTCAACATCCTCCATAATCCTTTCTAATCAAAATTAATCTAATTAATTTGTGATTAGCATGTGCACATCCCTAATCATCATTAGGGTCACATCCTCCATAATTTTCCACTTGCCCCTAATATTTCATTAGTCCATCTAATATTGCATTTGCACAACCTTAATCGTTTATTTAGGCTAACCTAATATTCATGCCATTTATGACATGCGTCCTTAACCATTATTAAATGCTTTCTCCTTTTGGAGAAAGCATCCTCCTCCCCAAGCGAATTTAAAATTCACATTTATTCACCACACACATTTTGGAGCCGGCTAACTCCTAGACAAAAAGCACCTATGTACATACAAAAACACATAAAAACATACATAGAAACATGCATAACATGATGACATGGTGTAGTGCGGAGCCCAATGCAGTAGTAATCGGAGGCAAGCAAAAGTAAACAGAGATAAATCACAGAGAGGACGGACATTTGTGAGTTTAAGAAAAAAAGACATGTTATTTTCAACTTGCATGGAGGACGGACGTTTGGGAAGTTAAAAAAACAAAGCAAGAGTTTTTGAACTCCACTTTGCCACTATGTCAGCTACGTATCACCGTGTTGAGTATTTATTGAAATCAAACAAGCAAATGTCCCTCCTCCTCACATAATTTGATTTGTTGAATACATAAATTCAATCCCCTGAACTCCTGCATTCGATATGCTTTTCATATTCCTCTCTCATTTCTCTACCTGTAATCAATTTCAACATTTTACTAGGCATTCATAATTCCATTCCCTCTTTACACTCCATCTTATTCTAGTCCTCGACAACACACATCTGGAAGCTCAATTCTCCATTCTCCCTGCTTAATCTCACTAAAACCAATCCAACCTTGCATGCTAAACACGAGTATTTAACACATTGAGAAGAAGAAGATGATGCCAATGATCTCACACTCATCACTTTTCCCGACTGCTTGCTCTGCAACTCATAACAACAATAATCTCCTTTATATTTCTTAGTCTTCTATGGATGAAGGGAGGAGTGTATTTGAGCCTGCAGAGAGTGGGGTTGTTACTGGATTCATGA
The DNA here is from genome assembly GCA_007258455.2 of Sequoia sempervirens. Taxonomy (NCBI): domain Eukaryota; kingdom Viridiplantae; phylum Streptophyta; class Pinopsida; order Cupressales; family Cupressaceae; genus Sequoia; species Sequoia sempervirens. The sequence goes on along the minus strand of VDFB02271358.1, from coordinate 994,660,227 downwards.
GGCTGCTGCCATTGTAAGGTGAAGGTGGAAGGAAAGTCTCCGTCTATCTCACAATGTGTGATTTTGTTTAGGGAACCCGCTACCTCACCGTTGTGAAGGGTGCATCTCTATTTATTGTCACACATATCTTTTTATTTCCAACACCATCATAATGAATAGAAATTGGCAAAGGGGGAACCTCCTCCATACCATGCTTTGTGAAAGTATAATATTGTGGTTGAAAAAATTATAGACTGGACTATGTTTTTGTTTATCATTCATACAACACGTAGCAACATGATATATTTTTGAAGTAATTTTAGGACACTATCAATGAATCTTTATAACTATATTATTGCACTCCTCTCACTGATTTCAAAGAAAAAGTAATAGAGGGAAGCGTCTTACCAATGTCCACATTGATACATAATTATGCAAATAATAGGAACTTTCTTGATTCTGTATTTGAATTGATAGTAGCCCAGCTTATTCCAATGTTAACTGAAATATAAGAAACAACTTTTCTGAATAGGGATGACATGTACAACCATATATACCTCTAAGACTTCATAACATTATAGGCTTGAATTTTGAAACAATATAAGCTACTGAGGATGAACTCACTTATATGTTATATTGTTATTGCCTTGTTGATCTAATGGTTTCTTTAACAATTTTTTATGGTTTATCATCCTTAATCTCAAGTTCAATTTTTATTTTTTCTGTTCTTTGGGTGATCAGGCCATGTCATCTGGCTATAATTGTTATTTGATGTAAATGTATCTTATTAAGCTGAATTCAATATAGAAAGGTTTTATTTTTATTTTTTAATTTTATAACCTTTAAAACTTGGGAAATTTGTTGAACTAACCTTATCAATTTTGATATATTGTATTTGTTCAATTCTGCATGGTAACGCACATTTGCATTTATAAATTGAATGGGCAACAAAATAAAGATCTATCTTGTTTATGATGTAATGTCTTAATGTTCGTTGCTTTGAATTATTCTCGATATAGGCTTTTTTTTAACTATATCATCAAATACATAGGTTATGTCGGTATTTGTTGTTTTGATTGTTTATCACTTTCTTTTATAAATATAATTATGATTATGCTTTGATGTTCAGTATCATGTTAGTTGTTGATGATTTGTAAAAGACATGATGTTGTAAGTTTGAGATGTATTGTATGTCTTTAATTTGTGTATTTAGATCAATTATATGGTTAGTGATGGTGTTATTTTATAAGTTGGTTGATAGGTATTGCTAGCATTGAGACATGTTAGTTGTTGGTGATTTGCAAAAGATATGATGTTGTGATATCATGTTTAGAGCTATTGCATGTTTCTATGTTGTATGTTTAGACAAACCATAAATAATAGATGGTGGACATAGCTAATCTCTCAAAAAAATGCACCTATGTACATATTCAAACATGTTTCTATCATACTCTCCATTACATAATAAAAATAATTAATTGTTAAATGAGCCATCAAGGTCTTTGGGATTCCTCTCTCCTTTTAGGTGTGAAACCCTAGAAGTGTAAGAGAGTCCTCTATCCCAAAAATTATTGGTTCATAGTTAAACCAAATTTTATAAAAATTAAATGACTAGTTTTAATCATACAAGATAAAATATAATAAATAAGACTATACATCTTGTTGAATTTTTTTATTAAATGATTTAAAATCATATACTCAAAATAAGAAATATTTATTTCACCATTTAATATATCCATAATTTTATTTTTGTACAAACAAATCAACTAACACAACCATTTTTCCTAACAAATTATGTTTATTATTAATTCAAAATTAATATTTTTTACAAAATTATGTGAAATAAACCCTATCTCAACCTTGTAGAAATTAAAAAGAAGAAGAGTGAATCCAAAAAAATTGATAACTTAAAAACCCTTTTAATTCTTCCACAAAAGAATTTTTAAAACCTTCAAACTTCAAACATGTTTCTATCATACTCTCCATTACATAATAAAACAAAACACATAAAAACATATATAACAACATACATAGAAACATATATAATATGATGAGACGATGTAGTGAGGGGCCCACCAAATGAATGATAAAAGTGATCAGAACCAATAGTTCCACCCTTATTATACAAATACTAAACACTATTCTAAATAGTGAAAGAACCTAAAGAAAAATAGTAAAGGAAAAAAGTTGCATTGACACCATTCAAATAGATCAAGACAACATTATAACCTTCATTGAGCCAAAATTATGGTTAAATCTATTAAATTATACCTTAATATTTATTAAATTTTGAAGATGAGGTCACAAGTCATTCATAACTAAATAGATATCACAAGTTTAATACATAAAGATCAAATTGGAATTATTTTTGTATGGTTAAATCTATTTAAAAGTTTCAAAGTCATCAATCAAACCATCAATACTCTCACAAGATTGTTATCTATATCCATCAGTTATGAATTTGTCTGAAAAAATATAATGTACTATAGCTGCTAACTATTTTGTTGGACACTCTTCATAAGGTACCCACAACCAAAAATGGAAACCAGTTATAGTAAAATTGTGTTTCATTTTATTCATATGATTGAAAAATAAATGCACAAAATAATGACAAGTCAGAAAACACAATGTATGTTGTCTGTTACTTCATTATGCATGTTAAAAGCTAAATGGTGGAGAGCACGGGAAGGAGTTGCATTTTGGGGATACACAAAACTAACCAAATTGAGCTGAGGGGTAGCTAACCAATTGGGTTTTTGTGTGTTCACGATTTTAAAGCAGTATGTGGGTTACTGGTTTCATAACACCCAATGTTTTCCAACATGCAATTTTACATAACATTATGAATGTAATAATTTTTTTTTGTTATTTACACAGTAATAATACAATGAAATTTACCTTCAAAATGTGTCACAATTGTTAGTTAGAGTAAAAATTGTGTTTCAATTTTTTCATATGATTGAAAAATAAATGCACAAAATAATGGTAGGTTGGAAAATACAGTGGGTTTTGATTTATTTCATTGTGCTTGTTTAAAGCTCAAGGGTGGAGAGCTTGGGGGATTTGTAGGTGGGGGATACATAAAACTAACCAAATTGACCTGTGGGGTTACTAAATGATTGGGTTGTTATGTGTAGAGGGTTTTACAACAATATGTGGGTTTTAGGTTTCATAACACATAGTGTTTTCCAACCTACAATTGTTTTCATGAAAACCTTTTCTTTTTTAGAGAGTACGAATATAGTGAAAGTTAATTTCAAAATTTACCACAATTGTTACTTAAAATAAAAATTATGTTTCAATTTCCTCATATGATGGAAAAAGAAATGCACAAAATGAGCATACATTGGAAAACACAGTGGGTTGTGAGTGATTTCATTCTAATTGTTCTAAGCTCAAGGGTGAAGAGCTTGGAGAGGATTCTAAGGTGGGGGATATATAAAGTGAATCAAGCTGATCTTAGGGGTGACTAAACAATTGGGTTGTTATGTGTAGATAGTTTTGTAATAATATGTGGGTTGCGGGTTTCATAACACCTAGTAGTGTTTTCCAATCTACAATTGTTGTAATGAAAACCTTTTCTTATTTAGAGAGTATGAATGCAATGAAAGGAACTTTCAAATTTACCACAACTATTACTGATCTCTCAAATATTGTGATCTGCTAATCTTTGAATTACATCATTCCTCACAACAAGAGTCTATAAATAGAAGCATTTACCCTTCATTATCATCAACACATTTTCTAGTAGGTGTGTGCTACCATTTTTCTATTAAAAATAATTTAACAATATGAAGATTATGTTCTTCTAAAGAGAAATCAACATTCCATTTGTAGCATTCAATAAAGCATCTGAGAGACCATATCAAATAGAGAAAGGGTACACTTCATTTTAACTCTATCAAGCATCTAAGAGAGTGGAAAGGAGGGAAGAAGGGTAGGATAATGGGAGAGGTAGGTGGAGAGAGGTTGTTTGTGTGTGAGGGAGAGAGAGAGGGAACTTGAGGTAGGGAGAGAGAGGGAGAAGTAAGGTGGGACATGTAGGTATAGAGAGAGTGAGGGAGGGAATAAAGGAGGGAGGAATGGAGACCAAGGTAGGTGGAGAGAGGTTGTGTGGGAAGGAGGGAGAGAGAGAGGGAAGGAGGGAGATAGAGGGAGGTAGTTAGAGAGAGGTAAGGTGAACAAAATAGAGAGAGGTAGGTAGAGAGAGGGATATAGGTAGGGTGGAATAGGTAGAGAGAGGTGGTATGCATGTGAGAGAGAGGGGAGAGGGATAGGTAGAGAGAGAGATGGGTAGGTAGAGTGAGGGAGATGTCAGTTGGGAGGGAGGGAGGGAGGGAGAGGGAAGGAGGGAGTGGGTGATAAAGGGAGGGGTAGATGGAAAAAGAGAGGGGGGAAGATGGACAAAGGGAGGGAGAGGAAGCTTAGGAGGGATGGTGAGAGAGGAGCAATAGAGAAAAGTATAAAGGAATGTGGGGAGGGAGAGGTCTAGCGAGGTAGAATGGGAGGGATAAAGGGAGAGAGAGGAAATAAGGGAGACATAGAGAGGTAGGTAGAGAGAGGTGAGGTTGAAGGAATAAAGGGTAGAGAGAGTGAGGGGAGATAGGGAAAGTAGAGAGGGAAGGGGAGAGAGAAGTAGATAGAGGGGGGAAGTTGGGAAGGATGGAGATGCAAGTAGAAAGAGAGGTGGGATGGGATGGATTAAGAGAAAAGTAGGTAGAGAGGGAGAGGGTGAGTGGAGATAGAGATAGGGGGAGGGAGAGAGAGGGATGTGTAGGTAGAGAGGTAAGGGTGTGTGTGAGGGAGAGAGGGAAGGATGGAGATAGGGAGTGGTAGGGTAGGAGGGATAGAAGTACCCAAAATAGATTTAGGAGGAGGGGGAGATGTGATGGTGTATTATGGGACATAGACTTCCAAATTAGATTTATAGCATCAAGGAGGGATAGGGTGGAGTGTTTCATCCTCCACATATCTCCCAAAGTTTAATCCAAAGGATGTGAGGACAATCACAATGATCAATAGTACTCAAAACATCATAATCAACTTGCATAGCAATGATCTCCAAGACAGTGTATCTGCTACAACTCCAAGCAAACTCATGAATGCCTTCACTTGGATGAGGAACTATTCCATATAGATGTGGCAATAAATCAAGTGATCGGAGATGGTAGATGATCCCATCTTTTTATTGTTCATAGTTACCCTTGTGCAACATAGTCATAGAAGGAGTACATGCAAGCCCCATAATGCACTATCAAATTTCTCCAAAAATACAAAGACAATGACCTTCAACAACAAATAGAGACTTCCATATATGATGTGCAACTAAAGTGATGCTACCCAAATCAAAAATCCTTTCCCCAAGCTTCAAGATATCCAAGTTATTGAACAAATGCACCAAATTGAAAAAATCAATGCAAGAGTACCTAGAGCTAAAACTGATCAAAGTGAATGGACTAATGAAAAAATATTTGAATTACCTTCCTGATGTCACTCAAATCACTAAAATTTGATGAACGGTTGCAAAGATATGAGCCTTTAAGTCCAAATTATGGTTTTGACTTTAGTTGAATATAGATTTTTTTGCAAGAAAAATTCTATAGAACATATTGCACCAATGGAAAGTAGACAAAATTATCTTTCTAACGATATTTCATTTTTTGATTTTCGATACCATGGGTGAAAGTTATGATAAGATGAAAAAAATACCTATATTAGGAAATTTGCAGGCTAATTAGGGGCAAAATTCAAGCCCCTCGAGTGCTAGCACTAGTCGTTGATGTGACC